>JABCPV010000154.1:0-102090 GCA_016584345.1 Suillus ampliporus | reverse complement strand
TCGACGAAAACCTGGCAAAAGAATTCATCCAACCTCGAAATCCCCTGAAGCAGCCAGCTTCTTCTTTGTTGGCAAGAAAGGGACGGTCACTCCGACCATGTCAAGAACCGACACATCAACAACTTCACGGTCCCAACACATACCCACTCCCGTTGATCCCTCCTCTCATCGCCAAGCTCAGAAACGCCAAGTACTTCACGAAGATGGATGTCTCCGGCTACAATAACATCCTGATATCACCCCGACGATCGCTGGAAAGCCGCTTTCACGACCTCATTCGGCTTGTATGAACCCACTGTCATGTTCTTTGGCTTACGAATTCCCAGTACGTTTCAAGCCTATATGAACCAGACGTTCAGACAACAGAGACGAAGGATGGATGATTGTCTACATGGATGACATCTGATCTTCTCAGAGAACCTCGAAGAACACCGCGCTCGGACACACCTTGTCCTGAGATCCTGCGGAACGAAACCCCTTCTCCCTGAACCCGAAAAGTGTCTCTTCGACTCTCACGAAGTGGAGTACCTCAGGATGATCATCCGCCCCGGCCAGATCGCAATGGATACCACCATAGTTGAAAGGCATTAGCGAATGGAAGACGCCAACGACAATCAAAGAAGTCTGATCATTTCTCGGTTTCTGCAAACTTCTACCGGCACTTCATCTCCCACTACTCCGACCTCGCCCGACCCCTCCTCAACTTGACGAAGAAAGATATGAAGTTTGAATGGACAGATAGATGCGAAGAAGCGTTTGAAAAGTTGAAGGAGTCATTGCTCTCTGAACCAGTGTTGCGCAACCCTGATCCCACTCGCCAGTTTGCGCTCACAACTGATGCTTCTCTCTTTGCGACAGGAGCGGTACTGCTACAAAACAGACGAGAACGGTTCTTACCACCCCTGTGGATACCTCTCCCAGTCACTGAACCCTGCTGAGCAAAACTATCAGATCTGTGATCGAGAACTCCTCGCAGTGATTCGTGCCCTGCAGGCATGGAGACATTTCCTTGAAGGAAACCCACACCCAGTCATCATCTTCACCAACCACAAGAACCTCCTCTACTTCCACTCCGCACAGAGAAACTGACCAGGTGCCAAGCGCGTTGGCAGTTAACCCTGTCCACCTTCGACCTCGAATTCCATCACATCCCAGGAAGCAAGCTCGCTGCTCCTGATGCCCTCTCTCGCAGACCCAACCACGCGCCAGACAAACCAGACAATGATCAACAGACCCTCCTCCCTGATAACCTCTTTATCCGACTTCTTGATGCTACGCTTGCCGATGAATTTTGCGCAGCTAGCACCCCCGAGTCTGATCCAGTCGTTCACACTGCGATCTCTGCGCTGGACGGTGTCTGCGCCCCCCTGATGAAGTCCGCACTCTCTGACTGGAAGTACACCGACGGCATCCTGTACTATAAGGATCGCGCGTATGCACCCCCTTCCCTCCGACCCCGAATCCTTCCTCTGTACCATGATCACCTGACTGCCGGCCACCCAGGACGCTTTAAGACAGAAGAACTTGTCAAGCGCAATCACTGGTGGCCTGGCATGGGTACATATATCAGGAAGTACGTTGAAGGCTGTGCAACTTGCCAGCAGATGAAGAGCAACACTCATCCTACGACTCCCCTGTTGACCCCAATCTCGTCCTCCTGCACCCCCCCCTTCTCCCAAGTATCCGTCGACCTCATCACTGACCTCCCCGAGTTGCACGGCTACGATTCTATTATGGTCGTGGTTGACCATGGGCTTACTAAGGGGGTAATTCTCTGTCCTTGCAAGAAAACCATCACTGCAGAAGGAGTAGCGCAACTCTTTTTCAAGAAAGTCTTCATTCGATTCGGCCTCTACGACAAAATCATCTCAGATAGAGGACCGCAATTTGCCTCCAACTCGCAAAAGAGCTAGGACGACTCTTGAACTATGACATCGCACTCTCGACAGCATACCACCCGCAGACAGATGGGCAGACGGAACGACTCAACCAGGAGTTGGAGACCTATCTTCGGATCTACTGCCGCAATGAACCAACGGAATGGGCTAAGCCACCTCCCCATGGCGGAATTTGTCCACAACCACCGAAAGCATGACGCCCACAACGCCTCCCCGTTCTACCTCATGATGGGCTATGAACCACGTGGAATCCCTTCCGCATTCCCTGATTCTCTGATCCCTGCCGCAGAAGACCGAATGAAACACCTCCAGAAGATGAGAGAAGAAGCGATCGCCTGCCACAACCTCGCCATGCAGTGCATGTCGGAACGGAACTACGGGCAAAAGTATGAACCCTGGAAGATAGGAGATAAGGTCTGGCTTTCCGCCGCTCATCTGTTAACCCACTTCCCTTCCAAGAACTTGCCCCGAAACGATATGGACCCTTTGAAATCACAGAAGTCCTATCCCCGATCACCTTCTGACTCCGCTTACCGGCAACTTGGAGAGTTCACCCGGTACTTCATGCTTCTGAGCTATCGGCCTACAAGGAGACAGAGATTCACGGCCCGAACTTCACAGAACCACCCCCAGAACTGATCAATGAAGAAGAGTATGAGATCGAGGTGATTATCGCTCATAAAGGACAGAAAGGGAAACGAAAGTACCTCGTGTCATGGAAAGGATACGCAAGCTCCGAAAACTCTTGGCTCCCTGAAGCGGAACTTGAACATGCAGCTGAGCTTCTTGCAGAATATAAAAAGTGTCTTCATCTCACCAGACGACTCACTGCAGCAGCACTCCTCTGAACCGCTATGAACCCCATCCGCCAGAGTAACATTCACTTTACCACTCGTATCCTCCCTTACCTCCATGAAAACTACCATTGATACCTCGCTAGCCCTGACCACCTTCCCACCCTTCAAGAAACTCTTCACCAATCCCCCCTCCTCGATCATCTCTGGAACATTTATGTTCAGAATGCCCGCGTCTGCAAAGCCATTGGCCGCAACCCCCATCTCTCCCTTGAAACCGTGAACAACTTAGTCCTGATGATGAACACGCAAGTCGAGTATATCCTCCTTGCCCTTGATGAAAGTGACTTCCAGGAAACTTTGGAAACAGTTGGTCGAGCCCTAGCTCCCACTGAACCCTCCTCCCCAGTAGAAGAACTTGATGATCGCACCCACTGCAGGCATTGTGGCCACACTAATGGACATCGGAACACCTGCCAGCTTTATCGCTGCCTGACCTGTCGAGCTTTTGCTCCAGGACATTGGACCGAAACCTGCCCCACGCTCCCCCCTTCCTATGTTGAATGAAGCTGGTGACTTCACTTCTAGAAACGGAGCTAATGTTACAACAACGTGCGCGCCCTACCCTTTTTTTCCATCACATTGTCACACTTTCACCTCGTCACAACATCACCGGACCTCATCCGTTCACAGAAGCTTGATGCTTCTCTTCTCTTAGATCTGCAGACCTTCTCTTGCTTCCTTTGATTGCCAAATGCTTCCTTTCTTCTCTGATATTCCATCGTATTCTATGACATTCCACTTCTCGCTTCTAGCTCGCCTTGTGTACTATATTTCCATTTCACACTTCCTTTCCCTCTGATCTTCACACATATCCTTGACCCTGATAACTGGCCCTAAACCAGCTTACTTAGTATATATAGACCCTCGATTACGCTTGTATTTCCCTAACTTGAATCTACTCGGTTTTAGACCTTGAACTCCAGTTCCTCTGAGACGAACCCCTTTGCGTTAGGGATCCTCACTGCCAATTCTCTTTGCACTTTCGCATTGAGCCTTTGAACCCTTCGTCTGCAGGACTTAGGCCTTTACCTTTCGAACTTTGACCACCGTCGTTGTTCACCTTCTCCTCTGAACCCGGGATTATATCTCAGTCTTGATACGCTTGCTACTTCGACTGTCCTTGTAGGACTTAACAAGAAGAACTATCCGAGTGCGTAACATTACCCTGAGTATGTGCCCCTAATTTCAGGGGGTCCGGTAGTACCAAGTCCAGTAGTGTTAGTACCAAGTCCAGTAGTATGTAACCTGGTAGTACCATAGATACTAATCAAAGAGTTAGACTGCTTAAGGCCAGAGCCGGTAGCAGAAAGGAACAGAGGTAGACTACCCGGAGGTAGAGCCTGGTAACAGAGATAGACTTAGGGGTCTACCCTAGTCTAGTGTCGGAGATTGACAAGAGTCAGAGAACTCAAGTCCGGAGAGGCAGGAATGAGCAGGACTATGTTTAATATTCGAACTGAGGTATCTACAACAAGTACAGGAGTTTATATACTATAGGTACAGTGGCTCAAAAAACTGTCCACATGTTTGTACTATTTTCACTATTTACATTATTGTGTATGAATGGACAGGTATATCCAGGGCATACTAGTGGGGTATTTTGTAGTACTTGTTCAGGGCAAGATTTCGAGCCCTTACCCGTGGGAATCCATGGTAATATGGTGGATCTATGAGCATTACAAAATGATGACTCATGCGGACAGTTTTTTGACCCTAGATTTAAATTCTATAAATTATTAGTTATGACACCATAAAGCTATGTCACTATTAAATAAATTATGAAGTGGTGTCATTATGACATTATTACACCTATTTCTAATTATATAATAAAGGGTGTCCCATATATCATAGTCATAATCACCATGAAAGTCATCTCCTCTGCTCAAAGGGATAATATCCTTTCTCTGTCTACTGCTGGCCTCTCCACTCATCAAATAGCCTCTATAACTGGTGTATGCAAGTCTACTGTAGCTAACCTCATCAAAGAATGTCACATAGACAAGCAAAACTTCAGTGGAGGTTGTCCATCCCAACTCACCTCTACTGATAGGAGGGTCATTATCCAACATATCACCACAGCAAAGGCTAATAATGCTGTCCAAGTCACTTATCATATCAATTCCATCATCACTACTCCAGTTTCTTCACAAACAGTAAGAAATGTCATCAAGGAAGCTAATCTTAGGGCTGTAACAAAGAAGAAAGCCTCTTCTTTCCATCACTTACAGGAAGAGAAGACTAGTGTTTGACCTAGGCCATCAACACTAGACTGTAGAGGACTGGAAGTGGGTCATATGGTCAGATGAGACTAAAATCAATAGAAGTGGGTCAGATGGGAAGGTATATGTGTGGAAAAAGAAGGGGGGCTCTTGCAGACAGAGAGATCAATGAAACTCTCAATTTTAGAGGAGGTTCTCTAATGGTATGGGGCTGTATGGGGTGGAATGGTGTGGGAATGCTTGCAGAGGTTGAGGGGAGGATGAATTCTGAGCAGGATGTGGACATTCTCAACCACCACTTGCTGCCTAGCATGACAGAATCAGAAATTAATGAAGAAGATATCATTTTTCAACAGGATAATGATCCCAAGCATACATCCAGGAGAGCCAGAGAATGGTTTGAAGAGCACAATATTCATCTCCTTGACTGGACAGCACAATACCCTAATATTAATACCATTGAACATCTGTCAGGAGTACTCAAGAAGAGGCTTTTAGCCTATGATCACCCTCCTAAAGGGGTATAGGGGTTATAGGAGAGAGTCACAGTGGAGTGAGGAAATATTATAGCAGAGGACTGTCAGAAATTAATTGAAAGTATGCCTAGAAAGATAGAGGCAGTAATTAAAGCCAAGGGAGGTCTCACAAAATACCAGAACACTTGATTATCTGTGTAAAATATGTGGGTCAAAAAACTGTCCGCATGAGTCATCATTTTGTAATGCTCATAGATCCACCATATTACCATGGATTCCCACGGGTAAGGGCTCGAAATCTTGCCCTGAACAAGTACTACAAAATACCCCACTGGTATGCCCTGGATATACCTGTCCATTCATACACAATAATGTAAATAGTGAAAATAGTACAAACATGCGGACAGTTTTTTGAGCCACTGTATAACTAATGATCAGTAATCCGGAGTACAGAGGCAGTGAGGAAAGCATATGGTGAGTCTATTAGTAAGTCCGAACGGATCAAGTAAAGTAAGATGGATCATAGAGAAATGAACTCAGAGATGAAACAAGTACTGGAGATCAATAAGCAAGTGGATATCAACTTCAGCTGGAGGGCTGGAAGTAAGGGGGATTCTAGATCAGGGTTAGGTCCGGTGGAGCGGACCTGTCCGGAGTTCAGGTCCGGCAGGTCCAGGAAGAAGCGCGCTGATGGAAAGAGTTTGTGGATGTCGGAGATATGGGATATGACACTCGCGTGCAAAAATGAGTAATGGTCTTGCCTGTCATATCCAAGATTGTGACCTCTTTTTGCAATGTATTGGCCCAAGTACGGTGTGTGATATCCTGCTGTGTCACTTCCCTTTCATGCTGCCTTTGAACTGGTCTGACAAACATTACATTGCACAGATACTATCTATAGAGTATGGAGCTGTGGTGGTGGAGTGTCTTGCTTGTCAGAACATTCAAGTTTCCTCCCGTGAGCGCATGAAAATGGTCAGAAAAGATCAGAAAATGCATGCGGTACTTGATAAACGCAACCTTGATATTGTCCGTCGGCATGAGTGGCCAGTCACAGTCTCAAATGATGTTGTGTTGGAGTGCTTATGTCGCTATTATGATGCTTCAAAGTGGATCAAACCCCCTGTTTGTGCGATCTGCTCTCAAAAGCTATGTGATTCAAAAGTAGTTGTCATTTCAGCTGATGCTGATGTACCATTGCCAATATCTGTAGACATCCTCCGATTGACTGACCCCTTTGTAATCAGATGGTGCATTGTGCAGTGCGTATCCGCATCATTTACCTTCAAAAATAATGCTCTTAATGGTCTGATGCTCGATAAAGCAGGGATTGTCAATGATTCTTCTCAGTTTACCGTGATGAATGTGTGTGCCAACTGCTTTGCGGTGTTGTTGAAGAAAAAGGTGCCTCGACTTGCACTGGCAAAGTGTTGACAATAACGTGCTCTGCTTCGCATTTCCAGCGAAGTTGCACCTTGAGGGGCGCTATAACAAATCCAGCGAATACTTCAATCTTCCAGACACAGGTGTAAGTTTCTGTCATTGCCTACTGATATGAACATTCTAACAAGCAACTTGTTATACAGCTTGACCTTGGAGACATCAAGAATGCGAAGATCCAGTTTGAGGTCCTCCCTCTTGATGATAAAGAGAAGGACTGCCCAGCATCAGCAATTGGGTACTCCCAGTTTGTGATGAAACTTCTTTTCGCTCTCTATTCCGAGGTGGAGGAAGCCTGAAATGCATGTGAGTTGTTTACGTCTGCTGCCTGCATTTGCCTGCATTTATGTATATTTATGGATACAGCATGCAAGGATGCTAGCGCAGTTCCTTCTAACTTGCCATTTTGGCACACATATAAGGAAGACAACAAATACAGCCTGGTTGTCATGGCTGGAGCCATATTTCACGATGTCCCTGATGTGAAAACTGCAACTACTCCTCGCTTGTCTCGAGCAGAGGCCACCAGTAAATTGAATTAAATTTCTATATTATTTCACCCTGCTGATATATGTTCTTCACAATTTTGAAACAGAATGTCCAGGTTTGATGAGTCAAAGTGAGTATTTCCCTTAGCTGATTTGACACTATCCTAATCTGATCTTGTGACTGCAGGCAAAGTCAGAGCGTCTACCAAAAGATACACCCAAGCCCTTGGTGAAAATGAAGGGAAGAAGTCCAGAGGTACATTTTAAGTCTCATGTATTGAAGCACTATAACATACTGATTGTACATGTGCTAGGTCACTGGTGGCATAATTGTGATCTTGAAGATTCTAAGGGCCAATACTCCGCTTTACTAAACACGTATGATCTGCGTGGCACAAGGTTCCAGTCTCCTGACGTCTGGGATGAGCATGGCATCCACATCCACTGTCAGTGAATATAAGAAAAAACTAAAGGAGGGAGCGATTGTGGAGTTGGAGGTCATTCTGAAGCTGCAAGTCCTGATTCAATTTTCAGTGTTTGTCATTCTAATATTTCACAGCTGGACCATCAAGCCCCACAACAACCCTTCCAACCCTTGCGATGCCAATGGCTCCGATGTTTATCAGATGATGCTCCAGCATATGCAACTGCTGCCATGCAAGAAGTACATGCAGGCCTCCTTCGTCGACTTGTTCAAAGATGGTAAGGGGAAAAGGAAGGCTGTGGACAAAGCATCAGAGGCAATGGGTCAGTCACCAACTAAAAAGGGGGCATTCTCTGCTGTACTTGGAGACAAGCTTGAGCATATGGAGGAATAGACTCCAGTACTTATTTTATTTGGTTTTCTGTGCTCAAAACCTGTACCTCCAATATTTTTTTGTATAACCTGCGAATTGTACCATTTTCTTGATATTCTTGCTTGAAACTTATACTCTAATATTGTTTTGCATCAATCAATCTGCGAAATGTACTATGTCAGCTATAGTCCAATTGGAGTCAGGGATTGGTGCGTGGGCACCGTTACAATTTACATCAGGAAATCAACCCGGAATTGATATGACCAGGTGGAGCTGACAAATAAAACCCATTATGATACATCTAGATTTAGAATTACATGTCATTATCTTTGTGCAACACATGTATGAAATAATATATGACTATGCTAGGGACATCTCATTTTGATATGCATCCTATAAGCATGTAACAAGTAGATATGACTATGCTAGGGGCATCTCATTTTGATACACATCTTACAAGCATGCAACAAACAGATGAAGGATTATATGACTATGCTAGGGGCATCTCATTTTGATACACATCTTACAAGCATGCAACAAACAGATGAAGGATTATATGACTATGCTAGGGGCATCTCATTTTGATACACATCTTACAAGCATGCAACAAACAGATGAAGGATTATATGACTATGCTAGGGGCATCTCATTTTGATACACATCTTACAAGCATGCAACAAACAGATGAAGGATTATATGACTATGCTAGGGGTATCTCATTTTGATATGCATCTTACAAGCATGCAACAAACAGATGAAGGATTATATGACAATGTTATGGGCATCTCATTTTGATATGCATCCTATAAGCATGCAACAAACAGATGAAGGATTCCACGTCCCGCAGTGTCCATCACCCTTCCTTCCATCATGTTCTCAGGCTTGCACCCTCTATGGGGAGTCCACATGTGCTCCTCGCCCGCTCTTTCATTGTCCTCGCTCCCACACCATCAATGGAACTGAACTCTAACAATCCTGGAGGCAAGGGATCTTCTCTAGTTACTGTCCTCGTACTGTCAAGGTCGCTGCAGTACGGGACAAAAAGGTAACTCCTTCCTTGTGTGTTTCTGTTCACCGTGGTTCAATACTCCCGCTGTAGTCCTTGCTTGTTGTTCCCCAGTCGAAACAAGAACAGCAGCAGAGCAGCCAATCACATAGCCAGGGGTTGTCATTGCAATCTCAGTCTGCCACTACTTCGATGTCCACAACACAACCTGCTCCAAATAGTAGCACTCAGGCTACCACACCAGGTGTACCAACCGTACGGTTATGACTCCTCACATTGTTGGCTTGTCTTGTGTTTTTTATTTGTTGCACACCTCTCCCAAGCGCTGATAGTCATTAAGGCAGCAACATACGAAAAAAGAAAAACTATCTCATCTTTCTTTGTATCTCTATTTCTTTTGCTACTCCATAGATCATATTTTCCAGACGTAGCACTCAGACTTGTGCAAGCTTCTACCAGCGAGATACGTATCTAACGCTGATCATGGTTCCATAGAGGGTATGCAAAAGCAGCTACTGGTAAATGTCAGACCCATATGGACATACAGACTTGAATTAATCTACAAAAGTTGGTGGTGTGCATGACTCAGAAATGCAAAGCGAAAGTGGAAGCAACAAAGACAGAAAATTACTCGGTGTCTACAGCAACAGTCACATTCTCCGGAAGTTCCAGCTAGGCTACTATCACCATAAGGGCTTTCCAAAACTCCTACTACAGCACACTTTCCCACTTTCTTCAAAGAGGAGCTGGAAGTGTTCAAACTATCAAAGTTTGTGAGCTGGACCATCTCGTTGGGTTTCATGAGGTCTGTGTTTTTGTTGCCGACCATGATGTCTTGCACAAAGAACATTAGTTGAGCATCCTACACTTCAGTAATTAAAATAGCTTATGTTATGCTAAGTGTTACCACTCAACATAAGTTTGACTTGGATGGGTCTGCGGCACTCCTCACCCGCAAGGTGATTGGCAGGAGTGTGGTGATCGGCACTAGTCCTAAGAGGGACTATGTACGCTCCACAAAGTCTGACAATGGCAATCATCCAGACGTCCAGTAAACAGGGGTCTCAAGAGTATCGACTTGAGAGACAGTGATTCCAAGTACAATGAGAGCACTCTCAGGGATGAGAGGGCTTCTATCTCAAGATAGACTTAGAGGAATCCAGGTATTGGCTAGAAACCAAGTAGATTAAAATTAGAGAATACATACTCTATCTACAGGGGTTTATATAGTGTACAACTACAGAGTTCAGGGGAGGTCAATAGACCAGGGTACAGGGTGTAGTGAGTCAGAGATAAGGAGCTACCGGTCAGGTGGTAGTATCATGATGAACTGCCAGCACAATCTGGTCATGAGGGTGATCGATTGATATAAGTATAGTAAGGGATTGAGCCCGCAGTCAAGGAAGTCTGCAACGTGGCAGTTATGATCAAGGGGTGAAACAAGGGGAAACGTATCTCTATGTTTCAGGTGCTCCGGATGACAGAGACTTATCCTGGATCCTGTCATATACCATATTCCCAGCTAAAGTTCTGGACATCTGGATCTCAGATCCGATCCAGATCCGTTGGACTAATCCGTCATTCGGTCCCCTTTCATTTCCTGTTCATATAACTCTAACCTATCGTTAACTCCTTTCGGTATTCCTGTACTCCGGTAATCCAGTTATCCTTACTTCCGCTATTCTTACTGATCCGTTTACCTATACTTCATTTCCGTCCCATGATTGGTGATCAATCCTACTTACTAATAGACTTTGCTTATACTTCATACATAGCCTCGGACCTCACTGATTGATCATTCCATTAGTTATCCGTAGTATATAAACTCTTGTAAAATGTCCGTAGTACTTCAGTTCAAATATCAACTTAGATTCTACTCATTCCCGCTCCGAAACCTAAGTCCTCCTCCGTCCGGACTTGAGTATCTTACTCTAGTCTACTCCAAGACTTAGGATTGATTCCTATAGTCTATATCTCTGCCTCTGTCTTCGGACAGTCTATATCCGATAGTTTCTAGTTCGGACCTCATCCGGATTAGCCTTTACGCTACTCATCCGATATCCGGAAGCCTCACGGATCGGACCATGATACCTATCCGTCTCCCTAGACGCAATATTCTAGCCTTCTGAAATAAGGGGCAATACTCGGGAAAGGGGCACAGCGTACGAGCTGAGGCCGAAGCCCTTCGGATCCGATACCCTTTGAGTATGACCTTAACAGATCCGGTCCTGGATCAGTCTAGGTGCGGACGTTAAGTCCGGGTGATGTGACGACACATGTTGTGACTGGTGACATGTGATGTGACAAGGATGATGGGTGAGGTCATGTGATATGACTGAGACATGACAGATGTCATGTGACATGACGAGTAACAGGAGTGTCACACATTGTGATGGCGAGTGTAGTAGGAAAATGAATGGGGGCGTATGTCACTGTAACAGCTTACATATTTCTTGATGCAAGCTAACTGAATGATACGCTCATTGATGGTGCCCTTCGTGATCAGCCAATAGACAGTCACTTGATGCATCTGACCAAGACTATGAGTGCGATACATGGTCTGCGCATCATTTGACAGATTCCAGTCGTGATCATAGAAAATAACAGTGTTCACTGCAGTCAGGTTTATTCCGAGACCACCCATGCACCGCGTACTTAGAATAAATATGAAGATGTCCGGGCTAAAGAACATTGATCAGAGTCGAAGATATACTACAATCTAAGTCAAACACTGACCATGTATGCCAACCCATCACCATATCTCATCGATCTTCCAGCTTCAATGGGCCATCAAGACGTACTAAATACTTGTACTGGCGATAGATCAGGTATTTCTCCATAAGGTCCGTCATACTACGAGTCATTTGGAAACATATCAGGACACAATGGTCACCCTTCCCCTTTATCCAGAGTTGAGCGACATAGCACACTATGCCGCCAAAAGCAAGAGCAAACCACATCCGAGTCCATCACATGCGACAAAACCAAAGGTCTGCTTCATCCATTTGGCTCTTCATCATTTTGGGAGGGTTGCTCAGGGGTCATATTAGCCTGAGAATACTTCACAATAATTGGTTCAGGAATGGCGGATCAAGCAACAGGAGAATGTGTGAGGCTAGGTAAACATCAAGAGTTGTGGGCCTAATAACAAGCTCAGATAACACAAAAGGCAAAATGCTGGTCTTGCTTACCGCTCCCTAGAGAAAATCTTCTGCTCATCCAGTAACTTTGCACAAAGAGTGGCAAATGGTGCCCTCGCCTGAGAAAATACTTCTAGTAGTACCTATAAGGTAGCAGTAAATATCAGGTTTGTCTAAGCAGACAAAAAAAAATACTTTGTCCTGTTCAAAAGCACGCATATACTCGTTTTTAGGGTTGTCTTTCTTTGGTTGTTTTCCAATGGAGCATGGTCGATGCATTTCATGTATACGTCTAGGCACATAGTAGCGCTGAGAAATTGAAAGCATAGATGCCATGGTGAGGTTGTCCAGTGTGAATTTCCAGAAGTTGCCATCCAAAGAATAGAATGAATGTGCCTTGGGAACATCAACCGTTGAATGGCCAGCATAGTATGTCATGTATGTACTCACCAGAAGGTCCCCAATATTCGCCTCAACATCCAAGCACGAAGCCGTTTGCTCTGTTCTTTGTAATGCACTTAGAGACACGTCAAGATCCCTTGCACCTGATAAGATAGACTTTGCTAGCAAGGAAACAAATGAAATGATGGCTGGGACAGATGACACTGTCGCATGGTCATGTGTGAGCTTTCCTGCGGTGTAACGCTATGAGATGCAAGCCCAAGCAATGCAGCAAGTAAACACACCGCTAGGTCCCAGGGACACGGAGTCTGAGTCGTGGTTAGTACATTCTCATTGTCGCTGCTGGAAGAGTGCTGCCTTCACAGAATAAGGAGTGCGGCTGGTTACAGGAGGGGGACCGAGAGGGGGCATGTTCATTATACCTAAAGATGATGGTCGTTTCTTAGGGTACGCAGCATTTCGAGAACTCCGGTAAGTAGTCGTAAAAATATTTTTCATAAGTGAAGAAGTGGCGGGTGAAATCGATCTAGGAAAGCGTACGACCAATAGTGGGCTTGAAGAGGGTAATCAAGCGAAGGGGAGAAGACGCTGCATCAGCAATGATTATCAAACGAGGTGGGAGAAAAACAGACCCCAAGATCTGCTGAATATAGTTGCGTGACTTTGGACGTCTGGAAAGTTCCTAAATTGGTCAATATCATTATCTATCGTATTCAAGTTGGTTCTGCATTAAAGCGGGTCCTGCTGGAGTAATGCTGACAGTCAACGAGAATCATTACTTCCAAATTATCTTCCATGGCACCCCAAGACGACGTAAGTCAATGATCTTGCGAGCGTGTAGATATCTAATGATCGACTCGTCAGCTGTATTGTAGTTTCGGAAAATTGAGTATTGTTAGCTTTTCGAAACACTGCAGGATGACAAAGCTACTCGGGTTGCCGCAGACTACAGTCTCCGAATAGGACCCATGCTTCTCAGTAATTCCTTTCATCCATCCTGTCATTCCCGTACCCATCGACGATCTCCCACAACGCGCTAGCAAGCTCTTTCACGTTGTCGCTCTCCTGGACCCATGCTCATAAGCACACCGCCACCCCTTGCGTCCTTGCAGTTTGTTCCACAAACCTAGAAAACCCCGTAAGCAGGATCGATATAGAAGGTGCTGTGACAAGCGATGAAGTCATCCTCATCAACATTGGTTTAGTATGACGGAATATGGATGGAAAAGATGTCGGCACGGGATAAGCAAGCGCATGGATACTGACCCCACCCCATGTGACATGAGTGAGTTACAGATGCACACCATGCCATTGAGCAAGCTGTTACATACCTGGAGACCAGAGGTTCTTGTAGCGATGATAAATCACACCATGCATCGAATGCCGCCAGGTCTTGATCCAGTACCTAAACCTCGAGTTATGTTTCGCCTCGTAAAAACTGTATGCTCGTCCTAGAATCACATATTGCTTCGTCATGGTTCATGTGATCAAGGCGTCAACATGATCCTCACCTTATTTGACAAACCAGTCGAGAAGTTGCAGTACAGGTCGGTGAATGTTGCCTCCGTCGCAGGAGAAGGCAGGGAGACTATGCCTCCCAGTTGTCCCAATCGAGAATATTTCCGCCAGTTCAAGTGGTCAGCGATCATTGCGATGTCCTCCCGATCGCCTTTAAGTCTGGGGAATCAGTTGATGATAGGTTTGTCGTCTGCACAAGAGAATAGCATGCCTCAGTGGCAGCGCAGCAGTCTCTACTAGCGATGAGATGACTGCGGACGTACTGACACAAGCTGTTTTTCTGTAATGTTCCGTCAGGGAATCATATGTAGAGTTTTGCAGGAGACGAACGTCATAGGCAAGTCCCTGCGATAGATTACTTTCGAAGATACGAGTACACATCTCCGGCTTTGGTTAGCTTTGGTGTTCCTGTCTGGCAATCACTAACAATACGCTCGGGTGAAGTGTATCTCGCATCTCCCGGGAGCTGCCGGCTTCAGCCAGGATCACCGAGTGACTCTGAAGTCTGCGATGCATACACGGCCTGAAGCGTCGAGAATGTCGTCCTACGGATGTGGTGAGAATGTTTGGCACATAACTTAAGTAATGGAAACATACACCTGTTAGATTGCCATGCGCAATGCCCTGCTTATACACTAAGGTGCGCATGAATTCTTCACATGAACAGCCACGGAAGACACTCACGATACTTGATACCATCCGCGACCTGAACCAGCTGTCCTTTCGCGATCATAGGTGAAGGACTCGACAATGACACGAAACATCAACTTACTATATCGAGCTTTCGACGCACAGGTAAAGGCACACCGTGATATTTTCCCATCTCGTATCGATCGTCACCCCCTCTTCTCTTCGTGTCCACATCTCCCAAAGTGTGGGTTTCTCTCCTAACATAGTTGGTTTCTTCCTTGGGCGGGGAGTTTGCCTGACAGTGCGAACCGAAAGCCTCCCGCTGTGCATCCTCTTCCACCCGAACAAAGCCGCCATGGTCGCTGTAAAAAGCCCAATCGCCAGAAATGCGACTACTAGGGTGGGCGATCCATTCATGGTGAAAATATTATGCATCGCTTGCACATTGTTGTTGCTAGGATTGTTGGTGCTAGGATTGTTGGTGCTAGAAGGTTGTGGGGACAGCGAGGAGGACACGCTTGCTTGACTGCTCGTTGAAGGCATGTTGCAATCCTAGCATGGCGTGAGGCCGTCAGTCAGATGAAGTGGGCACTGCACGCAGCCTTGAGGCGGGCTTAGATATGATATGCTCAAGATATGCTACAGGCTCTGTTATATAAGTAAGGGCCTATAGGTGTGCGTCCCACCTTGTTCTCCAGTGCCTTGGTGACGATGGTCTCACAGACGGAGAGCAAGCAGGTCCTGAGAGTGATGCCGGGCAGGGGACGACACCGATGGAAGGGAATCCGTGATAGATCTGCACCCTTTATTGTGCGGAACCCCACCTTTCAGGGTAAGGTTAGACCGATGAAACAAGAATAGAATCGGCCCATAGGAGCTATAGGAAGCACTGAGAGTTCGTCCCAACTGTACCGTGTAAGTAACTTGATCCATTACAGTTGCAATTGGAGGGTATTGTACATGGGAATAACAGAACAACAACAAACAAAGAGTAGCGGAGAGTCCAAAACAAGTAAATAGAGCTTGAAGCTCGAGGCCTCGTGAGTGCACTTCAGGCTTTCATCACTGCCGACGCTTGATTCCCACCCGGCACTCTACTGGCTTTCGCAGGAAACCTTCCCGTGTTTCAAACTAGGTCATTGGAGTCAGTTCGTGTGAGATGACCAGCATTCACGGAACATACCACTTTATCCGGGTCAGCCAGGATAAATTGGTAGCGTCGGAGAATAGATGAGATGATGATTAATAGCTCCATGGATGCAAGGTTGCGTCCCACACATGCTCTGAGTTAGATAGTCAAGGTCAGCAGGTCAGTGACTATGGCATGAAACGTGTACCTGGGCCCATAGGAAAACGGGTTGAAGCCTTTTTGCAGAGTGGCATTATCACGCTCGAACCACCTCTCTGGACGGAATGCATCCGCATCTTCTCCCCACACGTTGGTGTCCCTATGAATAGTGTAACTTGGAACGCTCAGAATGGTGCCTTGGGGGAAATGAATGCCTCGGATGGTCAAGCCGCCTTCAGGAGCTATACGAGGAAGACCCAAAGAGGATGTCGAATGAATACGCAAGGCTTCATTGATGACCGCTTCCAGATAAGGTAGACGTTTGACCTGGTCGTACGTCGAAACGTATTCATCTTCACTGCCGAGGGCATCGTCAAGCTCCTTCTGGAGCTTGTCTTGTACACGAGGATTGGCAGCGAGGTAATATGTGATGGCACATGACGAGCTGAGAGGAATGGGGAAGGTGATCGACTATGATTAGCTGGAAGACTTACTTGGAAGTAGTGTCGGAACCGGCAATAAGCTGAGTGAGGGCTTCTGCAGTGAGCTCTTCTCTGCCCATAAGATTGCCTTCATCATCGCGACCCTCTTGCAGCTTACTCAGAAGATCGACGCGGTCCGTTGGAGCAGTAAAACGTTTGGCGACAGCAGCGACTGCGAGACCAGCCAAATTCTTGACAGCTATTCCACCTTTGCGGTACCAAGGAAGCAGACGGACCCAAGGTCGCCACGCGGGAGGGAGAGCGCCCATAGAAGCCGAGAACTCTCCACGATCGTTAAGAATCTGAACGGCAGGGATATTGACGAATGCACACTCATTCTGTGATCCGTAAGAGTTCATGACATCTTTCTGCGAGATAGCAACAGGCGCTGAGTCCTTGGCGTTTATGATCATTCCGAACGGCGAGCCGAACGCCAAGTCTCCGATGATATCGAATGCCAGATAGTTGTACCCTGACGGCAGTCAGTAATGTGGAATTGAGACGTAACGACTACTTACATGGGAGGCAATCAAGCCACAAACGACCACCCTTGCCAAACCAGCCACCTTCTCCCTCGGAGCCGGATTGGTCTTTCAGGGCTCTGTCGAACAAACGGTCCCACTGATTCATGAACTGGCCAACATAGAGACGGATAGAAGGCTCGAACTCTAAGACATTCTTTTGCGAAAAGACGTGAGAGACGATCTTGCGCTTACGCGCATGGTCAGCGCGGTCCCTAGTATTGAATAAACCACGGTGAATAGAGACGAAAGCATCATAAAAGTCGGATTTCAGGCTGCCGTTGCCATGTGCGTATACAATTTGCAGTGCGTCCGGGTCGGCGACAGAGACATGATTTGGTGCAAGACGCACGAAAGTTCCTATACGTCGTAAGGTGACCTGAAGCTCATATGGAGCGAATGGTTAGACGCCCACCGTATTTTTTGTGTAATTGATGTACAACGTCTGAGCGATGACCTTGACTTGCTACCCAACCTAGCCACACATTGTGAAAACGTGCAAGAAACGGTCCTGGTATGCTGCGTTGGTTGTAAGGATCCCTGAGATAAGGGATCACATGAGCCAACAAGATTGGTACTGGCACCAGGAGCAGAACGGAAAAGTAGTTGAGGTCTTCAAATGGAAGGGACACGAGGGATTTGATAGCAGCAAGTAGGTCAGACGACATTTCTGAATGTAATAGAGGTATTATGGCTTTGGTTACAACGTCAAGGTTTAAGAGGAGACCAAGTGTACACACAAGAGTTTACATGTTATTTTACTAACGTAACAGAAAGGGGGTAACTGTTATTCCGGAGCGGAACCAATTTAAGTTGAGCAGATAAGAGGGCCCGCTACCTTGCGATCACACCACATGTGACACGACACCAAATTTCATACCTTTGGATCATGATGTAACGCGGCCTGAATCACTTTCATTCTCAATGGATGGCTAGCTGCCTCAGACTGTATCTAGGCTGAACAAGACCCAAACCATCAAGCGGCTAGGCCTTTACTAATGATGGCATTTCACATTAGTCGCGCCCATTTTAGATGTGACTGATCAAACGACTACCCAAAATGGCAGGTCAGTGACCAGTTTAAGGTTAAACTTAAGATAGGCCTCATTCATACACCAGTTCATCACGTAATCCTAGGTCAAAACACTTGTTAGAACAATTTGACAGCAGTTTCGACAAGTGTTTGATGGCGATTAGTAGATATAATAAACATTATGTACCAAGGGTATGTGGTGGTCAAATTAATTTTGCAGTTTCCAGCTCGGCCGGCCATTATGGTCTCTGGAAGCACTTGATGACCTCGATATTGCTAAGAAGCCCATGCTGACTGAGCTTTGTTCGTTCTTGACCAGTGGCAGCAGAGCCCGCGCCCTGAAGGTTCGCTATGTGCGAGGATCTCTTCCGTGGCATTGCAAACTATAATTTTTATGTTGATTGTAACACGTCTGAGTCTACGGACATTTGTACTTCGCAATCATCGTAATGCCTACTCGTCACTCAATTTAGCGAATTAGATCATAAAAATTACATGGACATCTTGCTACACACTCGGCGCACAGAATCATAGATTCATAGAACAGATTTCACTCAGACTTCCATTACGACGAGTTAGAGACAAATTCAACGAAATGTCACGCCAAGTCACGTGATGAACCGGTGTATGACCGAGGCCATAGTATGTATGATAGTATCTTATATGGGTACAACCTTTTCGGTGCAGCTTGCCTCGATCCCGATTCAATAGAAGCCACTCGGAAGCTTCGCGTAGTCTCGTTGAACGAGCCGTTCCTGGTCCTATTTTAGACAGTTGAGCGCCTTCAATGATCAGTGAGTCAGACTATTCAATAACAACCCTTTGATCTCATTCATCTAGCCCACACAACAAGCTGAAGATAATCAGTTCAAGAGTGAACTTGCATACGCGTGATGGGCCTAGGTCAAAGATCGCAACATTGATGGTCATGATGTCACTCGGTCATGTACGTGCTTGTATCCGCACCAGTCTCACGACATGTCAAAAACACGCCTGAGCGTGGTGTACTTAGAGACGCCCCTGCCCAGTATATGTGAGCTACAGGCGTTTTATGACCATGCTTATAGGACCACACCCAGGCTGCCGACGCCAACATAGTGCTTTCTCCCTCTACCGCATACTCAACGCTCGTTTGCCACGAGTATCGCCCTCCATGTTCCATTCCATCCCCTTCCTCGTACTGTCTTTGATCCTGTCGGCTTATGCTCAAAGTCCTACTTATTCGGCAACTTACTTGCCTTCAAATGCTCCCTATCAGAGCGAACAGGGTCAGACAGGCTACAACAACTGCACAACCGGCTACAATCAGTCGTCGCAGTGTCAGAATGCTTACGGTGCGCCACTAATTGCTGATAAGCAGTCTCACCCTTGACTTGGCATGTCTCCAGTCAACACTGTTCAGGACTGGTGTGTCTGGGCGCCTCCTCAGCCAGGTCCTGACTCAGTCATCGGGAACACTGAGGTACGCGTGTTCACTTCTTGGCTTAGTGACCGCGAACAAACAACGTGCACCCCTCGCAGCGAATCGAAGTAGCATGGTGCATGAAGGTGATTTGCCACTATATTTAGTCCTCCGGACAACATAGTGATTTCCTCAGAGCGGGTATGGAACGCGCCTGATCCCGGATGGCTCTATCACTGGTGCACACGTCGTGGTCACTCCAGACTACATTCAGGTCACAGGTGGGTATACCTCATAGTGCTGACTGAGCATCCATAACTCCAATGCCAGGCGTTGGAAATCTCACGAATATCAACATTCCCGCTGGTGACGGTGGCGGTGAGCTTGACCCCCACGGCGCAGACGGTAACGGCAACCCTATCGGCGGCCTCGTGTTCTCCAGCGCATTCGGCGCACTGGAGGAAATCCACGAGTGGACGGTAATTTACCGATCGCTCAGACAGATTTCCACAGCGTCCTGATTAAGTTCTTACTTTGCGCATCCAGAATTTTGTTTCGGCTGATCAGTTCTGCTTCCGCGCATGCAAACCCGCAGTAAACGCGCCGACGATGTGCCAGCATATTTATGACGTCATGGGGTGCGAGTGGAATATGCCTGCTAATTACTCTGCGGGGGTGTTTGAGCAGTGCTTGGGTGACTCGGCTGAGGTAGGTGTCATTTTCCTTCATGCAGATTTGTCTTGTTGAACGTTTATGAAGCCTATGGGCGTCTATGGGACGTCTACGTTCTACCAAGGGGAGCCTGTCACACCAGCTGCGCATCCTATCCCTGCTTCCTCCAGCTGCACATTCTACAGCACAATCAGCAACGGCCAGGGTGTTTTGGTCGGAGGTATCACATCCACAGTAAACACACCAGCATCAACACCAGCGTCAACTCTGGCATCAACGCCAGCATCAATGACTGTGGGTACTCATGACACTTCCCACTATCATCATCACTCGTGCTTGAAGCACCATCATCATTATAGTCAACATTGTATTTCTTCTGCGCATGCTGCTACGAGCACCACCTTTCCTGACGTAACGGCGTCTGTGACGTCCGCTTCACTTTCACCGGACCTTCCAAGTTCCACGCTTTCCCTGCATTCTTCGTCGCGTTACTCGCAACCAAGTCCTTCTTCTTCGTTCAGTTCTGCGAGTGCGCAGTCATCCTCTCTTCCGACATTTTCTTCGTCTCTTCTGACTTCCTCTGCGTCTCCTCCTACTTCATCTTCCTATCTTCCAACCTCCCTTCCGACTTCATCTTCGTCTCTTTCGACTTCCTCTGTGTCTCCTCTTACTTCATATTCATCTCTTCCGACTTCATCTGTGTCTCCTCTTACTTCATCTTCGTCTCTTCCGACTTCATCTGTGTCTCCTCTTACTTCATCTTTGTCTCTTCCGACTTCATCTGTGTCTCCTCTTACTTCATCTTCGTCTCTTCCGACCTCATCTTCGTCTCTTTCGACTTCATCTTTGTCCATAGATCCTTCATCCTCACCTTCCTTCTTCGCTTCAACTTCCACTCCTACCCTTGTGTCTTCTTCTACATCACATTCGTCCTCCATCCTAGGTGGTCAAAATAGCTCACAACAATGTCCTCGTTTTGTACAGGGTACCTCTAAATCTTCATCGGGAACGGACGCGTCAAATTCGACGGGTTCGTCAGCTGCTCTACCGACCGCGCCTCCTGTTGGCTGGCAACGGCTGGCCATCATTGCTTCTACCATTGTGATTGGGTCCTCGATGGGCGTCATCATAGCCTTGTAGCGTACTCACCTCGCACTCTTGCTAATTATCACTGGAACTTTTGGACTGACTTCGTCACCCAGTGTTGATCCTCTTGTTTTAGTGATCATATATATCTATTCACTCCATATTGGCGAATCAAAACGCATGTCATCATGTAGGATACATGCACTCTATTTTTGTTGGGATTATACCGTGGACTTTGTTATTAAGTTAATACGAAGTCGACTGGAAAAAATTATTAGGCTTAGGGAGATAATATAGAAGGAACGACTATCTTCATTCTGTTTCGTCTGTCTACGCCAGGAGACTGGGATGCCACGGTGGGAATGTAACTTCAATGTACTCGCTATTGGTGAAGTAGGCTCGAGGCTAACCATTCCTTACATCATGTGCACTTGCCTTACACGTATGATTACTTTCCACTATCCTTCCTACCAAAATAAAGGCGACTGGGTCGAAGGGAATCGTAGGAGTTGACTGGTAAGTACGTATACTTATATACTTGGTACTACCATATAGTCAGAGTCCAGACTGGTCACCAGTCCAAGTTGCAACTTGAAGCTGTTGCAGCCCTTGCAAGCCCTGCCGCATCATAGATTCATGTCACAACCGGCATCAACAACACGTTTAGGCCCAAGAAAAAAATGATGTGATGCAGCGGCATGCTTGCCATTGCCAAGGCCCTTCCGTAAGTGTCAAAGCCTTGCATGCATTTGTCGCTGGTCAGTATATTATGCCTTCGTTATCGGAAAACAGCTGACGTTACATTACGATGCAGATGCGCTCCAGGCCGGTGGCCCTGCGTGGGCGAGAGGTTTGAAGAAAAAAAATGCGGAACCACTGCAAGCTCAAACCTTCCAAGTTACGCGATGTCCGGGAACCGAGAAAGTTACTAGTACTACTAGCCTCTATAAGCTCTCCCGCAGAATGATTGGGAACCGACTCGGAGGCTTCAAATATGTTAATTCGATTCCGATATTTATCGCATCCGACGCGAGGCAATAGAATGGAAACCCCGCACGTAAGCAGCCGGCGTATAAAGACCTAGCGTATCGAACTGAAAGGCCCATCCGAATCTCTAGCTTTGTATCTCCAACGATGCTCATTCAGGGTCTTCTGAACTGGCTACCCCTAGCGTCTCTAACCTTCAATTCATATAAATATGAACATCAAGATTCTTTGAAGAGACTTGGAATTTTAACTCCGTACCATGCAGCCCCTCCTTCTCGTGAAGTCGAGACAGAGTTGCCCGGTGATTGTAGCGTCAATCGGGTGATGCTTGTATGTCTGAGTTTCTCTCTGCGAAGCGGGTATATCTGACGCAGGTTGCAGTTGCACAGACATGGCTCTCGTGGTCCTTCTGGCGCCCGACAGACGAGTATGATTAACTCGCTTGTCCAAAAGCTGAGAGACGGTCATGATGCTATTCAGCATGCTTATCTACCTGAGAATCTCCGTTTCCTCGAGAAGGGATATGAATCACACCTCGAGCCAGAAAAATTGACCGTCATTGGAAGTCAGCAGCTCTTCAACCATGGCGTGGAGTACGCTTGTCCCGACCATTGTTCTTGTCAAATTGGACTGATCTATCATATAGATTCAGGTTGAAGTATCCGAACTTCAACACAGCAACACTACTGTCCAGCAATGTACAAAGAGTGATTGACTCCATGTACTTTTTTGCTCTGGGACGTTTTGGTCGCGAAGTCCAAGACAAGAAGCTACTTACGGTCGATGACATGCCCGATCCAGTTTCTTGGATCACTCCTTGGACTTCATGTCCTGGTCTCAACTGGCACCACTCATCGGAGGCAAGTGATCGTGTTTCTTAAACTTTGAACAATAACATATTTAGTTACTCAGATGACGGAGGAGTGGAGCGACATATACCTCCCTGAGATCACTAAGCGCTTGAATGAGCTCCTTCCTGGTGTTGACCTGACTGATGATGACACGCATGGAGCTTTGTATGCATGCGCATATGACCTAGCCGCGCGGGATGAGTCACCGTGGTGCGACGTTTTCCACGCGAGTGAACTCGCAGACTTTGAGTAAGGGTATTCGAACGCTGTAATGTGCGACACTGACATATCACACTTAGGTATGAAAAGGATCTAGGTTTGGATGCAAGCGTCGGATACCTTGCATCCAATGACGCTGGACGTGTCATGGGAAGTGTGTTTGTCAACAAACTCATCGATAGGTACGTTGTGACGCTGGTCAAGATATCTCATATAAACGCGTGCCAGATTCTCCAATACTAGTGAAGAAGCGCCATCTCTCTATCTTGACTTTGGGCATGATACTACCATCATTGCTGCAATGGCTGCAATGGGTCTCAATAGGTATATTTCTATGCGCATAATATCGGACGCTGTTTTATATATTCACCTGTAGGGATGATCCCCCGCTGTCTTCACAAGGACCACCCCGGCGTCGAAAGTTCCGAACCTCGTATCAAACTCCCTTTGCTGCCAACATGATCTGGGAAAGTTTCACTTGCGAGAAGTCGTGGGTCTTCTTTTGTTAGAATTGTCGTCTGATAATTAATATTGGTGTCAAGATTCGATGGACCACAGATTCGACTCGTATTGAACGAAGAGACCTATCCCCTGCGGATTTGCGCGGAAACCAAGGAAGATCGCCGATACGGCACTTGCTCACTGGATGCGTTCACAAGAGCCAACCAATTTAGCACTAACATCAAATTTGGTGATGATACGTGGCAAGCGGCCTGCGGTGCCCACTGAGAGTCTGAGACTCTGGTTTTATACGTCCAAGGATAGTTCCTTGAGGCGTAAACACGTGACCTGATCTTTGAAACACAGTTGCTGAAATACTTGCCCCCGTACACAAATAATTTTCTACCTCGAAGTATATATTGTTTACTATACAATTTCACCTTCTGCAGCTCTCTGTAATCAAATTGTTTACGAAATTATTTTGTGATTCCGTTCATGATGCTATGTCGTTGCGCGTTTCCTCCTCTGTTTTTGCTGAGTAATTTATCTGACAGGAAAGGAAAATTTGCTTGCGTGCGTGCAAGCTAATTGGCCGAGGGCCTTGATGTTTGACTTAACAAAAACACTCTAATTATGGCGTGATTGGCATTTACAATACCAGCAGGCATGGGAGCGGTGGTTTATACATAAATTCTATCGCATCCTCCTAATACGTTATCATCGAAAGTATTTCTGGAATTCAAGTGACGTGTGGATATAATGACCATCGCGCCGGCAGCTATTCGTATTTACAATCTGTAGAAGATGTGTGTTCTTTCCTCGTAACTATCACGGAAATAAAACAGCTTCTTTACAGAGCCTCGATATGTGGAAGTGGGCCAGCGGCAACTACCCTGGAGGGGTTCACCTGTCGTGTGTAAATATGGGGCGCTAAGAACCCGTTGCACAACGTACCCTTATCTGGGACCAGTAGTAATGTTCCTTGATGTGATCAAACTTGGTGCTCGACTTGAAAGCATCGTTGTTCCAGTACAACTTCTTCATCCAGCTAAGGAACATGAGTCTGTCAGGAATCCTACAAAGATGTGTGACACCTCACAGATTGATGTTAGGGTACCCGTGGCGAATGTCACGCAAGTTGCATTTGAAGTGGCCCACGTACACGGGATCGAAGCGGATCTGAGCGAAACATAAAATTTAGAACGGAATGGGATGTATGTATTCCAGGATCATACGTACGGTGGTGACGAATAACCTGATGTCCGCTTCGGTGAGGGTGTTGCCCACGAGGTAATCCTTGCCTTTGAGCATCTCCTCGAGTCGGTCGAGGGATTTGAATAGGGGGTAGACTGCGCTCTCGTATGCGGACTGGGATGCTGCGAATCCGGCTTTGTACACACCATCTGCAACACACGATCTCATCAAGACAAGCCCCATAGATAGAGACTCAAACGCACTGTTCACGGTGTCATATACCCACTCGTTGATACTATCGATCTCCTGGCGGTGTGCTTCGGGGTAGATATCAACCGCCGCTTTGTCGGCAGGAAGCAAGTGATTAAAGGCAGTATTGAACATGCGGATAATTTCAGAGCTTTCATTGTTGACGATAGTGCCGAGCTTCTTGTCCCACAGCACCGGGACCGTAAACCTGATCACAATGTAGTAAGTAGTTGCAAATAAGAGGAATAGACGTACCTTCCACCATAGTTCTGATCAGCAAGAAAGTAAAGATCTTTGATGTGCTGTAAATTCGGATGCTCGACGTCGTCATCTGCATCCTGCCAGCTCGGATCTGCATTCTTGAATGGCCAGCCATGCTCGCCCATGTGAGGGGATACTGCGGTAACGGCTGCAAGAAGGTATTATAGAATCGCGAAGTGCACAGATCGATGAGGACTGACGGATGAAATCATCGAGTCCTTTCAGTTTCCGAACGATAAGAGTTCTCGTAGCCCATGCTGAGGAATGTTCAGTCAAGATGACACTATACGATGTCACAGTCCTATCACTGACGGCATGAATAAGATATGTAGAGGTGATATCTCCCTGGATGTTGACTGAGCTTTTCGACTAGATAGATATTCGTTGGCTATTTACCTTTCTCTGGAAGGAATTTGCCATCGTTCTTGATGAAGTCCCTAAAGCTCGATGCAGCTCTTTTGAAGGAGCCGTCTGACTCCACCCTCATTTTACCAATGTCACTCTGACCTGATGCGTCTTTTGTAGAAGTCATGGTTCGTATGCAATGGTGGAGAAACGAAGGAGATGGTCGTGGGGATGAGAGTGCAGTCAGGGGTTTGGATCGAGAGCCGCGACTTATAACGTTTATAAGCATGAAGAAAGTGCCATACATGGAAAGACGTTGAAACACAAACAGAACTGAATCATCAGTAAGCAGCGGCCAGCAAGGAGTTTCAAAATCACGGAGTCACTTGTCAATCGGCCATCATCGATCCCACTGAAAGTCCTCTTGTCCGGGAATCAAATATTGTTTAGAAGACGCAATACCAACTGGGATGACGCATGCATCATGTAAGCCTAGGCCCGTGACGTCGAAAAGTACGGAAAATTACCTTTTTAGTAAGTTTTGCCCCTCGTCAACCGGCCCAGGCAAACTAATCCATGACAAATGATTTACGCGTGCGTGGTTCTCGCCTGAGTCACCGATATCCCCGGAATCATTATTGCATCCCAATGCACACTAATTCATGACGAAGGATACACGGTAACACTAAGCCGCGCGAAGCGAGTTATTGAGACATGCATGCAATGCAGAAGCCCAACTACATTGTCGAGAGAGATGCTCATTGCTCTACGTGCCCGCCATCCCCACAACACCCACTTGATCACGGATTTTCGCGATTCACTGGCTGTCAACCCTCCTTTGCTTGCCCGGAGGAAGTCTTCAAACGCGATGAGCACATCACCTTGAACTCCGTTCTGACGATGCGTTATTAATTGAATTCCACCAATCATTTAACTCACCTCAAGAAGGAGTAGACGATCCCAAAATCCTGGCTCAGAAATCACAGTCTGATAACTTGATCGCGCTGCGCGCGACATTGAAGCGGTGGGGATCAACGACGTGTCAAGGGTCAGATCAATGTCTTGGGGTCTGCCATCCGGTTCGAGAGACACCACCGGGGGTGATGGCGACGAGACGATGGAGGGCGTGCGTGAATGTCTATGTCCTGTTGTCAGTTTCGGTTGCGGTGTTTGTAACCCGGGACGATTGGAGGGCTTCATCTTTATCGGCGAAGGTGCTCAACGAGCCTGCATTTCTGGTATACAAGTTCAATTGAACTACATCGAATCATCGTTACAAGCACAGTCATACAATGCAAACTAGGAAATGGGTTTTCGCGATGGCACAACGTACACGATTCACCTCCAAAACACAAGCCCTCAACAAGTATCGTACAGCTCACCAGTGACCATTCATAATCCCATCCCTTGGCAGACTAGACATCGTTGGAAAGAAGACCAATGTGCGCAAGTCCCTTGTTTATAGTGATGTCCTTCTTATCCTGGACACCAGGGACAAAGCTGACCGCGCTAGCCTTGCGAAAAACGAGGCAATGAGTAGAGCCGCCGAAACGGAACATCCCCAGTTCATCACCCTTCTTGACCCTCTGATCTTTCGCGACGGTGATCTTACACGTCGATATCTCTACCAATCCTACACCAATGAAACACATGAGGCCGATATCCGGATTGTCTGATTCGATGAAGATCAATGCGCGAGTGGAATACGCAGTGAGGAAGCCTTGAGACTGGCTGATGATGTCGTCGTACGTCACGTCCAACTTGGTAGATGCGGAGTGAGCGGTGATGGAGAGAGCTTCCGACGTGGAACGGTCTGGGAAGATCTTGTTCATAACTGGGTTTGGGGCAAAATAAGTACCTGGTACGAGCACGGTGTCGATGACCCTGCCGTTGATAGGACTGTGCCAGCGGTGATAAGCGAGAGGACTAAGAGTGGCTTGAATGACAGTTCCACCTGCGAACTGAGACGCAAGATCATGGTTGTTGAGCATGTGGTTCAGGGAGTACGGCTGGTCTTTGACCCAGAACTCGGCATTCTCCTGGACATCATGGGAGGGATCGCGGTAGACAGTGGATTCGCAAGCGACGTTGATAACACGATTGTTGAGAGGGTCTGCGACCGGGCGCGCCCCTGGGCAAAGGGCCCGAGTGAAAAAGTTATCCCAAGAGGTGAAGCCCCAGTGAGGTTTCATTTTGTCGCAGACAAAAACTTTGGAAAAGTCCTCCCCTTTCTTCCTCATGTTCTCTTCCATATATGTGAGCCATCCGCCATCACCACGATGGCCTTCCCCGAAAGTGTGGCATGATTCGGGTGAGCAAAGGAACTTCGTCCAAACTGCGAAGATCTTCTGAAACTGCGCATTGACCTTGGGGTTGGTGAATACGATGTATGACGCAGGCTGCTCAATGAAATGTTTCAGAACCGCGTACATGGGAACGCCGATGGGGTCGTCATCTGGATCGCATTTAGGTGCTTCGGCGATAGTCTTGTTGAGCAATCCCAGAAGCTCCTCGAGGGTGAGCTAGATAGGGGATGAGTCTTGATTAACGACTTGATACATATTGCATACTTTGTGTTTCTCGTGTTCCCGGAAGTGCTGGCTCTCATTGCGTTGCCTCAACATCTCGTTGAAACTGGCGCTAATTTCTGGATCATTGGCGATGAGATCATGTAACTCCTGGATAACGGGAGCAAGGTGATGGTCGCCATTTGGATGACGTGCCTTCCACTCTTCCCTCCTGCGCTGGATATAATCCCTGATCACTCGGTGGCTATGATGCAGCCAAACCATATTACGCTGGTCAGGTGCGCATGAATATAGCGATGATCTAAGTGTTTTTAGGAGAAATATGACTCACGAGGTTATACAAGGAACTGGAAGTGAGGGAAATGGAAAGCTTCCTGATCGATAGTGTTATCAAGAGGAATTTGTGTTAGGCAGGAATGTCACTTACTGAATGGGAGTGAAACTGAAGATGGGGGGTGGTAGGATCCACTAGAGATTATATATACTGAACGAGCACACCGCCGTATACGTATCTGGAGACGTACATAATTGAGTGCTCCATGTTGACAGCGGCAAAGAAGTCTGTTCGGATGCGAACTACATGTAATACTTCCATGCATAATGTCGTGTATGTAAATATCGTCGTGTCACCAACTAGCCGCTGAAAATGTTCCATTCCATTCAGTTCAGCTGCTTTAGGGCCATTGACAACAGGATCTCACCCAGGAAGTTGTTCGGATGCGAACTGCGTATTGTTCCTGCAATGGCTCCATGCATACTCGGGTAAGTAAATATTGTTGTCACCAACTAGCCGTTTTTGAAAATCTTCCATTCCTTTCATTTCAACTGCTATTAGGGCGACTGACACAATAGGATCTCACCGACTCAGTGGGCCCGAATCAGTGCGACGAAAGGAAGATCCGGAAAGGGGCCTTCACATTGTAATTCTTTATGGCTTGACTGTCGCCCAATTACATAGAAGGCATCTCTTCCGTGGAGCCCGACTATGAACTGTGATGGCACATCTATACCAAGCCTTTCCTTTGTGCAATCGTCTGACTTTACTTTCCTGGGATAACTGAGTACTGTTGTAACGGTGACCTGGGGTACAATTCAAAAGTCATTGCGTAATGCCTGCTTCTTAGAAGTGGTACATAGTCACCTTGCATCAAAAGCACCGCTCACCCTTCGGCTGTTAACGTTTTAACACTGATGAATGTGTGCCATGTCGTTTGTGGAAGGTAACGAGGCTCACTACGTGCACGCAAGATAAGTCCCATGACCTCCTAATTGGGTCGGAGAGAGCAAAACGAGTTAGCACTTCAATTTGGTGTCAAGATTTGACCGACATTAGACTTCTGGACTTGCGAACAAGACACGGCGATTACAAAACAATCCGATAGTCCTAGCGCCACACAGGAATCGAAAAAGCTAACCCGCTCATAGTCGGACAAGAGATATCTACTCCTTGGAATTACAGGCCCAGCGAGCGCAACTTGCCGTCGCGCACCAAGAAATTGTTACCGTAAAGTCCTGGTGCATCGAGCGTCGAGACAGTGGCCACGAGTGTTCGAACCGAGGGGCACGGGAGAGCGCCTCTTCATCCGCTGAGACACGTCCAGCCTGTGGTTAAGTATCATGCGTCCACGACGACTTTAGAAAGTACCAAAACAGAACCATACCTTGAAGGAGAACTGATAAATCTCATGACAATGCGCAGAACTTGCGAGTACGAAAGCAGCTTGTGGCTCAGTGTCACGCTCGATGTCTGCAAAGTGCAGCCTTTCATCCAGAGTAAATGGGGTGACGCATGCATCATGGCAATTATGTAAGCCTAGGCCTGTGACGTCGAAAAGTGCGGAAAATTACCTTTTTGGTAAGTTTTGCCCCTCGTCAACGGCCCAGGCAGCCCCAGGCAAACTAATCCATGACAAATAATTTACGCGTCCGTGTTTCTCGCCTGAGTTACCGATGTCCCCGGAATCATTATTGCATCCCAATGGCAGTTCAAGCACACTAATTCATGACGAAGGATATACGGTAAGCCGCGCGAAGCGAATTATCGAGACATGTATGCAATGCGGAAGCCCAACTAACTTTTCGAGAGAGATGCTCATTAATCTACGTGCCCGCCATCCCCACAACGCCCACTTGATCACGGATTTTCGCGATTTCACTGGCTGTCAACCCTCCCTTGCTTGCCCGGAGGAAGTCTTCAAATGCGATGAGCACATCACCATCGTTACTGAACTCCGTTCTGACGATGCGTTATTAATTGAATTCACTGCGGATATGCAATCATTTAACTCACCTCAAGAAGGAGTACAGACGATCCCAAAATCCTGGCTCAGAGATCACAGTCTGATAGCTTGACCGCGCTGCGCGCGACATTGAAGCGGTGGGTATCAACGACGTGTCAAGGGTCAGATCAATGTCTTGGGGTCTGCCCTCCGGTTCGAGAGACACCACTGAGGGCGATGGCGATAAGACGATGGAGGGCGTGCGTGAATGTCTATGTCCTGTTGCCAGTTTCGGTTGCGGTGTTTGTAATTCGGGAAGATTGGAGGGTTTCATCTTTATCGGGGAAGTGTTGGAGGGGGAAGGAGCTTTGGTTGGATCCCAATCGAATCCGGGTTTGAGCATTAAATTTATAGTGTCTCCTTCTTTCACGGCGTATTCCTTGAGGAGCTTTGCGTCAGCAAGTGCCTTTCCCTTGAGTAAAAGACGCTGTGCTTCTGCGGGCGGTGCGTGCGGTTGAGAGGCAAGCGAGGTTTTAACTTCGGACACAGTATCGGTTGGCTGCACGGCAAGCGTGAACGACTGCGGAGGCTTTGTCGACTTGAACGTAATGCTGATTGATGCGGCTAGTGATCTGGTTAGATAACCATCAGTGATAATGTCGAGAATATATCTACCTGAAGGTGTGGAAGGCTGTCCTTTACGTTCTGGAACAGGTGGGAGCTCGACCTGAAACAAGTTCTGTGTAAGAACATGCCATGAAACACGATCCTCGAGTCAGACACGCACCGGTAGGATAGGGACTCTCTTTAGTGAATTCTGCGGGGGCTGGTTGTAGTCGTCACTGTACAGAATCGGGTGAGCACCGATGACTTTTATAAAGCTCCTAACGAAGACCAATTCTGCTTGATCAGCCATTCCTCTTGTACTAACGATAGATTGTTTGAGACAAAGAGCAGTGCTTGGCTATGTAGTGTGGCGGTGCAGTTATGATGGAAGGTTGTGACCTGTCACGTCCTCATTAGTGTATGTGACAGTGACCCGGAATCCATTCGCGTCACACTCGTTTCTCCTCTCAAAGTTCGATGGCCGTATGTTTCTCGTCTGGGAATGAAGAGCTCTTTCACTAACTTTTTGTTTGCACGCAGTCAGGTTTCAGTTACACTGGAGGTGTGCAGCATAAATTCGCAATAAATCATGTTTGAGTGCTGAACATATTGCGTTTAGGCCGCTCGCGGTGTTTTGCCTACTGGCAAGAATTCTCGAAAGTAATACCCGAGTACCCATTCATGGAATTGACTTCTTACAGTTGGTCTTTACAGTGCTATGCTGAAGCTGACGCGCCGAGTCAATGCCGTCTACCGGCGGATGACTACCTAGAGTGCCTCCATCACACGAAAGAGGTGGGTGTTCCTGCTGTTTGCCTCGTGTCCATTTTCTACCCTTCTTTTCGTGCAGATTGCGCGTGCAAAGGCTGTGAAAGCAGAATTTATTAAACAGGCAGAGCACCATGCCAAAGAAGGTCGTAAAGTGGCCGATGTGCTTGCAGATGGCGTGATTGTTGGAGTGGGCCTGATACAACGAGACCAAGGCGGGGAAGGCAATCACAAGTAGTGTACTGAAATACCCTCTGTCGCTGGTTCGACTTGCACGGTTCCATCCTTCCGCATTCTTATGCCTCGGGGCTGTTATGCGGATCGTTAAACCGATCAGGTGCTGGAATTCGAATGGAAACCACGTTTTCGGAGGGCATGCTTCAAGGCGGCTGACTGTAGTGACTTATAATATTCCAAACAACGTGCTTCTTGCATGTTTCCAGCATTTTCTGCTCGCCGTTGAGCTCGTTCCTCCCTCAGTGGCGGACTTTAAACAAATCCCATGAGATCGACTCTCAGAAAGTTTCTTAGTTCGATACACCTCGGTTCCCGACCACCAAACAGTTCTACTACTTCTCAGACCGCCGACCCTACCATGGTCACTCAAGGTGTCGGTTCTATCAGTTCTCCCATCGTCATCTCCGATGATGAGGACGAAGCTATGATAGACCTCCAGCTGCGAGTTGATTCGGATTCTGTGGACGGTGACCAGAGCGATCGCCCACGTACTCCACCAAATGGTAATTCAGAGGAGATTTCCACGGCAAGCAAGGGATACGCTATGGCCCTAAACATGGGCTATTGCCCAGGCCGCGGTCTAGGACGCGGCCTCGACGGTGAGTGTAGTTGTGGTGCGCGTCCTTCACTCACCCAGATGGTCGCTGCTCTAGGTCGAGTGGAGCCTGTGTGTCTTGAGGTTGGTCAGAAACGCAAACGGGTGGACAGTGGTATTGGATTTCAGCGATGTCAGCTTTACGCGCCTGGCTGGTCACCGAGGAAAGGTGATGGTAAGCTGAACAAGAAACAGAGAAAGGAGCAGCATATGCTTGGAGCTCCTCAGCGAGTTTTCAGGTCTCAGCAACATTACATGCAACCCAAATTGCTCGCCGCCCCGACTGGCCCCGCGAATACTAACCAAGGGCCTTGGGTAGCACTCTCCTCAAGTAGGAAAGGCAAAGAACGGGAACGCCTTACGGCCCCATCACCTCCGAAGCCAGCACCGAGCCCGGTGCGGCGCCTGCCTGCGCCTCCTCAAGGCCCCAGGTCTAACTTTCCGTACAGTCCCCCGTTGCCTACCGCTTCTCCACCCAAAGGACCTCGTAGCTGGCTCGCGTCTCAAGCTCAAGCTCAGTCCCCGCCTATGGCTCCTCAAACTCCACCTATTGCACCACGGACACCACCCACTGCGCCACGGGCCATGCAACAACAACAGCAGCAGCAGCACCTTACGACCAATGGATATGCCGGGCCTTCAGCTATTGCATGCCCTGTACCGCAGCCTGGTTATCCCCAGATACAAACACAGCCACAGAACAGCTACGTTGACGGGCAGCCTACAAGCATACCATCTGCTCCACAATCTATGTTTCCGCAAATGCAGCAGCAGCAGTCGCAGGGTGTGGTGTACAACCCTCCATTCGCAGGTGCTCCAGTTCCATATTATCCCGGGGTAGAACCGTCCGAGTCATGGCATACACAGTACAGCATGGTGACTGTTGCAGCACCTCCACCTCCACCCACCTATTTCATTGCGTACCCTGACTACTCGAACCCGGGAGGATATACATATGTACCAGTCCCGACTGTGCCCGCTGGCTATACACCTGCACCTGCACCTGTCGATCCATACGCCACCGCGGCAGCTGGAGGTGCTACAGGTCAGAAACCGTCCAGTGGGCTCACTCCTGTGACTGCTGATGCATCTACGTCTGCTGCTGGCTTCAACCAATCCAACGGGTGCCAACCTATATCTACCGCTGACCCTGATCACGACGACAAGCGCTCGGACTCCTCAACACCTGAGCCACCCTCCTCCAGGAAGCCTTTCGCAGAGTCCATGCGGAGGCCCAGGTCCCTCCACATCGGGCATGCGCCGGAGGCGGACCCCAACAGCAAGACGGGGACGTATGTGAAGCGGCTCGCCTCGCAGCCGAACCCTTCATGCACTCTCGTGCTAGACAGCATCCCGATGCGGTTCCGTAACCCGTCGTGGGTGCACAAGTGGGCGGTGAATGCAGGGGAAGCAGAGCCGGTGTGCATTGATGTGGATGCGAAGAGTGGGAAGGCGCTGGTGGAGTTTGTGGATTCTGCGTCTGCGCGGAAGGCGTTTCAGAGTAAGCAGCTGAAGGGGAAGGGGAAGCATGCGATTCGGGTGTGGTGGTATAGGGTTACAGGGGTGGGCTCTAACGCTGGTGTTGGTGAGATTGAGGAGGGCGAGGTGGAGGATGGGAGCACAAAGAAAGGCGAGCCGATTGCTCAGTTGAGCAAGAAGCAAAAGAAGAAGCTGCAGCGGAAGCAACAGGTCACACCGAACCTTCAGGCAGGTTCGGGTGGCGCGCAGGTTACTGCGAGTGAAGATACCGCTGTCGACGAACAAGCGCATGCACCATCTATTGAGCGTAAAGGGGCGTCTGTCGATGCGGTAGCCCCTCGTGGACGTCGGTTCTCGTTCGATGATTTTTCCGTGCGCTTTGAGGTGTCCAGTGGCTCGCAGGATGGTATTGGGGTTGGTCATTGCATCCAAGAGGATGATGACGAGGATCGTGCGTCTATCGCATCCTCACGGCCACCCTCTACTCAGCTCGTGATATCTCACGACAATCGAGGGGAGGATGTCGAAATGTCCTCGCCAGTAGTGGCGAGCCACATGCCCGGCGATTCGCTATCGGCAAGTGAAGTCTGTGGAGACCAAAGTGCGACGGTGGACCCTTCAAGGTCTGTGGATGTGGACGTAGATTTTGCAGTGGCTTTTGTTTCGGCAGACAATGGTCTACCCCCTGCGTTGGATTCAGAAGTCACACGTCTACAGCAGGATATAAATCCTGCAGAGGTTCCAGCGATGGCCTCCAGACTGCCATCTCCCGAGCCACAACCTGTCTGCTCTGACTCCCCTATAAATTCTAACCTACCATCGTCTCTCCTGTCTACAGAAACACCTGCCGACGAATCAGTAGAACAGTCACATTCAGCCAAGGTCATGGCACCCGCGTCCCAAAAGGAACTCGAAGAAGATATTACCTCTAGCGAATCTACACGAAGTATCGAACTCACTCCCCTCGCATCTGCTTCCGCCATGTCCAGTTCGCCCTCACAAGTACTGGTACCCTTGGCACGCGAACCATCGGTGGACAAGATCGCACTTGAAATGAACTTGCGAAGGCTCGTTCGTGAAAGTAAGCAGAATAGGGCGAACACTCATAGTGCAACATCCTCTCCCACGTCTACCCATACTACCCCACTTCCCCCTGCCACCTCCGCTGTCAGCGGTGATGTTGCCCTTGCGCAACCCAGCCCTTCCGTTTCGTCAGCAGCGTTTGTTTTACCTGTCGTTTTGTTTTGTTTTTATTGACACTCACTTTCGATTAGGAGCTTGGAAGAACTTGCTGTTACGTTCATTTCCGAGACAATAGAAAGCGTCAAGCCGGCAGTACTCAGAACGACGGCGCCTTTAAATACACGACAGGAGTTGATTCAGAAGCAGCTGAAGCTTGAGCAGTACATTTCGCAAAGCAAGGAGCTTATCGCGCAGCTCAGCCGGGCGCAGAGTAAGGAGGAGAAAGAAACCATTATGTCCGCCATGCGTCAGTGGAGCAGGTATGTGAAATTCGAACATCAGGCACGGTGTGGCTAGGGCTAAGCCATACTGCAGACTGATGGAGTTGGATTCGGTGGGTGTGCAGAGTAAAGGTCCGGTCGCGACGAGCAGGTTTTGTTGGCCTTGCTCATGCGAGGAAACGGTGCTGGTCATCAGTGATGATGAAGACGAGGAGTGAAGAAGTCGGGTCGTTTGACAGGCTTCGCAGGTATGTTAGTTTTTGCATTCATTCATTATGTGGGCCGTTTGGGCGTTACCAAGGACTTGGATACATTGTATACTTAATGACATGAAACATGTTCAAATCAAGCAATTTTGAAATTGTATTTAGTGACAACGCCTGGCGCTGCATCGAGGAAAGCTGTTCTCGGCTGCTATCTCAGCTGGTTGCGTACCTTCACGGTCTCGAACCCAGGCTTCAATGAAAGGGCTGAGGGTTGTGACTCGTGAGCATATATAATACCCCCGTATCGCCTTCCTGGGAGTTGTACTCGACCAGAAGAGGCTTCCCTGCAGGGGGATCCGAGAACGCTATAGATAGCATGCTTAAAAATTGCGGAACTCAAGAATAAGGTGCTGGGAAGGCGTCCTTGCTTTTCTTGGAGACATAGAGCGCTGCCCAAGGTCAATTATTTTGAAAGCAGCTGGGCTGTAATAGCCTACACGGTCCAGGTGCGGTATTAATATTAGCATGGAAAATGTCTTATCGCTACAGTGTCACAGTCTCTGTCTGTGCCTTCGCTCTCGTCAAGTTAATATGACAAGTCCATTCGATGGAGCTTGGGCTTGTTTTTAAACGGTTATCATACAATTAAGCCATGTATGTGCAAAGGTAACTCGCATGTCGATTCGACCGCTTTTGTCAGCGATTGAACCAAACAGAATACAAACATCATAAATAGCCACAATCTCCTGGCTTTGTTACTTGCCCTTCTACCACCACCGCATCCCCGCTCGTCGTCGTACAAACTCATCTGTAAGTTCTCTTCCTGTTTTCATAGGCAATTTATCCTTCTCACTATTATGTCTTGTTCGTGCTCCATTTTCCTGGTATCGCATGCGATATTTCTGCGCTTATGACTACACTTTAACTGTATCATCTGATCATGTGCGATTCCTGCCGATCTCTCGGCGATTCTTTCTGGGTTGTTGGTATAGTCTCGAATCTTGTATAACAACTTTTTGCCATGGCCTTGAAGCGCATTAACAAGGTCCGTTTGTTGCTACTTGTGTTCCTGTGGCGATGCTCGCCCTCGCCCTCATTTCTGACATGTGGCGCACAGGAATTGATCGACCTCGGGCGTGACCCACCCTCATCCTGCAGCGCAGGTCCTGTAGGCGACAACATGTTCTCATGGCAAGCGACAATTATGGGTCCCGTATGTCGTCTTACTCTTTATCATGGTTATATACTGATCGAGTCCCCCGGCATTATAATAGACCGATTCACCGTACTCAGGCGGCGTCTTCTTCCTTACAATCACGTTCCCCACCGATTACCCCTTCAAGCCACCTAAAGTCAGCTTCAGGACGAAGATCTATCACCCTAATATCAATGCCAATGGATCCATCTGTCTGGATATTTTGAGGGATCAGTGGTCACCAGCGTTGACTATATCGAAAGGTGCGCAAGTATGCTATATTTCATCCTCGTGACCTATATCACGTGTCATGCAGTGCTACTTTCTATTTGTTCGATGTTGACGGATCCCAATCCCGATGATCCTCTGGTACACGACATCGCCCACTTGTATAAGACTGACCGTACCCGCTACGAAGCAACGGCTCGGGAGTGGACAAGGAAGTAAGTCTCAACAGCCTTTAGTATGATCTCGTCTCATCTCATCTATCGCAGGTACGCCACGTAGTACGGTGTCCATTTACTTCTCTAAGCGATACACTTGAGTTGTATTGGTCGACTGTATGAAAGTGCACCAACATCCGTTGTACATCACTGCATGTCTATGTCTTTAGTATTCTCCCTTTCGCTTGTTTGTACACAATGAACGATGAATCGCCCAGGAATTCGTTAGTCTGATATTACGTGACTTGCTCTTCCGCGCTCCAGTTTTCTCCTGCTGTATCATGCATCCAACTATCATATGCCCGAGGTGCTCAGTCTGGCAATAAAGCAGGTGTTCAGCCGCACCAGCCCACAGTGTGACAGGAACTCGAAACGTTGGTGCGACACTTGCAAATTACAGCACCGATGATGATCAATCTCTATATCTACAGTGAGAACAGTCAGTCATGTTTCCTTCAAACTGACTCCGAATGGTTCAGGACACTGTCACTGTGGGCGGGAGCTCAGCGCTCAACGTTCAACTAGCAGCTTGAAACGCTTGCGGATGAGACATGTTTTGGGAAATGTTTTGATGCTTCCCGGCGTACGGAAGCTATTTTTCAAACTGCCAACTGCACACAGATATTCAAAATACCTGCTGCCAGCCTGCAGAGAAGCCAACAACTCGCAAGAATTCACCGTTCGGTTAACTACGGATCCGATGTGCCCGTCGGGACGCTGTCTCCACCTTACGTCCAGCACCGCCACCAGTCCGCCGCCTCGTGTCAAATGCAGCCCAAAAATAGCGCCCGGGGCTAGCAATGACGACAGTATATGCTGCGTATAGCGCCTCAACGCCGGGCGCCCCGTACAAACATACCCCTCGTCGCCATGTTGAATACAACGCGTCGTGCGTCGCCGCTGCACCCGCGGGTCGATCACGATTTTTTATTCCCCGGGTTTGTATATGTTGGCCATGCCTCCTCCCCTGGGTGCGCAGTAATTACGTGCGGCAACTTTATGCTACTGAGTCGCCGACGCTCTTAGTGTTTTTCAATGACAAGTCACAAACTGCAGTGTGCTTATGAATTGCTGGTTGTGCATCGCAATTCTTGCGTTGAAATCGTATATGAGGGAGGATACGGGGTGCTCCTCCATCCAATCCGTCAAACGCACAAGTCCCTCATTCACCTGGACATTTCTCTGCTACGTCCGAAGTCATGTACGGAAGCAACCCGTTCGCAAACGCATGGAACGCGGGAAGTGGCCAGTCCACCTGGGAGAACAGCGGGCCCGCGCCGTCCGTCTTCGGCGCCCTCCCCTACTCCTCTGTACCCTCATCGCTCCCTGGCGCGGTCACGTTCAAGTTCACGTCGTTCAGTCCAACGATCTTGAACTGCAAAGTGATCGGACCGCGCAACGAGACGTATTTTCGTGTCGTCACGGACGCGGGCTACACGGTGCTGAAGGATGCACAGGGCTCGAACATTGCGCTGTTGGAGTGGCGGGACCGCCCAACAGTCGAGGCACGCGGCCTGGTCACTAAACAGCTCGTGGGTCAGTGGCTTAGACTCTCGACGGACATGAGGTACGTTTGATTGAATTGTTTGGAATGCGAGGGGATCTCATTCGTATAAAATTCGATAGTCATCGATTCATGGTCCACAATGGCATTGGTTATTCCTGGCGTCCCCATGACAGATTTCTGCAGGTACGCTAGGTATTTTACCCAGCGCAACCGTGACTGACGGATGCTGCCAACAAGTTATCTATTGCAGGCTCGTATGACGTACTTGCTCGAGTATTCAAGACATACGATGCCGTGGTGCTCGAATTGACACCCTATGCGATCCAGCTTGGGCTATTGGAACTTGGCGTGCTGGCTACAGTTCTATTGCAGTGCGGGAAGAGTATCGACTGAGACGCGTTTGTGAGACTGAGGATGGTAGTTTCATAATTTATTTAGTTAGAGTTTCAAGTTATTTATTTAAATACTTAATCTCCTTTACATAATTAACTTGTTTGCAGCCGTAACCATTTGATGCAGCTCCTTCCGGTTCGAGGTGAACCCATCCGTGATGATCCACGTTGTTCAAAGGCGTTGGTGTTGGATGAGAGAGAGCGAGTGGATGGTAACAAAATATGTATCCGTGCATAAGTACTTGTCCCTTTGTGTATGAATATGACAGGCCGCCACAGTTGCGGAATTAGAACTTAGCAAATGCGACCAATGTTAGGCTTTCATACATACAGGGGCTATGATAGCGTCGCCAAGGCTCGACATCTCGGTTCCAGAATCTAAAGCTAGGTGCGTCGGAGATTTGGTTTTTGTACTAGCAGAAAGTTCGTGAGTGCATTTTCCAGTGCGGATAGATGTAGTATGTTGGCGTAGGCTAGCGTTACTGCACCAAATATACCTCTGATGTACCTTCTGCTTGCCTTCTGGCAACATAAGTTACCGCGACTTACTGTGCATTCATAAATTGTTTCTGAACTCCGGAGGCGCAGTACTACAGTACTAATGTAACCAAAGTGCATCAGGCTAACGGTGCACCATTCTATTGCAGTTATACACTCAAAGCACCCACATACTTCAAGAGGTGGATATTTACTCATTCTTAATCGACTCCTTTGCAGCCGTCTCCTCCCGGTACTGGGTCAACACCCCAAGAATCATGTCCAGCGTAGTAATCATGAGCTGCTGCTCCGTCCGGTTCGAGGCGAACCCCTCCGCGATCACATCGTTGAGCCGGGAAAACCCATCCTCCACCACATCAGTAAGCTGCCCAACTTTCCTCGCCAGCACTTCCAGGTCGGCTACCACTGACGTCCTCTCGTCCGCTGCCTCCTCGACCTCCATCGGGCTTTGATGGCGACTCTTCTTCTTGCCCTTGCTTTCACGAGGTGATTTCACCTCATCCACAGTCCTCTTCTCCTGCTCTGACTTCTTCACCTCTCCAGGGAACGTGCAGGCAATCTTCATGCTTCTGCAGCGGTCGCATTTAATGACAGTGCTTCTCCTCGCTGAGAATGTACAGGCCGTGCCTGACTTGGCCTTGGTGCATGCCGTACATCGGTGCGCGAACTTCGCCCCGGTCTTCTTCCTGCTCCTCTTCTTGCTATTCTTGTTCTCCACCTGTGCTCTCTTCTTCTTTGCTGCCCTCCTCTGACTTTCCTGCTTGGCCTTTGTCTTGGCCTCTTTCTCGGCGCGCTGGCGGTCCTCTGCAGCACGACGGCTGGCCTCTTCTTCAGCGCGATGGAGGTCGACTGCAGCACGATGGCTGGCCTCCTCTGCCTCCTGTCGCTTCTTCGCCGCCAGCGCAGCGGTGGCTCGCAGCTGCTCTAAGGCATTGGTATTGTGTTTGGTTCTGGTTTCAAAATCCGTGATTACGGTCGGCTGGGTGGTAAAAGGAGACATGGTGAATGGTGGGAGAGTGGGTAGACGGTAGAGAAATACTTAATTATGTATTCGTGCATAAGTATTACGCCAGTCTCGGAACATTTCGCTTGGGTACTAGTAACTTATTCGTAGTCCCGCCAAGGCCCAAGGCTCGATATCTCGGTTCCGAATTCTATAGTTAGGCGTCAGACATTTGGTTTTTGTACGAGCAGAAAGCCTGCGGGTAGATGTAGTGTGCTCGTAACTGCATTAAATGGTCTCCCTGAGCAACTACTTTCTACTACTTACATTTCACAAATTGCTTCCGTGTTTCGAACTCCGAAGGTGTATAAGTCTATCGGCTTACTATCACGCCAACAAGTACAAATGTTCATCTTGATCCAAGCTGTAATTTGATTCCATGAATGAGATCTTAAGATCTATGAGACGTGAGATCAACAGTGAAGATATGAGTAAGCAGCTCTTCACTACTAGTTATATGGCGGAGAGAAAAGGTATTTACGACGGGTTAAATACAACGATAAACGAACAGGCAATCCTCCAACAGCAATCACGAGGCTTGAATTGACCTCATATATTTTTCGAAAAATGTCGTTTGTATATGCCGCAGCTTAGTAGCCTCGTCGATTGCAGTCAACTTTATCTGTGACTGCGACTGCGACAGTGATTAAATGTTCAGCTTCCTAGTCAGTAGAATGTAAGGAAGAACGCACCAGTGCCAAAGGCTTTACAAGATCGAGCACGGCTGTCAGACCAGAGACCATCTCAGCTAGTGCAACTTTGTGTCGTGGATCGGATGAATTGGATAACACGTCGGGTAAAATGTTGATAAGTCGGGGCACGGTACGTGTGAAGTTGTCCAACTCTTGCTCCTTGACCGCATCTGGCACTGCTGACTCTGACAGCGAAGCATGCAACTCGGGGATATGTGTCATGGCATGAGCATAGTCCATATAGGCCTGGCCGGACCGCGAGTTTCAGATACACGGGTAGAACGAAAACATAAACGCCGTCACCTTGCCTCGGGTATGCCACCCATCGATGGTCTGATTGGCAATCCTTTCAAATAGTGATACAAGCAGATCAAGGTCCTGCCGAATGACTGCTTCAGGTGCAAGCTCCACGACGGCAAGGTCGTGAGCCTGCTGATACAATCCTGCATTCAAGTACAGTTGGTAGGCCTCGAAAACTCTGCCTTCGTAAATAGCAGACACAGCCTACGCAAAAAGGTGAGTGCGTGAGTGCGAAGAATAACCAGTGAAAATACTGACCCTTGCTTCATTTACCCAAGCCATAGGGATCTTGAGGCTTCCAAGTATACCACTACACATCCACTCGTCCAGTCTGTCGGCGGAGCGGTGAAGAAGGTCCTTGATCGCCTTTTCACGACTGCAATCACTGTCAGTAGCTAAACCACACGGATTGACAACGTGCATTACCCTGCAGATCCTTCAATGTGCAAAAGCACGAAAACCGCCTCCTGGAGCATGCCAAGTTGCTCCAGTTGGTGTGCATAGCTGCTCGCAAGCAGGTCTGCGCTTGGACTATGGCCTTCATGTTGATCTTGTTCATTGTCATCATCCATGGCGTCCCTGCGCCTTCCTGGGTCTGCGCGATCGGCGAAGTCGCGAATGCGCATACATCGTGATAGGATGATATACAAATGCCATGAGAGTGAATAATCGCCTGGCGACGGCCCGAATGAGAGTGGAGAAAGGGCCTGTGATAATGAGCATGCAGGGTCTGCATGCAAGCGGATTAGAGAGAAGAGAGCGTCAGAAGGCGATGGAGTGGGAATGTTGAATGGCAGCGGTTCTGATGAGGGTTCAAGATATGATGGGAGTGGAGGGGAGACACGGAAAGGCGACTCTTGTCGTGATCGGTTGTATGAATCGAAAACATGAGATATTGGTGCATCCATCGGCTCAGAGAACCACAGATGCAAACCAAAAGTGCGCTTCCAGTCAAGACCCTTGACAGGGTCGACGTCTGGACACTGCTCTAGACTACTGCCTTTTGAACCCTCCACAACATCCAGTATTCCAGCCAGTAAGGCGTAAATTTTGCGCATGCTCTCCCCAATGTGTACGTCTATCCGCTGTTCCCGCCAGAGCTCAATTTGTTCCTTCAAGTCCTCCCTGAACTCAAAGTCACCCGAAGCCTGTGATATCAAAGTTGCAAGTTTGATGTAGCCGCTGTCCATGGCTGCTTCGCAGGCTTTTTCTATCTGGTTGCCTGTAAGGAGAGTGTAAACGCATGCAGCAGAGTCCCCAGATGCATGTTTCTTGAGATCAGCATCTACAAGATAGCCCACAGCCTCCTCAAGCCAATCTGACAATGCGGCCTTCCGCCGCACTGCGAATATCCGATTACGCACGTCGACAGTAATCTCTGGCGCGAGGTGCAAATCAATGCTGTCGAATAACGCGCGACCAAGTCGGAAAAGAGACTGTTCATCAGAGTGATCGGAGGAAGGATACAAAGAGACGAAAGAGGAGAAATCAAGGTCGGTGGATGGATCGGCGAAAGGGATTCCACTTTCATCTTTAATAATCGGTGTTTTGCTCAGGTGGTGTTGCAGAAGACGTGAAAGCCGGATGTTGGCCTCTTTATGTGAGCCTGCGAAGAGCGGTACCATGGTCTTCGTGATAACGGAAGAATTGGCAGAAGTGTCACTGTCGTAATATATCGTCAACAACTGAATATTATTACATGGAGGTGCATGAAGATGCACGAAGCCTACATTTGACTCGACGGGGCACAGAGTCGCCCAAGGTGGACCAAAGTGCCACCTGGTCCCCAGCCTACGCGGAAGGACCGGCCAAACGCCAAACCAGCGTCTACCAGACCATCTTCACAGCCAGCCACGGCAGAGGCTGAGATTTCCACTCGGGCATATTTTCTAGACGGTCGGTATGCTGGCGGTTCTATGTCATGCGCAAATGAAGCCCTCTGGAAAACACGGAATTAATTAGAGGCTCATACTAAGATAAATTACGCGACAGACCTCCTGGGAATCCACCCGCAGTCCGTCTCCAATGGAGTCACGACTATGTTTTCGCCTGACTGTAGGCGGCAACTTGAAATGGGGTCGTGTTGCGCGGTTCATAGCTTTAATTGCCACGGCCTCCTCCGGTATACGAAATAACGAAGTCTGCATGACGTGCATCTTCTGCGCATCCACACCGACTTGTCTAGCCCATGGTATCACCGCAACGTCCTCCCGTTGCGCTGACACATCCATATCGGATTCACCAGACGAAGCAGAGCCTGAACTTGTATCCTCCGACCCGTCTTCAGTCTCGTCATCGGAATCCTCCAAAGCCCGGTTACGCGTCAGTGTTGAGCGAGTGGGGGCGAGGTCGTCCTCCTGCATATCTGACGAGCTTTCTTCCGACGTTTCTTCGTCTGATTCTTGGTCAACTCCTATGTCCTCGTCTGAACCAGCTTCGGCATTGTGGTCTTCCAATGGTTTTGGTGGCGACCGCACTGGAGACTTCTTGAAGTCGTGGACCATATGTACATCGCGTTCGTCATCGCTGCTGTCGCTGACGGCGGCACTGAAACGTGTCATAGTGCACTCGACTCTGGCAGCCCAGGCGTTGGCAGCTTGATTAAACAAGGCAAACCGAAAATCTGTGACATGCAACAAACAAGAACAAACTATAGTGTACAATGTTTGTTGTACGATCTTACAACTTGATTAGCGTTGGAATAGATAGTCCCAAGCTTAGATCTCGATCTCAAGCCCAAGGCGTAGTTCAAACAAACCAAACCTACGAGCATGCTTTCCCGTGCCTTAAATGGCTACCTTGAAACAACGAAGCTCAGACTTATTTCTCAGTGGGATAAACTGGCCCAACGTCGGCTCCTGAGTCACGCCGGGTAAAGGTTACTAGCTTCGACGCTTATTGTGATAGACAATCCTAAAGGCGTAGGACGACCCCATGTGGTGCTATTGGTAGTATATGAAGTGAATTGCGCCCTACGACTCCTGAGCCTTGAACTCGACCCATTCATTGACCCACATATACCTCGAAAACGCCATGTACAAGTAGCGAAACCACACCATTTGCGAGTCGTGCGCTAGAATGGCCCTTGCAGTTGTGAGGTAGTCCGGAATCCCTGAAATAAAGACAGGTAGTGAATCCACCGTTGGCTGAAAGGCCAAAAAAGCTTGAGAGACGACGCCAAGTCGGGCCAGAAGGGCGGAAGATAGCCCAGTGTATTTTGGAAGGATCGGCACTGTGACTAAACTGAAGAGACGTGGCACAGTTGTGTGTGAGGAAGATGACAAGGATTTGATGAGGTAGGATGCACCCAATGGGAGCGAAAAGTGATTGGGATGCAAAGATATTCCCTTGATGTCAAAAGTCAAAACCTGCAGTGAAGAACCGGTTAGCATACTCATTGCATCCACGCAAGTGAGCATGATTTCTAACAGAAGTGATGTGGTGCTCGATCACGAACGGCTGAAGGACTTCCGCAATGACCTCTGCATCCCACTGCTGCGTTATGTTATCTTGTAACTCTCTGAAACAACTCGTTGAATTATTGTGAATTCTATGCAACGAGATGACGCACGGGTGCTCAACAATCCAACGTTTATCCTCCTCAATTCCGAGGATGTCTAAACTGCGTCCAAGCTCTCCCTTTCTTCGTTCCCCGATACCATCAGCGTTTCCGCTGGACAAGCACAAGGAGAAGATTTCAGGACTTAAATTGCTTCGTCGAAGCGCCAGAATGGTCGGTGCAAAAAAAAAGCATTCGTCGTCAGGATGAGCGGTTATTAGGAGAACGCGTGGAGGCGACGCAGTCCGCTCTAATAATGCGTCTGCATTAAATTCAGACGGCTTGTAAAAGACAGAAAACAAGAACGACAGAACTGCTAAAAGGAAAGGAAAGATCATATTCAGAGTTCAAACTAGGGGAGAATTCTCTCTGATTGACCGGCATCCACCATGATAACCGGGGTTGGACCACGAAAAATACTGATAAGTATTGGATCCCAAGCCAAGCTGGAACGTTAACTATTTGAGGAACTACAGTAAGCCGAGTCTATGATGCATAATTTATCAATGCGAGATGACATGAGTGACATGAAAACAATCTCTAAATGATGTGACACAATCATCCCATCTATTCCAAAAGAATCATCTTCTCATGAGTAGCCCGGTCCTGCCTCTGATGCCGGGGTACGGAGCGCACCATTGACCTCCCCTGATTCGGGTCTCTGGGTCACGGTGATCTTGGGCGGAGCCTGCCGGCTTACTGTCGCGCGCCTGAATGAGATAAGTGGTACGGATGTCCGAGTCGTCATCTCTCGGGTAAGGGGTGGTGGGCCGCTGCGTACACTGCGTACAGAGACCACTGAAACTCGCTTCTTGGTGGTAGCAAACCAGCCGCGCAAATGAGAAACCAGACCATGACGCTCATTATCTTTGCGTCTGCTGGTCGCTTCGCTAGTCTCTTTGCTGACCACGCTTGGTTGCTCTGACTCCCACCACCACGGCGCACGCCTATCTGCTGCCACGGATATGCACCATACGACGAGCCCGCAGACGATCAGTAGTACTGCACCAACGGTGGCCCTAGAGATTGCATCTCCAGGGCTGCACCATTCGTAGGAGAATGCCACGAGGAAGAAGAACATGCTGGGTTTAATCTCAGCTAGGAATTGTCTAGAAGGGATAAGTAACTCACCTCCACATGAGCAATGCGTAAGGGAGACTGTAGATAATCGCCAACTTTTCCAGACCACGTTTCCCATCATTCATCCGTTGCAAAAACCTGGCCTGATGATGTACAAGAGCCCATGAATGAATCAATAAGGTGCGCAAATAACAGTTACTTACAGCCTCAGAACCACGATCCCTGCCAGTGAGATCCAGAGCGATGAACGTCAGACCCAGAGCAATAGAACCGAAACTAAGAACCAGCGACATGTAACTAGCTATCTGCGTCGGAGAACGCCCGGTGCCCGAGTCAACTGATTGGATTGCCAGAAAACCGACATTGGCACCAAGGAGAACCGTACCCTAGAGAAATTTACATCAGAATAATACTGTGGGAGCGAACTTTGACTCACAAGAAGGTTAAGATTCTGGAGTTGCCCGTTCAGTCTCGTGATGAATATCTTCCACTCTGCGGTACTTGCGAGATCGTCTACAAAGCTGGTGTGCAGGGATCGCACGTGAGCAACAGGGGCCATGCAAAGGAGTGGAGCAAATATAGTCATGTAAATCGATGGCTTATAGCTCCAGCCGCGCACTGTCTGGTCGACGCTTAACCGAGCACATGGTTGACCATGGAAGTTCAAGTACTGGTTGCGACCTGAGGAGAACTTATTGAGGGACCTGCGACACTAGCTTAGACGAGATACTCACAGAAAGTATGCATAATTCGCCCTATTAATCTGCTCAGCAGCATTATCTGAGATGGGTGTGTCGCCCGTACCTATGATAACCACTGCATGTGCTCTGTCACCGGTTGAGTTCACTGATGATCCAAATTACCGCAGTGAACTGGAAACGTGGAGGTCGCATTACCTCGTATCCACTTCACAATCTCAAAGTATTGCTTGAGCTCGTCGGCACTTAATGCTGCTGCGGATCGTGTGGTTGTGAGGTGATCTGAGGTTGCGTTCAGATGATGAACTACGTTTGTGGCCGAATACTGACCGCAAGTGGCATGGAGCATAAGTTCTTTGAGCTCGTCCAATATATCTTGCGCAACCGGGCAAAGGTTAGGAAACATTTCCCAGTGTTTCCTGGAACGGTGTTTGTTAACTGCTGAATCCAGACTAGTGAAAGTTATCAGCAAGAATTATAGAACAATGCATCTACGACGTACTTTGGTAATGATACACACCAGTATTGAGCTTGCACCGCTAGTCCTGAAAAACGTACATTCTATGAGACCAAGAGACCAGCCCACCAAATGCACTTACGTTTGTGGGATAAAGCAGTAACCCCCCGACACTCCCCTAGCATATCCTCTGCATCATATTCATCTAGCCAGAAAAGACATCTCTCTGCGGGGTTAACGAAGTAGTAGCAGCATATAATCTCTGTTTCTCCTGCTTTCTTCGGCTCAAGAACTAGCTCCACCTCGTCGTAGTCAATGTCGATCTTCTTGGTGTCAATGGCAAGGCGGAGTTCTCCATGAAGATAATTGGAGAAGTAGACGATGTCGTTCAATATATCCAGCGAACAGACATCTGACTCCGTGTATGTTCTCTGGGGGTATCAAGTCGTATCAGAACATACGGAAAAAAATCATCACTCACTGTCTGAGCATGCAGGAAGTAGCGAGCACCTTCTGGATGTACGTGTGCCGTCCAGCCTATAGGGAGGTTCCCACTGAAATCACGACGAGAATATTAGTGGCCTTGATCAGCGGTACAAAATTGTGAACTTTACTCGTGACTGGGGTATTGGACTTGGTAAGCTTTGATCTTATAGTCAGATATTGAAGCATCGCTAGCGCAACCTCAGTATCCGTATGCAATATTCGCGACTAAGAATGCGTACATCATGGCAAATTCCCTAGAATGTCGATCAAAACGTTTGACTCCATTCGCTGGCATCGGAGCAAACCGTGGACCGGTAGTGTCCCTCGAATGCGCGTGGCCCGAAGATGAAGCGCGTGGAGCGAAGGGAACCTGCGATCCATCGGCTTCCGATGCAAAAGCTGCAGCGAGGGTAGCAGTGGATACACCACACATATTCGATGAGCCTTCGTAAAGGCTCGGAGTGGGAGAGCGAGGGCGTGGGGCTTGTCCATCATGTTTTCGATACGAATTTCGACCAAGGGACACGAGTGACTGCGCACTGCCTGGTCGGCTTATGGGTTCACGGTCTGGTGAATTTGGCACTGCCAACGTGTGCCGACGGGGGCTCAGAAAAGACCGTGTAGTGTATAATGGGTCATCTGAACTGCCACCAAACGTAGCTGCACGAGCAAGAATAGGTCGTGGAACGAAATCGGTTTCTGGTGATACAGGCGTACGCAGGCTCGGCGAAATCTGAGATAGATCTGGGTAGCCACCAAGGTAAGCCCTGTTAAACCTGGTGTTCACAGAAATGGGAGGACGAGTCGTAGTCGCAGGGGAAGTGGGGATGGGGGTGCGGTCGTGTAAGGGCTCCCTCACGTCTGGAGGGTTCGGCACTGTCAAACGTTCAGGACTGGACATCATGTCATGAGATGTCTGTTTCCTGGTTGGGCGGGAAGGGGGTATCACAAGACGCGCAGGTGCGTCATAGGGGGCATCTGATGGAGAGCATGGTTCACTAGGTTTGTCTTCTAGAGTCAAGCTAGGCGGTAGTTGGCTCGCGCAAATATATTCGCTAATCGGCCGCAGAGAGTGAACCTCATACGTCGTTGCCGATGCCTTTTCTTCATCATCTTGAACTCGCAAGTTACGAGAGCGTCGGGTAAGGTTAACGAGGAGCTCGATTGCGCGGCTCAGAAATTGGCGAACGTGTATAACGAACGAACATTGTTGGAAGTAGCGTTGTATGCGCACAACGACAAGAGAAAGCATTGAGTGCAGCTCAGTGTGTAGCATCTGTTAGTGGATAAAGGAAAGAAAAAGGCCCGGCGGGTACGCGAGGAAAACCAGGGATACGTGGGCTATGCTACAGACTCCGTGCCATATCATTTCAGAGAGACGCATGTTTGCCACGAGGTAGTGCGCAAGCGGATGTTAACCAATAATCACAATCATAGCCGTAGAAAAGGGGGCTACTCTGTGAAAGCGAAGTGAGTGTGAGCGGTGCAAAGCGGAAATTGATTTGATGCGGTCATGATCGCTACTCGAGAAGTCACTAGAGTTGAGAATGTTATCACTTTATTCTGATTCAAGAGGCAAAAGGTGATGTGATCCGCCGTAGCCTGAAAGTTGAATGTTAGGAGTGCGAGGCTAAAACCGCAATCTTCCTCCACGTATCAATCGTCGAGCGGTCCTATGATAGGGTTTTCGAGGCTGTTTGCACGTGCAAACAATGTGCAAGACTTCGACTTCCTCCAGACGTCGGAAAGGGCGTGGATCGATGACTCGCAGCACTCATCGACCTAGTAGAAGGCAAGCAAAGTAATGCCATCGCCTCAGCCCTCAGTGGAATTGCCTAATGCAATCATCCCTGGACACATGTAGTCGACAAGGATCTGGAGTCAATTGCTTGCGCAATGATGATGGTGGTGCGAGGCAAGTCCGATCAACCATGGCCAGGGCTAAAAAACCGCACATTGTTAATTGTCAGTCGCTGAGAACCACGCACTTGGTCTCTACAAGTTCTGAATCCTTTGTGGAGCAGAAAAGTATCACCTCCGCAAAGTACACATTTGGTTACACATGATGATGGATGAAGCTACGAGGATCGGGAAATGCCGTGTTCAATCAAAAAGGTTCGTTGCTTCGCTCCTGTCCGCAACTCGCCATGACAAGCAAGAATCGCAGGTTCCCGTCGTCCGCCGACTCGCACGACTACGTGTATGATTTTACAGACAATATTCGCGGTAAACACGGCGAACTCAATGACGGCCTTGAAGCTGGCTATCGGACACGTCTACCCATACCAGATATCCGGTTCGAGCAGACATACCTTAGCCGCGTGCAGACGTGCCTTCATGTGGAACAAGTAGCGGGAAGAGGAGGCGATGTTGGCCTTCCATTATCCATTGACGACCCGTTTATCGCTGCTACACACGTTTCACCAGTCATCACATCATCACAACAAATTACACGCATTGATTGGGGAAAACTGGCTTGGATCACTGTTCGCGATCAAATAATTATGCCGCTGCTGCAGGGGATGCTTTGGTATGTTACATGCCCTGGGATAAACCGGGACTTGACGGCTTCTCTTGCAGGGGTGTCATTGGAACATACTACCGCCCTTTTGTTGGCGTTATGAAGAGCAGTCTTCGTGGTAAACCCGCTTTACCCAATCCAGTGGAAGGGGAAGGCGTGGGATGGTTAAGGAGCTGGGTAAAGAAATTGGGTGTCGGCGAGCTTACCATTGGCCCTGTTAGCACAAAATCACGGTTGTAGTTTTATTATGTATTTGGTATTTCACGACCTTCCATTCAGGATGTTGCATACTGACAGTATGCTCCTTTTGCAGAATTATTCCCGAGTTAGCTCCTCCGTGTCCAGCACTTGGAAAATACCCGCCTTATCGTCCAGGATATTAGAAATTGAATGTCGGTAGCAATGAAGTCTGAACGTTCAAGGGACTTTGTTACATATCATGCCAGTTGATCCGATCACCTCCCTGAGTCAACGGGAAAAACAAATGACGTCCGCGGGCAGATTGTCCGATGGTAAATCGATGTTTCACGAAGTTTATGGTGAGAACCCCCTTGGGTGCACGACAATAATGCCGTACAATTTGTGCGCCAGCGAGGCTCGAGAAATGCCAGTCCGACTGTCCAACATTTGTCCACTCACAATTGCATGTCATATTGGTCCCGAGGACACCAGCCTATCTGCCTCTTCCACACCCATACACACCTAAACCGGATCCAACTCCAGGTCACCGCCCATGAAGTTACGTGAGTGAACATTTCGACAAGCCATTATTTTTGTTAATTCCCCCTTAGTTGCCTCTTTCATTCTGAGAAGAGGCTGGTTCGGGACTATGCAGAAGCCCTGGAGCCCGGATTGATGTCGATCAACGAATCACAGAAGTAAAGCATGATATATAGGATTGAGTCTATCTGCGACGAGTACGCATCATAATCAAATGACCGCAAAGGCTTTACGGCACCAGAATTTCAATTTTTGTGTTGGATGCTATGCTCTTCACTAGAAACGATATTCGAGGCCTTCCTGCTGCGCCCTATATTCATTCTAGGCGAAACCCCTAACCCTGATGGTATTACGCTTACTCGTGGCAAGCTCGTGGCACCCTTATTTTTCAAGAAGCTCGTAATGCCATGCGTATTTGATGCGTAGTGAGCATGGCGCCGCATGAGTATCAGGAATATAAACAAGGTATCGCATACCGAAATTGCACACGACGTGGCAACTCACTGTAATTATGAACCAAGATGGAGGATCGTAAGCTGCCCTCAGCGATTGTGTGATAGGTTTATCGCACAAGAACACTGATTTTACGGCGTGGGCGAAGCACTGACAAGTGCTGCTTGTGTTCCAAGTGGAAGGTTACATAAACAGGCGGCCGAGTCGAGTTTTCGGAAGATTGCGCCATGGTATGTATCAGAGCAATCTATCATAAAACCCGATCAGACGATCGAGCTGCTTTCACCTTGATTGCACCTTGATTTAACGGCTGATAAAAGGTATTATTTTATAAAATGGAAATTTATGATGGTACCACAGGGGCTCTACCGATGGTGGTGGATGATTATTTGTGTGGCAGAACTGTTAAAAGAACCCTGGAATCTTGTCGGTCGTTAATTGCTACCTTTGTCTGGAACACTCACAATACTGGGAAGTGTATTTGACAGTAATGTCCGAGTCTCCTGCCGCACATTGTAAAGGAGGCTGGCCTCCGTTGGTCTCAACCCTGAATATCTCACAAGCCAGCTCTCCCTTGACAGCCTTGACCATCAAGCTATCGATGTTGCTCGAGTCCGAGCTACGTAAGTCACCAACTTTGACACCAATGACGTATGCATTCGGATTTCCAGCTGTCACCCCGGACGAGGTGAAGTCCCACTTCGGAGACAAGCCAGACCCTACAGGATTTGGAACATAGTAATGCTGCCCAAGTACGGCAGGATCGTGCAGGAACGCCAGGGTGGTGATGACTTCCTGAACTGTTATATCAGGAGTAGCAGACCATGCATCATAAACTATGGTTGAAGCACTGTCGAAAGCAGAGGTGCCGTATAAGCATGAGCTGTCGAAAACTTCCCCAACAGCCCCGATAAGTCTGTATGACTGTTCAGCAATGATGTTTGAAAGTCAAGACTTGAACTCACGTGTATGCGGAGCTGGTGGTATTGCAAGTGTAGTTTTGAGTTCCGACACCAAGACTAATAAAGCTTGGTGCGTATGTCGGCGCAACAAGCTGCGTCTGATCAGCAGGCACCTGGAGTCTTGCACTAGACAGGTCACAGCTTGTGCTAAGCCGCGCGATAGCGGATAACGCATTAGCCGATGATCCAATGGCGACAAGAGTGAGGATGCTGGATATCAGCATCTCTGGCAATTGTTGGACAAACGAGTGTGATTGTTATGTAAATGAATGTGCACTGGCTGTTAGTAGCCAGAAAGTTCAAGGGAAGAAATTTTAAAGGAAGGAGACGGGCCACGTCACTGCACAGTGCGTACAATAAACGCTTTGACATTTCAAAGTCGACAGCGGTTGGTCCAAGTTGACAGCAGTTCTGCTCGAGAAGTTGATCAATGTCGTTATGCCGGACCGTCGGTTGGCACTGGCTTCCGGAGATAAGCTGCGGATCAGTTATGCCGGTCGCTGGCACTTGCGCTGGCTGGCAAATAGACTCAGAGATAAGCTCGGAAGCATTCGATTTGCTTAGCTGGTCGATCGAATAAACTTGAACATGCATGTTGTATAATATAAATTATTCCAAAGCCTCGGCGGTTAGGCTACGTGAGTCCCACAGCACTTCGCGCCCACCCTGTTAGGTAAGTATATGTCAACCATGCTCGTCGGGGATCAGTAAACAGTGGGTGGTTATTATTATTCGGCCAGGAACACCAATCATACAATACGTGTTACAATTCATGTTACAATACATATGCTCGCTGCAAGATAAAATGCCGGCTTGAATCAATCGATAATAATGAGTCCAAAAGTCACATACACTGTCAAGTGAATCCAATGAACCAGTCTCAAGATGTAATCAAGAAAACAGAAAACCTCAGAAGATAGTGTCGACTAGCTGATCCATGTCCTGCATACCGGGGTCAAAAGAAGCGAAAATATTCTAGTAAAAGGACCTACTAATGGGTGATGGCTGGCGAACTGTCATCGGGCTGGTCAGACACCTGAACAGTAAAGAAACAGAAATCCTACCCCTGGGTTCTGCCAGTCGTTTCTCACTTCTGATGTGCAGCGAGCTTTCTGAGAGTTCATATAATCATCCAAGTCGTGGATGACTACCTCCGTATTGTGTCGGAAAATTGGCCTTTTCTTTTCTTGCTTCATCCTATCAACGAGATCGGTAGCGCGACGGTCGACGATCTTAAGCTGCAGCTGACGTTTCTTGTTCAATTGATCCACACGATCCCTTGGGCATTTGTCAGAGAGAATCAGGCAAAAAATAGGAACACAAACTTGATGTGATTGAGCAAGGTGAACAGCGATGGTTTGGGATCTTGCGCTATGTTAAAATGTGTGTATTCATGTATACGTTCAGTATGTTTTGGAGCATACTTACATACACATTCAATAAAAAACTACAAGGATCGTGTTAGGTAGACCAATGACCGAGATTGGGTGGAACTCGCACCTTGGTCACAGTGCCATGGGTCTCATTGTCATCATACGCATATTCACTATCACGACATGCAGACAATGAAACCTGGTGACCTCGTCCATGGGTAAATCAACCAGGAGCAAAAAACTACGCACTACATATGCTTCTTCCTGCTCCTCTGGTTTCATCTTCTGACAGTCACCCGTACATTTGAACCAAGAGACTGGGGACAAAACCCGGCGAAGAGGAGAAGGCGAGGTGTCAACAAACATATGCGAAAGCCAGCTATGAGTCGGAGACTGAGGTCGGATGAAAACGCTATTCAAAGTCAGCGATGGATTCCCCGCACGACCACGTGGTGGAAGTGGTTGGCTGGATGCTGATTGATGATCATACAACGAATTAGTTTTTTTCAAGGAAGGGAAGGGCGGAGAGCTCACGGAGCGACCTAGGTTTCGATACCGGTTCTCATCCTGATATCAACATACGAGAGTGTTACACAAAAGTAACTTGGCATACCTGGAAAGAAGCGTCCTGTGAATGACATTCGTCGAGTCCTCACAGCGTCCCCGGAAAATAGTTTGTTGCACTTATGGTGGTCCAGGTCTTTTTAATTCTTATCAGATCGCCGGGAATCATAGCTAGTAGGATTACTAGTACTGACCCAAAATTGTCTCTGAATGGCAAGAGTCCCAAAGTGCCTGTCTCCCAAAAAGACAATGAGCTCACACGCACGATGTCTTGGAAGATTCACTCACGAAAAGTTTACTGCCTCGGGGCAAAGGCTCCACCAGTACCTTTCTTAGTTTCTGTGAACGCATTACCAGTCTGAAATTCATAACCGACGGATAAGGGGGCCGTACGTTGTCAATAATATAGCGGCCAGTGTACGCATATATGACTGGCAAGGAAATGCGATCAAATACGAAGAGCAAATATGTCACCAAGCATACCTTCATCCTTTCCATCTGTTTCCGTGTGGTGCTTGCAAGTTACCTGGTTTCCATGACCAGAATCTTGTCCGTTCCATTGATTCCTTGCGAACTGACAAGACATCTCTTACTCACAATAAAAGAAGAATTGGTCATTTGCGGATGCACCTGTGACCATCTTAGTGATCTGCTCGAGCTGGCAACAAAAACCCAGTCATTTTGGCGACGCTTTGGTTTTTAAGTGTCTTACTATGTTTTTCCGTGATGGCCAGAGACCCCTTGGGAGCTCCGTATCATGCTTCATCAAGACAACATTTGCTTCGGGGTAATTAAACTTATCTATGAATGTCACGGTAGTAAAGATTCAGAAGAAGAATAACGCAGACCATGAGACAGGACGACTTACCGATAAGGAGGCGTTTGAGCGATTCGGCGTCCTCGTGGGCATGGTGCAAAGGCAGAAAGCCTTTTATATCCACAGATTGGACTGCGATGAGCAGAGCCTTCTTATGTCCAACATTGGTAGAGGTTGCCATAAATACAGTAAATAACGGGTAAACCTCGTAGGGTTCCTAAAAGGCGATATGTGGGAGGTGATCGACCAGGATCGACCGCAGCAGGAGGTATGATCGGCAAATGTGATCTATGCAAATGTGATCTGATTGTTTCGTGTTGAATTTTCCCGTTACCACTGTACCGATGGTCTACGTACCTGACTCGAGCCTCCAAGCGTCAGGCGATGTTATGAGGGGGTGGGAGGTCGAAGAGGAACAAAGCTCAATGACACATAGTAAACATTTATACCTGCGCATCCGAAGACACAGCCAGGAGTGCTGTTCGTAGAAAAGATCCAGGAAATCCACAGGCTTGCACAGGCTTACACAACACGTATGACAGTGATACGTTATTAAATTACATGTTTAAAGATTCATGCATCATGTGCTACTACATTGCAGCCGCGACGGATTATATTAGACGACACAGGAATGCACACTGGTACTAGAAAGTACAGCGTACCAACTCATCAAAAGCACGACCTACTCAATCCAGGACAGTCTGAAAACAGCTCCGAGTTATTGATATCATTGTGAGTGGAGAATAAATGACTAATAAAGCAGATAAGTTAACCTAATGGAAAATGTTCGGCTTCAGGTTCTTTAGAGGCGGGGTATTACTCTCGGCCTTTTGCCAAAAGCTAATGATTAGATAGAGACCTTCTTATTCCAATCCTTTTTGTGGTTGAGTGATGGGTGTAAGGTGTAAAGGCAGAGCACCTACAAATGGGCAATTACTTGTGATCTAGGGGGGGATTGGTCATTATTTCATTGTGTTAGCCGAGTCACACTTACTCGAGGTTCTTGAGTAGAGCCCCTTCTTCTGATTGAACCATCACCATATTTTGAGGTGATCTCGAACTGTCGTTTTCGCCCCGGAAACCAGCCAAAAGTTTGTCTCGGCATCTCTGCTACCCTCTTTTTCTGAAGGTCGGCAACCTGAGACCTGGAAGGAAATAAAGTAAGAGACACTGAAGCATCAAGGTAGTCATAGAAAACCAACTGAATTTCGTCAAGTAAGCCTCGGTAAGAAATACTGGAGTTCTTCTCTGCGAAAAGGTTTGTCAGGGATCATCATGTGCTGCCAGGTATCTCGAACTTACTCAACGAAGAAATAAAAAACTGTTAGATCATGTTAATGAGCGTGCAGCAAATCCGGTGCAAGCTTGCTCTTCACCTTTGTCAAAGTTCCACCTGTCTCATTATCGTCGTGTGCCACTTCGCTGTCCTTGCATGCTGACAGGCACACCTAGAAAGGAAGTTTTAGACACGTGTGAGCCGCAGATGTACATTAACTTACAACACGACCTTGATTCTCTTCTTCTGGAGTCATGGCACAAGTACTGTTACATCTAGCATTTGGATAAATCGAGATTGGAGACATTACTGTCCGATGTGGGGACATGAGCCACTGGGACTGAGAAGCGAGAACAGTATTGACTGAGATTGGTTGTCTCGATGGCGCAATTTGTACAGGTCCATTGAGTTCATTTAGAGGAGATTGCGTGCTCTTGAAAAAGACATTCAGTATCCTCGCGATGCGGTTGTAAACTGGAGTCTCCATCAGACGATAGTAATTACAATAAACTTGAACTCACGATGCCCCATGGCACGATTTGCCAGCCCTATTATTGCAACGTCAAAAATGGTAGGCTGAAGGATACATGAAATAAATACGTACCAATGGCGGACCATGGAGATATAATCAGGACGTCTTCGCTCGGCCGTGTCATGCTAACCGGGAGGGCAATCCGATATTTAGAAAACCATAACCATTTCTTAAAGGGAGGGGTTCGAGTTACATCCATGTTAGATTTCTGGCTGGAGGTGACAAAAGATTTGACTGGGGACAGCAATCGAGAGCAGCAGTTACAATGCTTGAGGTCTGAGTAGATTTTTAGTCATCGGGGATGGCAAAGAGAGTGGAGTAATCACCAAGGATAGTCTCTGAATGGCAACAGTCAAACAGAGCCTACAGTGACCAATATTAAATGCTTGACTCTGGCGAAGATACAGAATTACTCACAAACAAATGACAACCCTCTATTTTCAACACCGGATCCACTAGTTCTCGTTTCAGGGCCTAACATGGAATTTAATGCCACGAATAGCAGTTGTCTGATCCTCAGACCTACGTTGTCGACAATCTTGCGGCCATTGAATCCATATATAACTGCAGGAGAGTCAGTTCGGGCGGAATTACCAGTAAGATGAACGTCACCTTCATCTTGACCGTCAACTTCACTATCATGGCGGCATATAGTCTGGCCACCGTGACCCGAGTCTAACAAGACAAGATGAGTCTACCGACCGGTGCAATTATGGTTACAAGTGCAGACACACAATAGAATACCAGCCTATCGTGCTCTCCAACATCTTCTACGAGCCATTTAATCCTCTTGAGCTAAATATGAAGTGAGGATAGAGGTATCGAAACGAATTCAGTTTAAGCTCACAATGTTTACGTCGGAAGGCCAAAACGATTTGTCTAGTGTGCGGTCGTCCAACAGCATTATGATATCATCTTCAGCGTAGCCATACTGGTCTGGGGTAAGAGCCTCAGAATGCAAGGTTTCACGTACAATAAAAAGAACTGACCAATGAGAAGGTCTTTGAGCTCTTGTGCATCATAGTGCGTACGAGGGAGCGAAACTTCGATCCCTACCACGTTCCTCACGGCGATGAGCAATGCCTTTTTCCTGCCTTTGCAGGACGCGCTTTGGCTCAAAGACATAGAGCTGGGAAGTGCACAGAAGGCGGTCCGACGACAAGCAGAGGGCGAGATCGCACCGGTAGGTGTCCACTTCGTCCACAATGAGTCAGATCGAGCAAACCAACCTTGTGATAAGTTCGAAAGCTAGGTGAAAGATATACTAAGCCTAGCATAACACCATCACAGCATCCACTGCAAATGAGTCACACTTTCCAAGCAAGGCACATGTGAGCAGATGGTCAGTGAACTTACAATGACTTACTTCGAAGTTCGGGACCTGACTCTGAGCACCGCCGAACAGTAGCCGAATAACCGTCAAACTTTATGTAAGTAATTTACGGCATCGCTTTGTTCCCAAGGTCAAATATAAGCGCCCCATGGACACAGCGCCGCGGGGGTGGGTTAACGTTCAAATATGATGTGTTCTATGTAGTCGAATTAGTCTACATACCAAGACCAATTATTTGAAGCTTTGGTCGCAGCCTCGCCGCACTTGCGGGTGCAAGGCTACACTACTAAATTAGTCACATCGTCCCTCTTCGTAACCTGAAGGAGTCCGTACGACTACTGCAACTATAAGTATTGGATAGACGTGGTAGACAAGTTCCAGTGCAGCCAGTGCGCAGGTACCTGAGGCCTGATTGCTGTGGCCCAATGCTGTATTATACAGCTGTAGCAACATTCTAGTATGACGTTACGCGCACGCAGGCACAGGCATACGGAAGGCCGCATCACAGATCTCCTATTTATTATGAGCGGAAGTAACGAGTTGTTAAGTTCGTTTAATGATCTCCTTGGGTGACTCGACACATTTAGAAAGACACTACATCTGTACTTCGTGGCGACTGTTAGGTTCGTGGAGCCACCTTACTGAATTATATTCGAGCAAAAGGTGTAATGCTAGTTAAAATCACAGGAGATAGCTGATAAGTAGATTACAAAACGGCGGGTAGTTCAGCGGAAAACTGGTGCCCATGAATATATCTAGGGTATATAGTATACTACAGTGTGCACCGAGATAAGATTGTCCTGAATATGATAAGCTTTAAATGATATTTGCCCGGGTATAAAATGCTCGCGAAGGTCCACTCAGGCACATTAAGATTTAATCAATAAGAAAAACGTCACAAACCAGTGTAGTAGTAGTCTCCCCTAGACAGACCATATACGAATGAAGATACTTATTCGTTCCTTCTTACTATGGTGTAGTAGCTGTGTCGGGTGATATCGCTCGTCTTGTGCTTCATAATTCAACGATCTGCGACATATCCTGAATCACATGAACATGACACTCAACACGCAAGTCACTTTAATACACTCACCAGACGGTATTGACTCGAGTACTGCACGAAAAACCAGATAAGTATGACGAACTCGATTAAGCCACATCAAACGCACCGCAGGCTGCTGAGAGCTCAAAGTGGAAGTGTCATTCTCGTCCTGGCTATGGCCTTGGTGGTGTTCGCATGTGTGCCAATTCTCGATTTCGACTTCGTTTTTCGACGGTCTCCGCAGACGATGTGAGTGGTGTCCTGTCTTGCCTGTCGGGTTTATCGCCCGCGTTCGTCTGTAAGTTATCTCATCGACCCTTTGCCTGTAGAGTGCCGGTCAGCTCGTCGCATGAAACAGTAAAGTGCCACCCACTGTATGTGGGAGAGCAGGTCGTGATAAGAAGCCTTAGGATTGAGCTCTAAAGAGGATAAGTTCCATGCACCACATTTCTCTGAATATGCCTCTCACCGAGGTACTCGATGAAAAACTAGCGAGCGGCCTTCAATCAGACTGGAAATGCTTAGAAGACTGAGCCTTACCTTCGTAACAGTTTCACCCGTGGTGTTATCGTCATATGCCAACTCATTATCCTTGCATGCAGATAATGAAACCTTGGAGACATCCAGTTCAGATTTTTCTGATGATATCAGTAAGAAAGAAACGCACGACGTAGGCCTTGACTCGGTTCTCGGGGAGTGTCATAGGACAGTCAAACGTACATTCAGGTAGATATGAATCAGGAGAAGACACTCTGTAGAGGGCGGAAGGATCCACGCTGTCAATTGCCAATGATAGATTTCTTGGGGAATCATCCTTTGACGAAGATCGACTCTCGGAGCAATCCTTCAGGATGTTGGCGCTGAGCCTCCTGCCTACGTAACGGACATTCAAGCGATGAAGAACAGAGGAACAAAACACCTACCGAGGCTTTTGGTTTTCCTCGCCAAACCTGAAATCATCAATATTGAGTTCGATGACACAATCAAACCATATCTCTCACCTGTCAGGACTTTGAGGGGCGCCCGCCATACGTTGCAGTTGGAATGCTCCAAGTCTTTGATACTCGTATGAGTGCGAAACCGAACACGAGCCATAGACCCACGTACCCAATACTGTTTGAGAGTGGCAACAATCCCAGAGTGCCTATTAACAAGACGACATCGTTAGTGAGACTTCAGAAACCAAATTGGAGCACGCACAAAAAGTTTGGCACCCTGAGGTAATGGATCAACGAGGTGTGCTTTCAAAACCTTGGGGTCATTTAGTGCAATGAACCAGACAATAACTCATGACCCGGAGCTTACATTATCAATGATGCGCTTCCCCGTGTAGGTGAGGATAGCTACATCGAAGAAGTTAATACGCGCTAAAGAAACGAAGCTTGTATACTACCTTCATCCTTGTTGTCGGGTTCAGAGTGATGTTTGCAAGTAACTTGATCACCATGACCAGTGTCTGATAGATCATTAGCTCTCGAAAAGATACACTTGTGCCACAGCGTAGTAAAAGCTTACTTACAGTAGAAGAAAACCTGGTCGTGTGGGGATGTACGTTTGACCAGAAGGTCAATCTCACGCAGCTGCGCTCTACAATCAGATAGGTTATGGATAATACGTACTTTAGGATGCTTACCATGTTTGTTCTGCTGGGATATAAGTGTTTCGCGACGTTATGATGGTGCATCATAACTACAATGTTTTCGGGTAGGTAGCCACGGGCTGCAGCAGTGAATCAATCGACGAAGCTTCCAGTCATAAAACGGACATACAGTTAATAAGGAATTCTCTCATTCTTTCAACATCCTTGTGCGCTTGAGGGAGGAAGGGGAATCCGTTTACTTTTGCCACGCCAATAAGAAGAGCTCTAAACACTTGAGGCTTAGAAGTTTCAGGAATGCAGCCCGACATTTAGATTGATCAACGGTGACTGGTGAGTAATAAGATAGCAGATGCGGACACAATAACGTTAGTCGGGTCAGCGATTAGTAGAAGGAAATGAAGATGCAATTTGGAGGTAGCGGGAAACAAATTTATCTTATGTACTTTTCTGTAGGAGGCACAGCAGCGCACAGCTATCTTAAGAGCTGTACTAAGCTCTGAGCAGAGACAAACCATAAGATTTTCACACATTTTAACAGGAAGTACAGGATGGCGGGACGTACCGTTGAAGAATACGTAATTATCTGTGCACACTGATGATCCACATGATCCGGAGGTGCATACATATGGCATTGACTCAATGATCGTCGAGATGCTAACAGTGAGTCCAAGGAGTAGAATTCAAATTGTCCATCGTCGATCCTGGATCCGAACCCGTCGTGGTCAAAGGTTCGCATCCCGCACGGCAAATTCAGGTTCCCAAACATCGCATCCAACTTGCGTCAGCCATACATCCCGCCTCTCTCTCTCCCAGCGACGCAGAGTTCGGCAGTATCTACGGTCCTCCTCAGGACATGCACACTCCCACCACACTGGAGGTTTCCACGAGCCTTCATATGGTATGTTAGTGGTGGAATCAGCCTTCCGACCGAGACCTGCTCGCATGAACGCCGGGAGATGCGCTGTGTTCGCCGGCTCAGGGTCAGGTTTATCCAGCTGCGGGAGCGTCCGCATATCTGCAGCAAATGCAACGACTTGCATTCGTTGCCGGTGAGATAAATCCGGTGCCAGTAAGGCGATGATTTCATGCTGTATTTCGTCAGGCAATTTGAAGAACATCGAGGGTGCGGAAATGATATTTGACTTGATGCTTGCGGAGATTCGATTGAGGGTAGAAACAGAAGCAAAGGTGGGAGCACCGCCGTGCATGTCCAGCATGCCCGCCCGAAGGAACAACGCACGGCTGCACAGCAGTAACGCAATAGCTTGCTTTTTCACCCGCATTTTGCTCATTAGGTTCCTCTGCGTCGCGTTATTCAGGATCCGCCAACCCTCTTGCCACGCAAGAGTACGTTCCTCGCCATCGCCATCATGTTCATCAATATGCAGGTCATCAAGATTAACCTTGAAAAGGCTATAGTTCTCGCACTCGATAGTGCTTATGATTTCGCGCGCACCGGGCAGTGTCAGGCTGTTCGCGTTGCACTGCAGTCGGTCCAGTCTGCAACGTGGTGACGTCACATATTCGATGATGGTAGGGACCACAGCTCGGGTGATATTAATGGCCGAAAGGTCGAGTTGGCGCAGATACCGCGTACTAAGGCTAGGAAGAAATGCACGAATGAAGGTATCGGAAAGAGTGCCGTTATGGATCAGCTGGAGCGTGCATAGTCTCGAGCTATTCAGTGCAGTGGTGAACTGTGCAATAATATCCGCATTGGTTGATAATGGGTTCTGCGTTAATCATGAGGATTGTCAGTCGGAGAGACTTTAACAGGAGAACGCCGTAAGTTTCCGACTCACACCGGACAGACATAGTTCCCTGAGCACGTCATTGTCCTTGATGAACTTCGATACAGCAAGTAGACCCTTTGCACCTATACCGTTCTTCGTGAGGTACAGCTCAGTGAGGCTGTTTTTGCATCTTCGACCCGCAGGAGATTCCAGAAAGTTGAGAAGCTGTACACAACCCTCATCGCCCAATGAGCTGTCCGCGATATCCAATCTATGGACGATCTCACGCCGCTGTATGACACTGATGATATTCCTGGCAGCTTCCAGAATGTCAGTGGCGATGATTACGGAAAACAATGAACAAGGTGCTCACCAATGGTCGATGCAAGTCGAGCGCTGACGCTCTTCAAGCGCTGATGATTGACAGAACGAACAGTGGCTGGATCGTTATCATAAGAATGTCGAATTTTCGGGGAAGACAGCCTGAAGTGCATGGCAAGGTTGAGGGTAACTTTGCGTGGCTGGCAGGCTGCCTGCAATATTGTGCAGCCCTTACATATGAGAGCGGAGACGGTAACCCGGGTGAGAGTTGATTAACATAAAGTTGAAGGCGCCTGCTGTCCCGGACCCTATTACATACGATTACTACATACCAACAGTAGATTAGAATCCAATCACATCATGGAATGTGCATGAAACATGGATACCACAGCTTGTCGAAGTGGACATATTCCTAGTTTCCCTTAGGCAGATCCAATAGAAAGATGTTCCTTTTAATATCTTTCCTAGTCTCGTTCCAACTTCTTTGTGTTTCATTTTTTTTATGCCTCTGCTTGGAATTCCTGTGAGGCTAACTATTAGGATCTGGAGCCGAAAATACCTAGGACCTCCCTCGATTACCAATATAACAAAGTCAAACAGAGACTTTGGACCTTCTGATCTCTCTGTCTTTTGCATGCATACGGTAGAAGCCAAATGATGCTGTGGCACCTACGCGGGCGACTGGCTGGCATCGCTTTAGGTGGCTGTTTTAGTCTGGCAGCTATGTAGACTTGAGTATACATCCTAAGGTACACACGCGTATCTTTTGGAGTGACCTCGCTTACTCCTGGACCTTGACTCGGATAGCTGTGACATCGACAAAGTGGAGTTGCATCGCCTTCTTGATCTTATGGCGAAGCGGGGTGTGTTGAGTTGAACAGAAGCAATATATAGTTGCAGAGTTAACTGTGGTGTGTGATAGTACCAAATTGGCATGTGCTATTGAGCACTGTGTACAGAATGAAGGGGTAACTGGAACGGGACAGGTGTTTGTGAAGGGGGGCAGTGATGATGAAAGAAGCGAAACGAGATCCACGCCGTAGTCGGGTGGTACGGAGGAAACTAGAATCGCGGATACGCGCCTACATATACATGAGTTCCGTTATAGGCAGAAGTCCAACACTATTCACCACACACAAGATCCACAACACAAGGATATCCCAAACGTACGGCCCTCGTCAACTTCAAATGCCACTGACCGTCTATCTCTCCGTCTAGGTCAACACTGCGAGATGTCAGATGTGTCTGACACAACAAGAGATGCAAATCTCACTTTGAGAGGGAACGCGGACAAAGTGTTTGCATCCGCATTCTTCGAAGATGGTTGGGTTGTCAGTGGTTCAGCTGATACAACCCTACGAATTTGGGACGTGGAGTAAGGAGTATTGGTAGAGGGCCATTCGAGGGACACAAGAAATGGGCGAGATCAGTCGTTGTATCACCAGATGACAGGCGAATTGCAAACGGTGGAGATGATAAAACCATCATCGTCTGGGATGTCAAGAGCAAGCAGATGGTATTCCATCCACTAGTGAAGCATACCAGCTCAGTGTTCCCGATGTGCTTCTCCCCAGATGGCAAGAGACTCGCCAGAGGGTCACGAGAATCTACAATTGTTGTATAGGATGCAGAGACTGGTGCTGTCAACACTTCCTCATCGGGGTTGGGCGTTCAGTGCACAATAAAGAAGGAAGGACTGTCTTCCTTCTATACGGGAGACTAAGCGTCTCTGTACTCTGGTCTGTCAAATCCTTCGTCAAAAAGAACTGGTAGGCCATTGAGAATTTTCATCCAGGCGACTCGGTGCCATAGCAGTAGTCCCTGGCGTAGCGGTCTTCTCTATAGTACCTGTTGAAAAGCCATGGCAAGAGCGACGAGCTTGTTGGTGGCGATCATTGGTCTGTTCTGAGACTCTGCGTGTGATACATCAAAAAAGAGTACGGGGAAGTAGTCAGAAGGCAGCCTGGAGGTTTGCGAGAATGAGATGAGTCCAGATGTGTGCAAGCGGCGATATCCAACGGAAGTAAAAATGATCTCAGAGCAGCTGCGGGTCGTTCAATGGCAGCGAGCTGTCTGCCAGGTCTGCCAGCCTCATGATCATGAGGTGACTTTGGTTGAAACTTAACAAGAGGTTGTTCACCAGGTGCCGAGGGATGTTATGGATGTCGCAGAGTTTGCAGAGACGGTGGGAATTGGGGGGCGACGTATGTCGAACTTGCAAGTTGCAGCTCGTACGACTCCGCGTTAAGTGAAGGTGAATAGGCAGGAGGTCTGGGAGAGTATAGAAGTGATTAAAATGATAACATTACTAACACAGCCACAAGCCTCGACAGGTTTCAACGTAACTCAGTCTACTTTCAAGAGAGAGTGCAACGTACACTTTTCTCCGCAATTCCAGGCCATGAAGGTTGAGTTTTGACAGTACCAATCATAGTCATTATCCACTGACACTCTAATAGATTGCAGTGGAGGGATGCAGCCACGGCGCGCTCGACGCCATCTACCAGCACCTACGTGATCTAGAGGCCAGGCACAACTATGTTGTAGATGTACTTCTTATGTGCGGGGACTTTCAAGCTATCCGTAATCACAGAGACATGCAATGCATGGCTGTACCGCAGAAATATAGGCAGCTAGGTGATTTCCACAAGTACGTGTCAATACCCAGTTTGTACAATCTTGCATTGATCCACTTCTCTAGGTACTATACAGGAGAAAGGACCGCTCCAGTGCTTACTATCGTGATAGGTGGGAATCACGAGGCGTCAAATTATATGTCGGAACTGTACGCACCTGTTTTGTGTTTTAATTACGTTCTTATCCCCTCGCAAAGGTATCATGGTGGGTGGCTCGCACCAAACATATACTTCCTCGGGCATGCCGGATGTATCCAAGTGAACGGTATCCGGATCGCTGGCGCATCGGGAATCTTCAAAAGTAATGACTTCAGTCTAGGTGATACTTTAATCACGTTCTCGGATACTCCAGCATTGAACACACACAGGTCTTTACGAACGATTGCCTTACGACCATGGCTCTATGCGAAGTATATACCACATTAGAGAATATAATGTTCGCCGTCTGTCCTTGGTCAGTGAATTCTGGCCTTCATGAACTCTCGGTCTCACATCAAATGCATCACAGCTATCCTCCCCGGATATCTTCCTTTCTCACGACTGGCCCCAACACATCGAGCAACACGGTGACACTCATGGTCTCCTTCGGCGCAAGCCATTTTTCAGACAGGATGTACAGACAGGCAACCTGGGTTCCCCTCCTTTAATGGGGCTCTTGCAGACACTGAAACCAAAATGGTGGTTCTCAGCGCATCTGCATGTCCGCTTTCAGGCTATCGTGCAGCATGAAAACGCTGGCACCAGGTCAACTTCTCCGTCCACTACTTCACTGCCACGGAACCCAGATGAAATAGCGATCGCAGATGATGACTTCGATGCAGCTGAACCTCAGAATCTTCCAACTGAAGTTCTTCATATGCAAGCGACCCCCCAGAATCCTGATGAAATAACCCTGGATGAAGAAGAAGACGAAGTTGTACAACCGCCTCCTGTTGCGCATCGGCCACAGCCATCTGTGACGAACTTCCTCGCCCTGGACAAATGCCTTCCCAAGCGAGAATTCATGGAGGTCTGTGGCTTTGCGTTGATGCCACATGATTCCGCTGACTTTCAAAATACAGGTCATCGATGTGCCTACCACATCGGATGGATCTGCCACGCCTAGACAACGCTGCACGCCGAAGCTCACCTTTGATCCTGAATGGCTGGCAATAACACGCGCTTTTCACCCATTCTTTTCCATCAGGCGGCGTCAAGCAGATTATCCTGACGAAACAACAGCTCGTGCGAAAGTTGCCGAAGAAATGGAGTGGGTGAAGTCGAATGTACACGACAACGAAGCAAGCTCTTCTGATACCTCTTTACCTGGGATTCGATCCATCCTGGAATGCCAGACGTTCGTACAGAGTGCCCCTGGTCCTGGAAGTGAAGGAGCTCAAAAGAACCAACAGCGTGAGTGTATTGCTAACTCCTCAAATTATCTTCACTGACGTTGGTTGTACAGCACCTTGGTACACCAATCCTCAAACTGTCGCTTTTTGCGATATGCTTGACATTCAAAACATGATTGATTTCTCCTCGGATAATCGACCCTAGGATACCTCTTGGTAGCATTCCCCGGAACTTGTTATCAACGCGGAAAAGGGTTTGTGACATCCCGGTATCATCATCCCACGCCCTATGTAATCTACTTATGTTCCTTATCACACCAGGTAATATCACTGTAAAAAGTATACTCGCCTTCGCTTCCCTTGCAGCACTCTCACTTCCAAGTTAAGGTTCTCTAAGGTTCTCTAAGGTTTTCTCTATTCTGATCGATCACTCTGATTCACGTGTTCTGAAATTTCACATCTTGTTTCTCGAAGTTCCAGTACAGCAAGTGCGTAATGGGCGCTTTGGGGCTGTGGTAAACGTGGTCAGATTTGGTAAGTATATGTAGTCGACAGCATGATAGCATGTCCCCCTTCCTTCCCTCGCCTGCCACTGTACAATAGTTCGCCATGATGAAAAGCCAACTTACTCACATTCTCAACGTACTGAAGAAATGGCTTTCACGACTTGCGCGTCGCTCTGCGAGTCTATTCTTTGCTGTCTTGTCTTTCCTGCATCGCTTTGCTTCAGGTCATTTAAAGCTCGGCGATCGGAAATTGATAACTCGTTTTCCCAGCAGGGCGCTCCTGCGATCTCAAGGGGACATCGAGGGAGAGGATGTACCCATCTGCTCGAGTCTTCTGCCTCCTGGTCTAATGGGGCTAGAAGCTGTAGGAGAGCCTCCATCTCCTTCGGATGATCCTTATACAGGAACCCATCCACGGCATTTACGACCTCTGCGAAAGGGTACAGCGAATCCTCCGTTGGAAGCTAATCCAACATCGACAGAATACCCCAGTACCACTGAAACGGACGGGCTTCATCAGGGCTCTATGTCAAGTTCGCACCTATCTCCGCAGATGGACGAGAGCTCGGTGAACAACAGGACGTTTCTTGAGAACCCGTTGCAGGAGTCTAGCAGCCCAGGCCCATCGCGCCTTTCCGGCCTCCATGAAGTATCCAGAACACAGTCGCAACCGCGAGGATTCATGGATGATACTCATTCTGTTAATACAACGCGTACGCCATCCATGGGATATTTGGCGCCTGACATGCCCTATTCCCAACACGCGTCCAGTAGTCGTATCTCATTGAACAGTGGCCGCTCCCTTACACGATCGATTGCCAGGTCAGAAAGTCGACAAGCTGCATATCGAACACACAAAGGACCTGTCCACTCTCGCCCTGTTAGCGTCCATAATTTCGTCGCGGATATGCGCCACGGATCCCCAAACAGAGTTTCTGTTCCATTGGATTTGCCTTCCCAGGCAGTGCCAGCATTAGATACTGGTATCGACTGTCATGTTCATTACACTGCTCCACCCGGCAGCGACGAGCAACCAGGCTCAGAGGTCGTTATGGTCTATGACGGTCCGCCGACAAGCGCTATGGTTGCAAGGGACGTCAGGAGATACGAAAGGTGCACTCCCCGGTGAATATCATTCTGCTTTCCTGGCTTGACTCGAGAGCTGACCTTGCCAAAGGGCCACCAACGCTTCCAAAACCACCGTCCCTGCTATGACAATCACATTTCGTCCGCATGAGTAAGTCATATCTTGCTCGTTTTCTGACGCATCTCAGCTCTTTCAAGGCCAACCGTGCCCCCAGGGTGGGTCACGTTCGTGCATCCAGAAGGTGCTCGTTACTTTATGAACCAAAGAACAGTGCGTCAAATTGATGAGTTATTGAAAAATTGACGGTCTGAGTTGGAGCTACGACACGCAGAGAACATTCACAGAAATGAATATTTGTGATGAAGAAATATGCGAGGACATTGAATATTACATGCAGTACTTGCTGGACGAACTTCAGCAGGTCATTGAGCAAAAGAATCTTGATCTCGACTTGCAGCAAGTTGACCTTGTGGTTGAGCCAAAGGTCTTCGATGACAACTCTGTCGTTTGTTGCTATTATTTCGCCAATCACCGTGAAAGATGCCTCTTTTGGTTGGATGACTTCCATGCCAAAGATATCCTCTCAGAATGTAAAGGCGTAGAGACTCTTTCACACATCCGTAGGTGATCAATAGTTCTAAGCGAGTCTGGATTTGACAACTTGTCCTGGTTTCCGTCACCAGGACTTGCCATTCAAGCACAATATTGGTGTGTTCCAGTAAAGGTACGCACTACGTCGTTTACTACTGTCCCATTCTTAACACAATTCTAGGTTCATATGCAAGTAAGCTCACATACAACGTAGGAGACATTGGGACTACTTTCCTAGCCTGTGCCCAGTCACACAAGACATTGTCGATGAGCTCAAGAATACATTGGCGCATGTGGCATGTGGTTAGTACTCTCTTACACCTGATACCTTGACCTAATACATACGGTCGCAATGATCAGACCACTTAACATCGAAACAGTCTTCGGCGGCATTTGATACCATCGAACTCAGAGACCACCTTTCCGTGGTGAGCACAATCAAGGGTATGCTGCCTTGACACGGCCTCGCGGATGTGCTAATCCTGTTTCTCAAAGTTCATTCCCCTGCGGATCGGAGTGCGCAACAATGTCACGCTGCCATTATCATTGGTGAGGCTTAAACCTGAGCTCAATCTACTCCTTATATTGATTATCATCCAAGGCCGGCTTATGTATTTGTTCAGTCCGTGCTATCTCATTTGTCTATCTAGCTGTGATTTACGGTAACTTTGAAGATCACAATCAATTTGTGAATTATCATGGGGAGGATTGCGTGAGGCTGATGCATGAACAGACAGTTCATAACTGGGCATATAAACCATCACCGTGGATGGTTGTTCTCGCACCCCTCCTGTTCTTTTACCCTGTGACTCAAATCCAGGAACTGCACAAAATTTTCCCTGACGAGGTTGTCTGCACGGCACAGTGGAATGTGTTCAGTACAAAATTCAAAGGGCAGCTTCAGGACTCCAACCTCTTGGTAAGTCCAACTTTTCATTGTTGTCTACTTGCGTGTGATCAATGTTGAGCCAGGCCACTGTCTTGCTCAATGCCAATGTTGGGTTTCTCGCAATCAACACTGTTGATAAGGGCGGTAGAGATGCCATTCAAATGGCAAGCTACATGTCGTTGGTGACGAGCTTGGGTAGTATAGTTCTCGGCTTGTTCTTTGTCTCCCATGATCGAACTTCCGGACAAAATATAGCCAAGGAAGTGGTCAGTAACTCCCGCTGTATAACTGGCATGTTTCTTATGGCAATCGGTTCAGGCAGACTTTTTATCAAGCATCCACGATGAAAAACGCGGTTTGGAAAATCTGGCTATAATTTACAGCCTCCCAAAGGCGTTGCTGATGTGGGGGTGAGTCTGCACCCTAATGTAAGAGGCGGAGGCCCTGATTCCAATATATTAGCATGATGTTCTTCTTTGCGGCATTCTCGATCGATTGGTGGACGGCCGGAGATATAACTTCCAGGGCCATTGTTGGTACTGTGACACTGGTCGCATTCACGATGATTTCAAGCAGCATCTGGCGGACCGGGGAAGGAGACCTCTGGTTGTGGTGGCTAACCGTGCTACATAGAGCCGTCGGCCTACAATGGTCTTATCTGGCTGGCGCCTGGAAGCAGGTCATGAAGTTCACGGGGATGAAAAAACACCAAGTAGACCTTAACCACGACCCTCACTCATATCCTGAAGAGATCGGCCTTGCTTTCGCATGCCCCCCGCAAGCAGATGCCGAGGCGAATGCTCCAATGCGCATCACCTATCCTTCAACAATTTCACCCGGTTTTCAACCAGAAATACCGAACACAGACGATAGTGACAATTACCCCAACTCCTCTATCCCCTCGGTTCTGCCATACCACTCCATCGCTCCTGTGGATTCACCTCCACAACCCCATGACGTCAACTCCGTGCTGCCATCATCGGAATCACGCACCAGTCTAGGTTTTCTGTCAGGCGTGGGCTCTTTGCAACAAATTCAAGAGGACATCCCGACTGTTTTCCGGGATGAGTCTGCCACAGAGGCTCGCGAGCCTGATGGCGCCTCCTTAGGCGTGCACTTCACCACATCGCCAAGTCCTGCGTCAGAAGGAATAGTTGGGATGGTGGTCGATGCAATATTGCATTCCGATACCACCATCCTGTCCGAGCATGAGCTACAAACCGCAGTAGTGGCCACCGACACGGGCGCCCCCAGTTCATTCTGTACAGAAGAAGGGGATGGTTTGAAATACACCGAGACCGTGGTCGAAGAGCCTGGGGAACTCGATCATCCTCAACGTTCGTCAAGCACAACGCCGCCTCCAAGGATCTTTGCTAGAAGTGCCACTGATGATTATTTCCATCATGCACCGGTGGCTCCGAAGTGGACGCTACGAGACGGTCATGACATAGAGGAGTGCCAAGACTAGGAGTTTTGATTGTGACCTGGTAGCCATGGCAGATCACGAAAGGCTTGAGGGTCGTCCAAAGGCCAACAGTAGAAAGTCAATGTACAAATACTTTATATAGAGACTGTTAAACCTAGCGCACCGTTGTAACCATACGCACATATTTCTGAGACGAAGGAAAACTAACCAATTGTTGAAACGTTGAAGTTCGAACTGCGGATGACGGTCCTGCCCAAGTTGCAAGGCACCATAATTAGTACGAGTCTCTAGCTACCGTTATATGGATCATTGATTGGTTGTTTATATATCAATCTGCCAACATCGATCTTCAGATCATCCATCAGAGTCACACCAAGTATCATGTATGCCGCTAGCCTGACGGCTGTTCCAATCCCCAGTCGCTCTACCATAACTTCTAAAGAGATTCTTGAAGGTACTCAAGGTCCGTGAGTCTATGCGCAGTTCTGCCAAACGGGACATTCAAAATGTTGACACGTAAAACAGGTGCACAAACTATCATTTCTCAGCTGAATTCCTCGCGGCCCATCACCAAGCTCAAGTTAAACAACAACCGACTAGGTGATGACGGTGTATCTGCACTCTTTGCGTTCCTCAGGTCTCCTGCGGCCTCGCGGCACCGCAGTACGATATTGGAGATCCATCTCAATGATAATGGTATAGGCTGTCGAGGTTTGCGCGATATCGCGGACTACATGGATGGAAATGAAGTAGCATTGAAGATATTATGGCTCGCAAACGTAAGTAATCATGCAATCTTTGGGCGTCACAAGCACGGATTAACGCCGTCATAGAACAAGCTAGGATCTGATACCGATGTTCTGGCCTGGTTTGCCGCCACAGTAAATCGCTCTCGGCTAGAGTTCCTTTCGCTCACGGGAAACCATAAGCTTGGCGGTGCTATCGTTGAGACCTTCTTTCGTCATCTAAGGGCACCACACCTTCGGGAGTTGCATATTAATGCCATGGGACTGACTACGCGTTGTGCATCGGGACTTGCAGAGTGGATTTCATCGGGGCATAACGGAAAGGCATGTTCCCTACACACTCTCAAGTGTAGCGGAAACAGCCTAGGGATAAAGGGCGTATGGGAAGTTATTCACGCCATTGAGATGGGTAACTGGTCACTTATGAACGTGGAAGTGTACGCGAACCAAATAGCAGGCACAGAGATCCCGAACGAGGACTCTCCCATACAACAATCAGAGCTGTTGCCATCCTCGGAAACGGAAGTGTCGTGGAAGGATGCAGAACGCGCTCTTCACCGGGTGCTTCACCGGCGAAACGCTTATTGGAAAAGACAAACGGAGAAGGAGGCGTTAAACCTTCTAAAGTACTCTCGGACACTCATCTTTCGGTCCAAGGCTTCTCTTTCGTCCGCGGACCAGCAAAATTTGGCTAGCGAAGTGTTTCCATTTCACTATCTTCCCATGGAGCTGCGCCTCCAAATCCTTGCGGTGCTCGCCCCTTCCTTATCTTGTGCCCAACGCACCCGTATCTATGATTATGCTACCAACCCTTCGACACTTCCCCCGCTTCTACCACGTCTACAGCGAGACATAGGCCACGGATGTGTCGCAGATCCGTCACGACCCCTTGGAGCAAGTGTAGGATTTACACTGTACAGTTCAGGCGGTTGTGCGGAAGGGAAGTGTATGGGTACTGGTAACAGTCTCGTGTGCCGTCGGGAAGCAGAGCGCACTAGGTTTCTGGAAGGCGTTGGATGTCGTGCGTATGAGCCTGAATGCGGTGGGAACACTTGAGAGTTTTTTTATTGACGATATTCCAATGATATTCTATCTACCTATGCAATTCCGACGTACATATACAGTATCCAAGACTCATAATTCTAAATGAACCATTTAAACCTGTCCAGAACTTCACAAATTCTGTCCTTGAATCACGAGGTTCTAAGCGACGTGGATTGTTGACTTGACTGTTATACATGTACCTATGTCATTTCATTGCTCTAATCGTAACTGACAGTCTTCGTTTTCAGGGCCTTGAGAAGATTGCCCTTGAATCGCAACGGGGTCAACAAGGAACAACTCATAGCGCTTTGCGAGAGAATATCGTGTGACTTCGAAACACTCGATCATGTTCTGCTTGTGCTCAAGCTTCGCATGGATTGTTGTGGTGAGACAACTGGACGGGCGCTTGGCGAGAGGTCGCTCTTAAGCTTTGTTCTGATTAGTGGAAACCCGGCTAAGCCGCACTTTGAAGGAACTCGTTCCTTAAGTTATAACTGATGGAGAGGCCTGTATGACCCTTACCGATACACTTACCTTTGTGAATGAACGTGTTACGTGAAAGCAAGGGTAGGCATTCAATATCAATATTCAATGTGCGGGTGCTACGTTGACAGTTTGGAAGCGCTGATAAATCAGGAAGGAATACAACACATATCAAAAGGCGGGGGCGAAGCGGGACGACCCTTGGACGACCCCAAAGAAAATGGAACTCACGATGTCACGGATCTATTCACACACGAACTTTTCTCTCGAGTGTAAAGCAGGTATACAATTGTGTGACAGAGTGAATGCACATGTTGTTATATCCGAGAAAAGTGGATTTTTGATTGAGGAGCGAGGGAAGAAAACGGTGCACAAGAAAGGATGCGCGAAGAAGGGACACGTCCTTGTCGACGTCGTCAGACGACCTCGATATAATTGGAGTCACTGCCTCGCATGTTCTAGCCCTGGTGGATTATCCTGACAATGGCAGGCATGAATCCACCTGCACAGCCTAAACGATCAGCTTCGCCCACCTGAGATCTAAGATTAATATAGCTCACTCATCAATGGCATCACTATAAGCCGTGGGCTGTGACCGCCCACAATGCAGGCTGCGCATGAGTGACTCGTCCACAACAGTCCACAACTTGATTTCGCTTACCTTATTAGTAAGCACTTGTTTGAGCTCTTGCCTCTCGCAAAGAGCTTGAACTGCACTTAATGGCGACAAAGGAAGACCAAGAGGCCCTGCGTCTTCTCGTCCAACATGTCTCCCGAGGATTTTACGAGCCGAAGTTCACTATTATAATGGACCAGCTAGCCCGTCATCCGGTGTAAGTATCTAGAATGTGGATGAAACAGAGCCCGTTAACCTTTCAACTACGATGTATACCCGACCACTAATTTGAGACCAGTCTCAAGGATGACGACTTGGCCGGGCGGATGGGCCTTCAGGCGAAGGAATTGAATAAACTTATGGCTGTCTTAGGGAATGACCGCCTGGTACAAGTGTAAGCATTGCCGCGTTTGTTTCTTTGTAATGGTATCTTATTTTGTCCCGAAGGTACCGCCAAAACGAGCTCAAGGAGGGAGCGCAGAGGTCTGTCGGAAGACAATACTATTACATCGACTACAAGCTCTTTTGCGATGTCGTTAAATGGCGTATAGCAGAAATGCGGAGAATTATAGACTCGGGTCTCCGTAACGTCAGTCTAGTCTTATTTTATTTTATTGGCCTGCAACACACTGAAACAATGGTTGTGTCTAAAGGAACTTGACAATAAAGGCTACATCTGCCCGCAGTGCAACAAATCATACACACCGTTAGAAGTCGACAAGCTGATGGATTTTTCGAGAGGAATATTTGCTTGCGAGGACTGCCACGCAGAAGTTGTAGAGAATGAGAACGCGGAGAACGTCAAGGGGAGTAAGGACCGGATGCAGAGGTTCAATCACCAGATGCGGTTTGTTGTCGAAGGTTTGAGAAAGACAGAGTCTATGGTTCTTCCAGCGTGCGTATATCAATGCATCAGCCGCATATTCTTCCCTCATGCTTCATGTTACAGGCTCGATGTTCCCACTTGGGTCAAGAATAATGTTGGTGATGTTGAAAAGCAAAAGACGGGCCAGGTGTCAGGTTTGAAAATAGCAGGATCTGGACCTGGTGGGAGACAAGAAGATGGTGTCGGTATAGTCATGTCGATGGATAAGGATGAAGCAACGAGACGCCAGGAGCGAGATGCTGAAGCAGCGGCAAAACGGCAGCAAAACGCCCTACCAGCATGGCATCTGAAGAGTACTATCACTGGAGATCTCACGGCTCTCGGTATCCAGGAGAGTGCCCGTGCCGTGGGGAGAGAAGGCGATGGTCCACCATTATCTAGCGACGACTCCCTCAAAGGGCTTGGAACCATCGGAACTTTACCGCGTCCACTTCAGCTGACAACGGTGACGGAAGATGTGAAACCAGAAGTCAACCAAGAGATGGATTGTACGTCATTTGCAACGAGAATTCTGTGTTGTTGTGTTGATCTAATGCTAAACAGATTACGATCAATACTACGCATCGTTGGCGGCCTCGAACGCAGTATCTTCTCAGAACACGCCCTCTGGCCTCGGAAGCGAAGAGTTTGAAGAGGAAGAACAAAAGCCGTCAGTGCAGTATCTGGACTCCCTCAATGATTACCGGAAGCGCTCCCGATCAAGGGAGGACGAAGGTGCTGCAGCGACGAAAATGTTCAAGATAGAAGTCCCAGAACCAGTACCAGACGTCACTGGTGATACTAAATTGGAGGCGGACGGGGCGGACGATACCCCTGTATTGGGTGAGTTTTATTCTCAACATCAAGATTTTAATATCTCACCATTTTACCACTTTCGCAGTTAATGGTGTCTCGAAACCGTTCTCGGAGGTCACTGATGAAGATACCGAACTTATGACACCAGACGAGTATACCGCTTACTACGAAATTTTGCAATCGCGATCGTAGACCCAATTTCTTGAAGTTACCCTGGGTCCGCAGGTCAATACGGGGATATATATATTATAATAGTTGTACTGCTTCAAGATAATAAATGTGTATTATATGCTGACAACGATCACACCTTGCAAATATGGTTGAACATATACGAACGAGGTCCGACTCCCGGGACAGCTGAGGGTGACCATTGTGACGCGCGTAGCTTCGATAACTTGCGTTACGGGGTACGGTATACCATTCGGAGTTGGGGACTGGCACACAGGTGCCGCTGTGATGCACACTGCAGGAATACTGAAGGTGGACACATGAAGCCGAGGCCTACTAGTGTCGCGGCATGTGTAAAGGTTAACGTTGATCTGACGTGGCAATGAGAAACACTGACAACGCAGCACTGAGCACTGAGCGGTCCAGGCGGCATGTATGATGTGTGAGGCCTAGGTGTGAGGTTTGATGTGGCTTGACCGCATGGGTACTGGCGGAGGTCGACATGTTGGAATGTTTGACAAATTTGCCTACTAGTAATTGCAGGTGGATGCGAAATGTGAGAACTCGAAACTTAGTCTAACTTAAAGACATTATATATTCCCATGTGCAGGATTTCTTTTCGGCACATTACAATATATTGCTTCTACCAAGCAATGTAATCGGTTCACCGGTTCTCTGCCAGTGATAGCCAACCAGGCCTAGGGAAACAGATCAGCCAACAGGACGTAGGAAGCACCGTGTGCTTCAAGCACGTCACAAGCTGACGACTTCAATTCGATAGCGTGTCGACCATGGACTGTAACGTTTTCGATCCAGTCAAGTTACCTTGCGGTCGTACTGTTGAGAACAGACTGGTGAAGGTAGTGTACCTGTCTACATAATTTGAAGGCAGTTGCTTAAACAGAGTTATTGTCATAGGTAGCCATGTATGAGCACATGTCAAATTTCTCTGGTGGTCCACCGAACAAATTCCACTATGGCTTGTACTCTGAATGGGCCAAGCATGGATGGGGAATGGTTCTCACCGGAAATGTGCAGGTCTCCCCTCAGCATCTGACCTTGGGCCGTGACATCGTTGTACCTGCCACACTCAATGCGCAAGACCTCAAGCCGTTCCAGAGGTTGGCGGAAGTCATTCATGGGGCCGTTGACGGCCCACGTTCCCTGGCTATCATGCAGTTGTCACATGCTGGACGGCAATCAGCGAATATTATTGGCGGTCGACGACCTTTTGTTGCACCGTTAGCCCCCAGTTCTGTCCGTGTCGGGGCAGGTCATCCTGGAGCTGGAAAGGACGCAATCACTGATCTCATGTTTCATGCGCTGTTCCAAGTCCCTACGGAGATGACCGCACAGGACATTCTCCATGTTCAATCCGGCTTCGTGCGAGGTGCTCTCTTGGCACACGAATCAGGCTTCGATGGTGTCCAGGTTCATGCTGCTCATGGATGTGAGTTCACATAGTATTTCATGCTGAGGCATCTGGGTTGAATTTGGATTGCTTGCAGATCTACTGGCACAGTTCATGAACTCTAAGGTGCGGGCATTGTGTACTTCCAGAAACTAATTGAAATTGCGTGCCAGAGTAATATCCGGAAAGACGAGTATTCAGCGGCACCGGGAAATGTCATTCGCATGCTGCACGAGATAGTCGAAGCCATGCGCAAGGTGGTACCAACCACTTTCATCATCGGAATCAAGATCAACTCGGCAGACTATGTGGCTTCTGGAAGCGCCGAAGAAGCATCTCAGCAAGGCGAACGGTGCATTCTGGATCACATTCGTGCCATTGCAAGCTGGGGTATCATCGACTTCGTCGAGATTAGTGGTGGCGACTACGAAAAGCCTGGTAAGGGAGCGTATACGGAGAATGAAAGTCTTTCACAGTCTGACTCGACCTCTTACTCAGATTTTATGGCGTCCGTTGAAGCTCAACAATCAGACCGCCAGGCCTTCTTCGCGCAGTTTTCACATACAGTCATGAAGGACCTTCACCGATCGTCTGCCCCCTCCTCTTCGATCCCACTCGTTCTACTGACTGGTGGCCTCCGCTCTCATTCCCACCTACAAACTGCATTGGTGTCGGGGCATGCTGACTTACTAGGTATCGGGAGAGGTGCAGTCCTCTGTCCTGACCTGCCCAAGATTCTTCGATTACAGCTGCAGAATAGCAAGTCCTCTAGCGCTTGGTCTGACAGACCCTTCGCGCACGAACCAGTTGCAGTACTCAGAGCTTCTAAATGGATACAAAACGTGAAGCTCGTCGGCGCCGGCTTTGGGACTGCTTGGTATGTCATTAGAATGAGGGACATTGCGGTCTCCCAGATCAAGAACCCCAGAGCAGAGCCACCACTCTTGGACTACAACAGAGGAGCATTAGTCGCTTTTCTCAGGATGTGGGCTTGGGTTGACTTTGGAATAGCTACGATTTCGATTCTAGTAATATCTACAGCGCTCCTTGTCGGGGTTTTCTGTTATCACTAAAGGCGGCATCATCGGCCCCCCGGACTGATTTGGGATATTCATGCCGGTGCGGCCTCCGAGCAGGGCAGGATGGCTCAAGAGACCTTAGCGCTACAATTCCTTGTTCCAAAGATAGAGGCCCATTATCGCAGATTGTTACAACCTACTAACACAGGAGGAACTCGTCCATTTCGCAGAACGGACTACGCGTCACCTAAATTTATGCGATGTGCCTTTGACTTCTGTTGTTCATTTCGATCAAGGACTCTTGCCAGCTTGTTCCCAGCTGTCCAGGTTGATCTAAGAAGCGCCTTACGACGGCCTCCCCATTCTTATCTTCCGACATATCTCCGCGCGACGTCATTTGAATGAGTTGTGCTGATTCAACCTTCCCATTCCTGACTTTCCCTTTTCATAGTTCTGCCGAAATCAGTCATGAATGATCGTATTCTTAGAAGCCTCGTTATCTTCCTGTGACTCACTCTTTGATTGCAATTGAAGATTATGGACCTTACGGTGGATATTGTTGCTCCTCTCGAGATCGACAGGAGCACCAGTTCCGTAGTCTCTACTAGGCAGACCAAATCTAGGGAAGACAGTCGCCACTTCCAGTGATGCCACCCTGTATTGATTGGCTAGGACTGTCTGTTTCCCCGACTGTAAGTAGAACCGTCAAAGTGATAGCTTCCCTGTCCATCTGCATCGGTATTATTACTCACAATAACACCAAGGCATGCATTTTTCGGCACATTGGTCCGTACAAGGCATAAAATGGACCTCATGACTCTCGCGATTGTAGCTGCTTAGTAAATATAGCTCTGAAGAGGGCTTATAAAGCCAGGACGTGTTGGAACATCACCCTATCAATTAACTCTTGGATCGTGATATCAGCATGCCTGCAACAACATCGGTCACACTCAATACTGGAGCTGTCATGCCCACTGTTGGTCTTGGTAAGCACAACGAAGGGGTAACCGTCTCATGTACTGAGTGCTTGTGAATTCTAGGCACATGGAAGTCGAAGCCCGGCCAAGTCGAACATGCTGTTGAATTTGCCTTGAAGAACGGATACAAGCACATTGACACTGCCGCTGGGTACCAGAACGAGACAGAAGTCGGACAGGGGATCAAGGCGTCCGGTCTGCCAAGGGAGAAAATCTTCCTGACCACGAAGCTTGATAACCCCGATCAGAGGCATCCGGCAAAAGCTCTTGAGGCATCGCTCGGAAAACTTGACACTCCTTATCTAGACCTCTGTAAGCGGCAGCCCGTTCGCTGATCTTGACGAGTGGGCTCATTCCTTGAAAAGGGCTCATGCACTGGCCAGCTCCGATGACAAGAGATGGCAAAGCCGACAGGGAACATGACTGGTTGGACACCTGGAAAACTATGGAAGACCTATACCTCGCTCATCCAGAGAAACTGAAGGCCATTGGTCAGTGCCCCAACCTCATGTGCTGTCTCTGTACTGAAAATGCACTAGGTGTTTCCAATTTCTCTGTGGAGTACTTTGAACGCTTGTTGAAAGTTGCTCGCGTCGTACCGGCCGTGAACCAGATTGAGCTCCACCCGTATGTCAATACATTTTTCTTCGAGAAAATTGATTGTGAAGCATGATTCGTAGTTCGTGTCCTCAAGATGACGTTGTCGAGTTCTGCCAGAGCAAGGGAATCGTTTTGACGGCTTATTCCCCGTTGGGATCTGACAACTCCCCCTTGTTGAAAAACGAGACGGTTACAAAAATCGCAGCGAAGTACGGTGTGCAACCCGCCAATGTGTTGGTCTCCCTTCATGCAAACAAACCAATGCACACTGGTGTGTAGTCTTCGTGAACTTGCTGAAAGCTCGGTTCTCACTTGTCTAACACCTAGTGCTTCCCAAATCCGTGACGAACGAGCGTATCTTGAGTGAGGTGTTATTCCATCATTAGTTCTGACTGTTATTTATTATTCTCCTCAGACAATGCGAAGATCATAGATTTGACCCCTGAAGAGATTGGCGAGCTCCATGACATTGACAAAACGCACCATTTCCGTGCTTGTCACCCTGCTTGGACTGGGTTCGGTGGTATTGGATTCCCCGATTGCAAGTAGATTAATGGTTAGTAAAACTGTAGCGTAGGAACGGATTCGATATAGAAACATAGTAGCGGGAAATTTGAAATCTGTTGATTTGCAACCTGTCAGTAGTTTTGTGTTGGTCTTGGTCACTTGCATGCGAGTGCTTCGCGCAGTTTTCACATACAGTCATGAAGGACTTTCATCGATCATCTGCCCCCTCTTCGATCCCACTCGTTCTACTACCCGGTGGCCTCCGCTCTCATTCCCACCTACAAACTGCATTGGTGTCGGGGGATGCTGACTTACTAGGCATCGGGAGAGGCGCAGTCCTCTGTCCCGACCTGCCCAAGATTCTTCGATTACAGCTACAGAATAGCAAATCTTCTAGCGCTTGGTCTGACAGACCCTTCGCGCACGAACCAGCTGCAGTACTCAGAGTTTCTAAATGGGTACAAAATGCGAAATTCGTTGGCGCCGGCTTTGGGAGTGCCTGGTATGTCATTAGAATGAGGGACATTGCGGTCTCCCAGATCAAGAACCCCAGAGCAGAGCCACCACTCTTGGACTACAACAGAGGAGGATTAGTCGCTTTTCTCAAGACGTGGGCTTAGTTTGACTTTGGAATAGCTACGATTTCGATCCTAGGAGTATCCATGACGCTCGTCGTCACTAAAGGTAGCATCATCGGTCCCCCGGACTGCCTCCGAACAGGGCAGGATGGCTCAAGAGACCTTAGCGCTACAATTCTTTGTTCTCGTAATAGAGGCCCATTATCGCAAATTGTGACAAAGCTACTAGGGGACACAGGAGGAACTCGTGCATTTCATATGCCGGACTGCGCGTCACGTGACGTTATGAATTGCGTCAACCTGTCGGCTTTGTGTTGCTTGGTCACTTGCTATGAAATGAATCCGCTAATTGCAATTTCGTCCAGATGCTGCGTCATACCGAGCTCCCAATCCCCCTTGCGTGCAGGGAATTTGGATATATAAAGACGTGAGTTCCAACAGAATCTGCCAGCCAAGCAAACATCATGGTTGAGTATCCCACCCGCAAAATTGGCGTTGATGATGTCTCTGCCATTGGTTTTGGTACCATGGTACTCTCAGCATTTTACGGTCAGACTGATCCAGATGAAGAGCGCCTGAAGGTAAACCGGGGCATGATCCTATACGCTGCTAGCTACCAACCGTCTCTTTCAGGTGTTGGATAAAGCATATGAGCTTGGCTGCACTTTCTGGGACACTGCTGATGTCTATGGGGACAATGAAGAACTCATTGGCAAATGGTACGCCGTCCCGAGCTTTAATAGCAAGAGTGCTCACAAACGAGGACATGGCAGGTTAAAGGTGAATCCAGAAAAGCGGAGCAAAATCTTTCTTGCCACAAAATTCGGTTTAAAATCTGGAGGGATCGACGGATCCCCCCAATATGTCCACGAGTCATTTGCAAAATCGCAGAGGTTGCTTGGCGTTGATAAGGTCGAGCTTTACTACTTACATAGGTGCGTACAGCATGTGAAGATGATTACACTCGAACCTCATTACATGCTATCCTCATGCAGAGCTGATCCCCAAATACCAATTGAAGTACGTGTCTGTTGGTGGAGTTTCTGCAGATATCTAAAGTCGATTAGGAAACTGTCGGCGCCATGGCAGAACTCGTAAAGTAAGCGAACAGCTCCTGGAATCTTGGGCTCTAGTTCATTCCTGTGAAGGCAGGGGAAAGTGAAGTATCTCGGATTGTCAGAATGCAGTGCGGACACCATGCGCCGCGCTCATAAAGTGCACCCTATTGCTGCTGTCCAAGTGGAATATTCGCCTTTCACACTTGACGTCGAGGACCCAAAGCTTAACATCCTAAACACGGCCCGTGAGCTTGGAATCAAGATCATTGCCTATTCGCCTCTTGGGCGTGGCTTGATCACGGGACGGTATGTAAGTACTGCAGACTGGAGGAACTCGTTTGGGCACTCACCGCATGAAAAGAAATCTCCGGATGACTTCGAATCTAATGATTACAGGCGGACAATTCCTAGGTATGCGTTATGTCAGTGCCTAGTGAGGACTCACGACAACCGTACTTTGTTAGATACTCGAAGGAGAACTTCCCTAACATCCTGAAGTTAGCAGATGACGTGAACAGAGTGGGCGAGCGGTACAATGCAACCCCTGGGCAAGTGGCTTTGGCGTGGCTTCTTGCTCAAGGCGACGATGTCATCCCCATTCCGGGTACGAAGAATATCAAGGTTAGTGGCTGCATCATTGCGTACAACCTCGGACTTTCATTGCTTTGCCATTGACAGTATCTCGAGGAGAACCTCCAGGCTATCAAGGTGTCGTTGAGTCCTGAATCAGTCCAGGAAGTGCGTGTGATGGCAGAGAAGGCGGATGGAGTCCTTGGGGATCGCTATGCTCCAGGTTCTATGAAGTCGCTGTATGCAGAGAACCCGCTTCCAAAGAGCGTCTGAAGTCTACCATAAACTCGAATATTGATAGCAGCGTATCTGTAGATGTACATACCTGATGTGATGCAGCATGCATGTCATTGTATGATGCATGAAACTTCTACGCTAAATCACAACCTTGCGTAATGATTGATCTTAAGTGCACACACCAGTTGGAATACCTGCCTTCTCGGTTTTTCCTGAGATATACACAATATCAACACCTGATTTATAAGAACGTGGAAGTTATCGCATGACATCGCTGTTAGTCACGGTAAGCCTCGAGTATTCCGGTTGTCTTGCATTGTTACTTACCTCAATATGGGCCGTTGAACTACTCTGTTTTATCATACCTATGGTCACTGGTGCTCCCTCGGCAGATTATCAAAGTCACAAGACAATCGTTCTCGCGTTATCCCTTTGACCATTCCGAAAGATCTCATGAAGACGATCATGGCGACATTACCTCAAGCTACCTCATCTGTCATTTCCGGCGCCGATACGCGTCCACGTTCTAACGCTGCCTTCGATGCGGGAATACAGTCTTCGAGTGCATGGACGGAGCATTTAGAGCGCGGTTCATTATCAGATGACGAGCCTGAGCCAACAGATGAACTCCAGCGATTTGAAGAGACAGCCAAAGCAGCGCGTGCGCTCTATGACTTTGAAGGAAAGGCTGAGTTCAGGGAACTGACCGTCGGGGCTGGAGATGAACTGAATATCCTGAGGGAAGAAGCCGGAGATGGCTGGAGTTTGGCGAAAGCGAGCTCTGGTGAAACAGGGTTGTTACCTCAAACATATTACACGGTGAGTACTGATTGCTCGTCCGCTTATCTGGCTGATCCTGTGAAGTACACGACTAGTTTTCTTTCTGCACCGTTGGCCGTTCTCGGGAGGAAGGAGTTGTCTACCAGCACAATCACCCCCCAATCATCTCTCCAGGAACAACCTGAGCCATCTTCTATCGTCCCTCAGGATACTGGTGAATGGACAAATCCTCTCCCAAGTTTCCGGCAAAGTCTTCTTGGAGGCAAGAGTCTGAATCGGTTCTCTGGGTTCGTGACAAGTGGTGCAGAAGAGTGGGTTCTCAAGGGCTATGACGATATAGTCGCTTCAAGTTCATCCTTCTCACACCAACGGATCTCTACGGAAGATTCTATCAACGAAGATAATAGGCTCAGTAGACTCGGGCTGGGGGAAGCAGACATGCACTACGTTGACGCTGGCCCTGCGTGGCAATCGAAAGTTCCGAAGTTTCGAGTCTTGGTTCATTCGCCTTCCAAACGCACGTCGGGCCTTTCAGGAGCTTATACCGTGTACAGTGTCACTTCACTATTTTCTTCGACTGCGGATGAATATTATGATCCAGACGTCCCGCCGATTTCTCCTACACGTATAACAGTCCAACGGCGGTTTTCCCACTTCGTTGTGTTACACACTGCGCTAACTAGACGTCTTCCTGGAATTGCGCTCCCACCACTTCCTGAGAAACAGTATGCTGGGCGGTTCAGCGTTGATTTTGTTGAGGCTCGTAGAGGTGACCTCGAGAGATATATTGGGTGCATTGCGAGGCACCCTGTTGCACGATATGCCGAAGTCGTCACGTCTTTTCTCGGTTGCGAAAGTGACGTGGTGGGTGTGCATGATGCCTTTGCTTTTGCTTTCTAACCCATGTCCAAGGAATGGAAACGGCTGATGCCCCAATTACTTGCAATGCCTACTGCCGGGCCTTCATTCTTCGCACACGTCTTTCATCCCGCATTCAACGTGGACGTGGACGATGCCACAGAAGTGATTGATCGCTTCAGTCGTCACACTCTTGCAGTGGGCAAAGGCACGCAAAACTTGAGAAACATTTTTGGTCGCATTCGCGAGGCGAGACTGGGTGAGTACGGGCACCTCACTTGTGCCGACTCATCGTTGTGACGTGCTCCCCAGAGATGTCGAAAGCCGAACGATTGTTGTCATATTCATTGTTGTCCTTGATTACTTCGACGCCTTTGTCTTCTGCTCCCCTGACTGGGATTAACGAGGATGCGGAGGAAACGCCTCCACAGAGAAATGGCCTCTTGAACGAAGAAGGGGCTTGGTGTTGGCGGGAAGACTGCCAAGGTGCTCACGTGAATCTATAGGGTTCATAATTAACTAAGACATGACTCGAAGATTGTCTAAAGCTTACAAAAGCGATGCAAAAAACATCAGATGCCCTGCAAATTGTTGCAGACCTGTATGACGATCATGTTCGTGTCATGTTCTTTACGCAAGACGTGTACTGACCACAGACGAAGGCCCGGCGCACCGAGCTTGCAACTCATGAAGCGTTGAAGAGCGTTGCTCATCCATACCAATCGTATGAGGTATATATTTTTGTTCTATCACCAGCTTTGGCCTGAGTACGACTATTTAAGGGAATCATTGAAACCCACCAATCTACGGTTTCGCGATATAAAGATGCCCTCAAATTAGGGAAGGTCAGATACTGGCATGTTTCGCGGAACACAAAGATCTGATGATATGTCCAGTCTAACGATGAAATGACGGCACGCTGCGAAACCGTCCTGAATACCACGATGGCTGAGATGGATACATATCACGACCAGAAAGTGGAGGATTTCAGCACGATAACCAAGGAGCATCTTGATGGAGAAATCGGCTTTTACGAGCAGGTCCTGCACAGGTTGAAGGTAGCGCGGCGTACCTTCGACGCTCCACGTTTCGACGAGCTGGCCAAATCACCTCGTCAACCCTCAATACACGAACGGGATTTAGAAGCCCCGAAGCTGAATCCCCCACCACTGCCACAGCCCTGTCCTCATGTCTATGACTCGGCGCCTATGAGACCAGTGAGTACGGCAATACAGGAGGGGATTGGAGCGCTACTGGGAAAGTCCCAGCCTGGTAGGAGAGGGAGTGTTTTTGGGAGAATGTGGGCTGAATAAAGGACCTGGTGCGATATCAAAGCATGTGCCGTTTCATGTCAGTTCACGAATTCTGCGAAAATAAAAAGTCCGAGCACCGATGCCATAGCTCTGCCCTCACGTTTATGACTCGGCGCGTGCGGCCATACATGGAAGGGGATTGGAACGCTGCTGGGATAGGAGATATTATAAGTGTTTTGGGGCTGAATAGAACTTGAATAAAGTACTTCATGGTGCGGCGTCGAAACATGTACTGTACGTCATGGCAGCATGGGCCACAGCCTGCCTGTGTTATGTTTGTATCTACTACTAGAATTCGAGTCGGATACGACGTGTCTGGCGCTTATTTCCATCCTTTTCGGCTTGGTGCTGATTATGATTGCACAGCTTCATCTAGATAAGACAACCTTGCGCGATAGACACTATCCGAGTGTTTCTAATTGCAATATAACTGACAGATACAGACATCGCAGCCTAGGTCGAGAAATGCCGACTGTTACCCCGCTCCCAACATATCCTTCTGCAGGCACCAGAAAGTCGTTGTCGGCCTCGCAGCTGGCAACTTTCCATCGCAATATATCAAGCGCCCTCGCTGAAATCCTTGCCCTACCTCCCGCAAAACGAGACACACCTGCTACCCGTGCATTTCTATCCAGCTACGCTAATGACGTCGCCCATCAAACCCTGCAATCTCTGATCTGGCCAGCTCCCGCGCACTCAGATGACCATGTACACAGACGAGTCCTCCTCCTTGCGGAGAAGCTAGCCACCATACCGTCTTGCTTCGATGTGAAGACGCTCCTGGACATCGCAATTGCTTACTTTCCTTATCCAACCCGCGTCCGTGCGCTATTCGCTGCAGCTCTCGCTAGCACACCAAGCCTCGCTGCTGTGTTCACCTCAGATATGGTCCCTGTGATGACCACCCTTCTCAGACCATCCCGCTCCGCGGGTCTGTACGGCCTCCGAAAAACCGCACGCTGCTTGGTCAGTCTGCTGTCTGGATGTCCTCCTGAGCTCCTGCGTCCATTTGCGAGGGACCAGGATTTCATGATAGGACTGGCACGAGCATACGACGAAGGTCTCGCTTCACTATCACGTTCGTACGGCGGACTGCGCATGGACGTCGGTACACGTGAGCTGGATGATTGGGAGCGCATCTGGCTCGAAACCAAAGTCGACCTCATCGACAGCTTCCACTTCATTATCACCGTCATGCTGCAGGACCTCTCAGTCGCATCTGGTGCAGCATTGGCAGCAGAGTCAGAACGGACGTTCAGCATCGTATTTGCACTATTGGACCTCCCGCCCCCGGCGCTAGTACAAGCGGGCGGTACTCCTACTTCTTCTCCTTTCCTCAGCCGATCGCTGATGGCCGACTACCAACACTCGTATAACTTGTCTAGCACTCTTACTTCTGCTCTACGCCGTGCCGCACGTGAAGACGCACGAGTTGACTTCCTTGAATCTACCCTTCGTTCCTACGACATCGAATCGTCCACCACCGCGACCAAAGATCCCGGCGCACTCAAACTGATTATCAAGTCATCTGGAGTTCCTCCTGGTACTTCTGCTTCTGGGAAGGGCAAAGCAGCGCAATCTTCGAGCAAAGGCAGAGCTATAGAAACTCACTTTGCACACGAGCCGGAGCAAAATCATGATCTCGACTTGGAGATCTCGCAGGTCATGGATATTTTCCCAGACAAGTCGCCCGCATATATCCGAGCGCTGCTCACGCAGCCTGCGTTCGGGAATGCAGAGAAGGTCATTGAAGCGCTATTGGAGGGCACTGCACCTGGAGAGGCTTCGCTTGCGCAGGATGTCGGTGCGGGCAATAGCGCTCATGCTACTTTCGATGAGCCTATTGAAAGAAGGAATGTATTCGATGACGAGATCTTGGATGTTGCCAAGATACATGTAGGGAAGAGAAAGTACGAAGGAGTGTTTCTCCTAGGCATATCCTATTGCTCACTATTCTGCCCTATAGCCAAAACGAAGCATCAGGGCTCAGGGACAAAGCAGCCATTGAGCAGATGAAAGCCGACATTCTGCGTCGCGCGGAAGCCATGTCTGACGGGGAGGAAGAGGAAGATGGCGCCAAACGTGCTGAAGTCGATGATGATATTGACTTTGGAGATGAGGTGAAGGTTATTGGCGATGGAGAGGCTAGCAGCGAGGGCGAAGACGACGGTGACGAAGAAGAGGCACCGCCGTTAAAACCCAATACGGAGACTATTTTGGAGCTTGCATATATCCGTGATGCAGAGCTGTTCAATAGAGATGCTAATACGCGGAGGTCGAAAGCGCGCAGCGACCTTAAAGCACAGACCGGCAAGTATTTTGTCTTCTCGTTAGCTGCTTTGTTGAAAGTTAACACACAGGCTGGTCCGATGAGCAAATTGAGGGATGGAGGATTATGCTGGAACGAAATGTATGCTATCGCTATCTGCATAACTGGTCGATACTAATACTCCTATCACCCGCGTCCAGCCAAAGAAGGACAAGATTCTACAGAAACACGAGTTTGCTGGGAACAAGGCAGTTGATTTCTCAGCGACAATAAACGCAGGTGGATCTGAATCATCGTCTCGCGGCGGAGATCGCGGAAGAGGCAGGGGTGGACGCGGGGCAGGGAGGGGAAGAGGGCGCGGCAGGGGGTCTGGGAATGGAGGCGACGCGAAAGAACGTGCATGGAAAGACAAGAACAAAGCTAGCAGAGGGAACCACGATCGGAAGAGGGGACATGACAAGAAGATGGCCAAAGCTGGTCCGTCTTGATGCATAGGAGCGATAGATGCGGATGCTTTTTCAGTTTATGTGATGGGATGTGTGGTAAAATACAAAAACAACAAGCACTAGCGCGCCTATACTGATACATTAACGCGTATGCAAGCTGGGCTCTGTTACGTATCGAGGGAAGAGTTTGTCGAACCTCGATTCAAATGTGAGCTCAATCACGTCGTTGACCAGTTGCATGTCTGCATAGCTGGAATGAGAACGATCAAGGTACTGTTAAGAGACCCATACCTAGCTCGCCTTCTGAATCCAACGGGAGTGTCGCCATGGCTTTTATCGTGGACTCATTCACCACGCTCCCAATAACCTCGACATAGGTAGCAGTCACATCCACATTCTACGATCGACGAAGTGAGTTGTGAACTGTCGAGAGTAAAACGAGTTCTGACCTTCCTTTGAATCTCCACCTGGCCACCATCACTCGCTTCGACGATGGCGATGTCATCTGAAAGCTGGATCAAAGTAAGGGGGGGTCAGACGCGAGCGTGGCAGACGTGAATGACAATGAACTGACTCGGAGAACTTTACAGGGGAGACGAACTGTCCTTCCAATTGCACCGGAAAGACGGGCAGCATTGACGCGCATTGATATATGTTCGTTCATGGTGAGCTCGAGACTGGTGTAAGTAGTTGCTCACTTGAAAGCGACGCGCCTGTGGCTGTGTTCTATTTTTGGTAAACATACTTAGGTAAGCATACGCTTTTGACACAGTTTGTGGCGTTTCATGATCTATCACCGATCACGTACATAGTTCGAGTGAGAGTAGAGCAAAAAAAGTACGTGTACCTCTATAGATTTATCCAGACCATTGAAATTAAATCGTGCAGCCGTATTGCATAATAACAATTGCGATATCATCATGCCATTGAACACATCCTGGCAATTCGGTCCCATGAATCGACTCCTTTTGAGAAGTTGAGAAGATTCCATTATTTAAATAATTGAAAGCATTGAACTCGTTCTTAACGCCGACGAGAAATTTAAATGGAGCGTTCTGATACGTTGGTATTATTCCCCCATTCCTACGTATCTGACCGATCAAACAGTTCTGCTTATATTCCTTCGTCATAGTAGGTGGTACCATTATCATTGCGCTCTTCTCTCTTATCAATCGAAACTTCTCCGTTTTGTTGAAATAAAGCCAACGCATGCTTCTCTGAGCGCCAGTGCTACTCCATTCCACGACCACCTCCATGATGACGACGCATATCCCAGCCAACATTATCATCATCCTGAAGAAATGGTTTTCACGACTTGCACACCGCTCTGCCAGTTTTTGCTTATTTTTCTTCTCTTTATTCCGCCGTGCTGCAGGTCGTTCAAAGATAGGAGATCGGAGATTGATCGCTCCTAATCACCTTTCGCGACCTCAACTTGACATTGCCAGAGAGAGAGTACCTATCTCCCATAGTCTTTTACCTGCTCATCAGATGGAGCTGGAGGCTGTAGGGGAGCCTCCGTCTTTTTCAGATGATCATTATCCAATAACTCATTCACGATATTCACGACCTTTACGAGAGGGTACGGCGGCATCTTTGCTGGAGACTAATATAACAGCGAAACCATATCCGGATGCCCATTCTCGTGTGATTAGCGTTCTACACCATAGATCTCCGGACATGGTTTCTGTTCCGTTGCATGCGCCTGTCCAGGCAGTACCAACGCCAGATCCCGGGATCGACTGTCATGTTCATTACACTGTTCCGCCAGGCAGTGACGAGCAACCGGGCCCAGAGGTCGTCATGGTCCATGACGGCCTGCTGATAGCCCCTATGGTTCCAACCGAAGTCAGGCGGTACCAAAGGAGCGTTCCCCGGTGAACATAGTCTGCTCTCCCGCCTTTACTTGAGAGCTGACCTTGCCTAAAGGGTCCCCAATGTTTCCAAAACTACCATCCCTGCTATGACAATCACATTTCCTGCTCACGAGTAAGTCTGCTTTCACCTGTGTTCTGTCGCTCCTGAACTCTTTCAAGTATGGCTGTGCCCCAAGGATGGATCACGCTCGTGCATCCAGAAGGATCCCGCTACTTTGTGCACCAAGAAAAAGTGCGTCAAGTCTATGATTTATTGAAGACGGTCGATCTGAGTTGAACTTACAACCCGCAGAGAACATTCACAGAAATGAATATTTGTGACGAAGAAACATGCGGGGACATTGAATACTACATGCAGTTCTTGCTAGATGAACTGCAGCGGGTTGTTGAGCATGGGAACCTTGAGCTCGATATGAACAAGGTCGACCTTGTGCTTGAGCCAAAAGTCTTTGATGGCGGCTCTGTCGTTTGTTGCTATTATTTCGCCAATCACCGTGACAGATGTCTCTTTTGGTTGGATGACTTCCATGCCGAAGATGTTCTCTCCGACTGTGAAGGCGTCGAGAATCTTTCACACATACGTGTGTGGTTAATAATTCTCAGCGGGTCTGGAACTGACAACTTGTCCTTGTTTTCATAACCAGGGCTTGCCATTCAAGCGCAATACTGGTGCGTTCCTGTAAAGGTCCGCGCTACATCGTTTACTTCACCGTTCCATTCCTAACGTAATTCTAGGTTGATATGCAAGTAAATGAAATCCCAACATAGGAGACACTGTGATTACTTCCCTAGCCTGTGTCCAGTTACACAAAGCCTTGTTGATGAGGTCAAGGATATGTTGGTGCATGCGACATGTGGTCAGTACTTTCTTAGGCCTGATACCTTGACCTAATAATTCAGTCCAATGATCAGACCATTTAACATCGATGCAGTCTTCCGCGGCATTCGATGCCATTGAACTCAGGGACCACCTTTCTGTGATAGACAGAATAAAGGGTACGCTACTTCGATTCCTCTTCGCGGATATCATGTGCCAATCCCGTTGTCAAAGTCTATCCCCCTGCGGAACAGAACATGCAACGATGCCACGCTGCCATTGTCATTGGTGAGGCTTGAAGTTGTGCTCAAATCTCTTCCTGACGTTGATTGATATTTAAGGCCGGATTATGTATACATTCAGTCAGTGCTCTCTCGTTTTTCTATCTCGCTGTAATTCATGGTGATTTTGAAGGTCACAATCACTTTGTGAATTATCATGGCGAGGACTGCGCGAGACTGGTCGTTGAACAGACAGTTCATGGTTGGGCATATAAACGATCACCATTGATGGTCATTCTCGCACCCCTCCTGTTCTTTGACCCCGTGAGTCAAGTCCGAGACCTGCACAAGGTTTTCGTCGACAAAATGGCTTGCACGGCACGGTGGAATGCATTCAGTTCAAAATTGAACGGGCAGCTCCAGGACTCCAATCTCTTGGTACGTTTCATTGCTGTGCGTTTGCGTGTGATTAATGTTCAACCAGGCAACTGTTTTACTCAATGCCAATGTCGGGTTTCTCGCTATCGGCAGTGTCGATATGAGTGGTAGATCTCCCACCCAGGTGGCAAGCTACATGTCTCTTGTGGCGAGCATGGGAAGTATGATTCTTGGCTTGTTGCTTGTTTCGCACAATCGAACCATGGGTCAAGGTACACACCTTCACGCGGTCAGTAATACCGTTGTATGATCACAATGCGTCTTACGTTAGTTGGATTAGGAAATTTTTCTATCAGGACTTCACGATCGAGAACACGGACTTGAAAAACTGGCCATCATTTACAGCCTCCCAAAAGCGTTGCTGATATGGGCGTGAGTCTACATCTTCATGTAGTAAACTGAAGCCCTGATTTAAATATGTCAGTATGGTATTCTTTTTCGCGGGCTTCTCCGTCGATTGGTGGACTCCTGGGAATGCTACTTCCAGGGCGATTGTTTGTACTGTGATACTGGTCGTATTCGTAATGATTTCGTACAGCGTCATTCTCATCAGGAAAGGAGACTGGCAGACAAATGCCCTGCATGGAAGCACCGGCCTGGAACTACTATCTCGTCTGGCCGACATTTGGAAGCAGGTCATGGAATTCATGGCGGTGATATGTGCCCAAAGAGAAGTTACTGGCGAACCTCGGCCAGGCACTGAGGGGGTCGGCCTGGTTCACATAGGTATTCCTGCAGACCTATCGCCAACAAACTCCGAGGCGAATACTGCAATGTGCAGCACCACCCATTCACCGACTTCGCCTGGTTTTCAAACAGAAATACCATGCGTACAAAATCACCCCAACCCCTCTATCCCAATTCGGTCATGCCAGCCCACTTCTGTGGATTCGCCTCTGCAACCACACTTACTCAGGACATACTGGAGGAGCAGGAAGACTTTAGAAACTATGCTACCACAGCGGCCGGAAGGCTCTCCCTGCTGACATTTTATGTCAGGCGTAGCCTCTTTGCAAGAGACTCGAGATGACATCCACAAGACACCCAGACTGTGTTTGTCCCAACACAAGGGACGTACTGCAGTGGTAGTCACCGACACGGGCGCTCCCATACGCCTAGTTCATCCTGTACGGTCCGGTCGAGGAGCCGGAGAATTCGAACACCCTTGACCTTCGCTGAGCACGATGCCGCCTCCAAAGCTCTTCGCTATGAGGGTCACCAATGACTATTTCCATCATATGGACACTTCAGAACGGTCGTGACGTAGAGGAATGTGAAACTAGAAGTGAATTACTCCCTCATACACGCATAGTAGCCACACCAGGTCAGAGGAAGAATAATCTCTTCAGCAATATTTCTCTCCCGGTATTATGATCGCCGCGGCGTTCTTTTAGATCTTTCTGATCAATCGAAATCACTTGAGCCTCATTTTTCTCGAAACAAGCGCTTCTCCACACGTTAACGCTGCTACAATATTCTACCCTCTACCACTCAGTAGTATAACCTCTGCGACCAGTTTCTGCCCATGTTTTCACCTCTGCATATGTCAGCTTAACCTTGCAAGACATTAACTCAGAACTTCGATGTTAGGCGATCGTCGTTCCCCTCAATCGTCCCCTTGATATGTCGCCTTCATAGTGGCGTTATATAGCTGTCTCGCGCGTCACGCCTTGACCAATGCTTCCGAAGAACCAAATCCAAAGGTACTTTAATCGCATTGTAGAAACTGTATGCACTGTACATCTAACGTAGGGCTTCGGGCCCAACGGACACTTAAGTAAACTATGATACCAAAAAGGGTAATCGTGCACATGCCTTATCATTTGAAACAGAAGTGTTTCAACGCCAATACCGATTACTTCCATGACACCAGTCTCTCCGGCAGAGCTCCCTCGCGGATATACCTAGGTTGCGCTTCTGCGTATAGATCATGCACCAGGTGAATTTCATCGATGACCCTTTTCGGCTGCTCGCCTTTGGCCACAGCTCGCAGATATTTTACTAGAGACGACGTAAACTTTTTGGTCAGGTAGATTCGCCTCCGCAAGATTCGCCTTGACATTGTGGCGAGTTTCATCCACGAGCTGCTCTCTCGCAGCTTTGTACAAGGCTGGCCGTTGCGTTCGATCAACATTTTCATCATCGCTGTTGTACCCCATCTCCTTCACCATGTTCCGGATATGTTGGTCCGCTTTTGAGCGGACGATGTAGGTGGGAATTTTGAAGCGCCTGCAGTTGAGAAGAATAGCGATGTCGGTTTGGGTGAACCGATTATCGAACAGAACAATAATGCAATTAAAGACATAGAGTCCCTGCGCGTTGAAATACTGCCAATCCGGGACCTTGATCGTCCCGGCTCCAGGAAGGTCGTACCAGACATGATGGCACCCTTCGTCAGCGTCTGGATATCTTCCCAATGTCAGGGTGGTCTCCGTGATTCCCGTCCGAGCGGAACCGGCCTCGCGGTTACTCATACCGCGGAATGCGTTGACGAGGGATGACTTTCCCGCTCCAGCCCTCCCAGCAACAGCAAAATGAAATAAATTCTCCTGATACTGAACGTTTGCTTTGGCAGCAAGAATTTCTTGAGGGGTCGGCGTCACGACAGGCTGGATGCCCTCCCTAAGCCGCCTTTCAGCGCCTTCTTTGGCGGCTGTAGCCTCGCGAACATCGTTCTCAGCTGCCCTGCCTGCCGCCTCTGCTTCTGCGACGGCTTCGTCAGCTCTCTCTTTTTCTTCATCGACTGCTCTCTGAAGACGCTTGGCGTCTTGCTCAGCAGCCTCTGCCGCTCTTCGAGCTCCTTCCTTAGCAGCTTGGGTACGCTGCCTCCCCGCCTCGGCTTCTTCGACCTTCTTCCTAGCTTCTTCTGTTGCGAGTCGTGTAGTATTTTCTGCAGCGAAACGGGCGGCGTTTGTAGCTCTCTCAGCCACAGCCGAGGCCGAAATTTGCTCCAAATTCCTCTGCAGTGCATTTACCGATATGGCTGCTTGCTGAAACTGGAGTGCTGCACTCTGTGTCGCTTGATTTGATAGCACGAGCTGGGCCTCGGTGAGTTGCAATTTCACGTTTGTGTCGTTATGGTTCCGGATGGCATGATCCCGCTCTGCCTCAACTTGCTGGCGGGCATCGATCGCAGTCTGGATTTGGTTGGCCGAATCGCTGCCGCCAAAATTGAACACTGGCAGCTTTGATATTAAGCAGCCCCCGGTAGCTATGGCTACATGAGCCAATACTGGTATCATGTTCATTGTTGTCTGCGCAAAAATGTTAGCGGCCTAGTTGTTGATGGGCAAGTCAGTGGGATATTTACTGGCGCTAAAGGATGGATGGGAACAATCTTCGAGTGACTCGATGAGCTGCCCTGCAAACTGGTGCAGCAAAGTACCGGGATAATTCTGCGTTATGTTGTCTTTGCGGCAATGGATCGAATGGTTAAATGCAGTTACCTTGGGTTATGGGTATGGACACTTGATGTCTGGACCACGCTGCACACGCGTTTCGGAAAACAAGCAGGTCCAAACAGGACTTTTGTAAACCTAGCGAGATCACATTACAAAGTTTCTAGAGCGTTCTACAGTCGTGATGAGGTATGGAGGAAACGATCAAGCCCTTAGTTGTACAAGTGCGGGCGCGACTTCCTATCAGTAACATGCAGCAAGCACGCAGGACATTTGCTGCAAGCTTAATTAATCAGCGTGGCGCTCATCCAAACGTACGACCTTTGACCATGTGGCAGTGCGTCCAGTTGCTTGCCCAAGAACGAGGAACGGTTGACCCATGAAAACTGGTAAGCGCTTAGGAGCCTCAGGTCTGAATGAAAGAGTTTTACTAAGTCCTCCACAGCTACGTGTTAGCCTCGGCTGAATGCTACACGCGAAGTCATCAGATTGTCTCAGGAATGCGTTGATCAACAAGGTAGGAGGACGCACGTAATTGCTCATAGGCCAATATGCATGAACACAATACGCTGGTCCAAGGGCATGTCCGTATCACACGCCAACGACTGGACCGCTCTATGTAGCGCTCGAGCAGCTCTTTCATCGTGCTATCCCCGCAGAAGTGTTTGTAGAATGCCTCGACCAATCGTTGCACAGTAGTATCATTAACTTTCCATAATGTCCCAATGACACTTGTCACCCCAGCAAACTGTAGGCCAGCCGCCAGGTGTATCACTTCGCCAGGAGTCCCTATCTCGCCGACCGCGGTCTCGCAGGCAGAAAGAAATGCAAATTCATGCCGAGACAGATCCGTCTGTGTGATATCCAGGAGTGAAAGCGGTTCGTCGCGCATAAGAAAGGCCGACTTGAAGGGTTCCGCAAAGTTTTGTGTGCCATGACACGCAAAATGGATCCAGTTATTATCTCGCAATGTGTGCAGTGCTCTTGACTTCGTTGATTCAACGCTCGTGACTTTGGTGAAGAAAACTGTTGGTGAAGGGGGTAGAAGAGACCGCACCAATTCAAGCTCAGGCTCGACAAATTCTAAAGGATGTGAATGTCCTGGTGGGTGATTCTGACCAATGGCAGCAAAAGAAACAGACAGGGATCTGTTGTTGCTTCTTCGAGCCCTGATCAATGCGGTAAGGGATGGAGTGTACGAAGAAACGTATAACTGCGAAAGAGACTTTCCACCGCGCTTGTATTCGCCAGCAGCGTGCAACGGTAAGAAATTGAAGAAAGAAGTTGGGCACCACCATATTCGAGAACCTCGTCGTGCGAACCTATCCAGATTTTCAACCACGGGGCAGACTACATCATCCCATAACTCCCGCAAAGCTTTTGTCAGCCCTGGTTGGGTCCCTCTGGGACCGGTCTCGTTTTCAACTGTCTGTCGCAGTGCGTTCACCAATCGCACGAGACGTTCTAAATTGATAACGAGTGGTACGCTAACCGGAGATTGCTTGTACGGGATGATGATTGCATCGCAAGATGCCTCGCTTGCGATGAGAATAATGATAGGTCCATCACGAGCAGCATCTTGAAGGTCGGAGAACAAGGGGGTGAGCAAGAAGCGAGAAAAGCCCTCGATCTTCCTGATCTCTTGCGCAACTTTGTTCCAGTCATCTACCAGACGAGTGTACCGGGTAGCTTGGGCTTCTAACTGGACTCTTGAAGTCCGTTCTGGGAATTCCACGGGAGGTTTATCAAGTAGGGAACTGAGATCTCGGAATCTCTTCGCTAATGCCTCGGCATCATCACTGTATTCCCGGAGGCTGTCAAGAGGCGTGCGAAATCGTGCCATCTGGTTCCAGATGACAGTCCTGCCTTGTTCCAGCAGCTCTACCGCGCGGCACACATCACCGCAACGGAGAGCACAAGATGCAGCATCAACGGCAAGTGCATGCGGAAAGACCTCCATGATATTACGACGAGATGACACTGAAGCTGTTGCGGACGTGTAGGCGCCGAAAAGTTGCATGGAAGTTGCATAAGCCTCCAGTAAAGTGCTGTGTGTATATTTTTCAGCGTGGCGGACCCAGCGTAGACTTGCTCGTAGGCGGGATAGCAGACCTCCAGGGATAAAGTTTGTCGCCTCCTTGAAGTGATGCACGGCGAAACCCAAACTGTCAGCATGTTTACCAGTGACATGAAGTCCTGATTGATAGAACAACATATAGATAGTGGCCAGTAACTGATGGGCCTTTGAATGACGAGGATCATGTTGTGTCCACTGAGTTGATGCAAGGCGAGCGTTCTCCAGTGCCTCGTAGAGGTCTTGCTCATTGCCTCTTTGCTCGAAGTGGGCGGAGAGTGCAGTCGCAAGGTTAATGAATGACGCGGACCGATCTGGGTGACCGACTGGCCATAGAGTCAGAGCTTCCCTGTGAAGCGCAATAACCTCATCGAGGTCTTGCTCAGTGCCTCGGTGCTCGAAGAGCACAGTCGCAAGGTTATTCAATGACCCGACTCGAGCAGGGTGACCGACTAGGCGCAAAGATAGCGCCTCCCTATGAAGCACGATCGCCTTTTTGAGGTCTTTGTCATCGCCTCGGTGCCCGAAGCGGGTGGAGAATGCGTTCGCCATATCATTCAATGATGTGGACCGACCTATGTGACCTGCTGGGCGCAAAGCCAGTGCTTCCCCAAGAAGCATGATCGCCTCTTCAAGGTCTAGGTCATTACTTCGGTGCTCGAAGCGGGTGGAGAGCACGTTCGCAAGGTTCTGCAATGGCGCAGACCGATCTGGGTGGCCTACTGGACACAAAGACAGCGCTTCCCTGTGAAGCGCAATTGCCTCGTCGAGGTCTTGGTCATCGCCACGGTGCTTGAAGCAGGTGGAAAGCACAGCCGCAAGGTTATTCAATGATGCAACCCGATCTGGGTGACCGACTAGGCGCAAAGACAGCGCTTCTCTGTAAAGCACGACCGCCTTGTCGAGGTCTTGATAAGTGCCACGGTGCTTGAAGCACGTGTAGAGCCCGTTCCCCAGGTTGCTCAATGACCCGGACCGGTTGGGGTGACCAATTGGGCACAAAGCCAGCCCTTCCTCATGAAGCAACATCGCCTCATCGAGTTCTAGGTCATTGCCTCAGTGCCCGAAGCTGGTGGAGAGCGCATTTGCAAGGTTATGCAATGACCCGGACCGATCTATGTGACCGACTGGGCACAAAGCAAGTCCTTCTCTGTGAAGTGCGACCGCCTCGTTGAGGTCTTCATCATTGCCTTGGTGCTCGAAGCGTATGGAGAGTGCATGTGCAAGGATATCAAGCGACGCAGGCCGGTCTGGGTTACCGACTGGGCACAAAGCCAGCCCTTCTCTGTGAAGTGTGATTGCCTCGGCGAGGTCTTGGTCATTGCCTCGGTGTCTGAAGCGTGTGGAGAGTGCAGTCGCGAGGTTATTGAACGACCGCGACCGAGCTGAATGACCAAATGGGCGCAGGGCTAGCGCTTTTCTGTGAAGCATGATCGCCTCGTCAAGTTCTTGATCATTGCCCCGGTGTCCGAACCGGGCGGAGAGTGCTTTTGCAAGGTTATACAATGATGTGGACCGATCTGGGTGACCAACTGGACGCAGAGCCAGCACTTCCCTGTGAAGCGTAATGGCCTCGTCCAGGTCTTGGACATTGCCTCGGTGTCTGAAGCGGGAGGTGAGTGCAGTCGCAAGGTTGTTAGACGACGTGGACTGATATGGGTGACCGACGGGGAGCAAAGTCAGCACTTCCATGTAAAGCGCGATCACCTCGTCGAGGTCTTGGTCATTGCCCCGGGTGGAAAGTGCAGCCGCAAGGTTATTCAATGACTTGTACCGTTCTGGGTGGCCGACTGACCACAAAGCCAGTGCTTCCTCTTGAACCGCAATCGTCTCGTCGAGGTCTTGGCCATTGCCTCGACGCTCGAAACGAGTGAACAGTGCAACACCCAAGTTACACAGAAATTGCCCTCGCTGACTATGCGCCGTGCTGTAGTATTCCAGTGCATCATGATGAAGGGATATTACTTCATCTAAGTCATGGAGATCATCTCTCTGCATACAAAGCTCCACTCGACGTGCAAGTTCATTCGCCGACCGTGGAAGCGTGGATGCAATGGGCCGCCGAGCCCCAAGAGTATTTGTGCAGTTGGTTTTAGCCGGATGGAGAACGGAGGTTTCAATTACAAGCAGAGCTGCTCTGTAGATATGGCTGTTGGCATGGCAGACGTTGAAAACTTCATTCAGCAATTCTTCAGCTACATCAGCATCCACTTGAACACCCGTTTCGCAAACCGAGACAGTAGAGCAACGGCAAGATGGAGCTGTGTGACAGGACGATCTAGATGGCCAGTGGGACGCATATCAAGCGCGTCTTCAAAGAGAGAGATAGGGATATCGAGGTCAATGTAGGTTCCATTAGCCTGGCAACTGACGAATTTCGCGGAAGCTAAATTGAACAATGTCGCAGGGTGGCAGGGATGATCAGCGGGCAGAGGTCAGCAGCGCGTTGGAAGTGCTTTATGGATTGGTCGAGTTCACTATTGTCCTGTGTCCTGCGGTATCTTGCGAGCAGACGATGTCCGGCGTCCGTCTTCAGTATTAAAGCGCACACATCGCGGGACGTGGACTGTACATTAAGTGCTTAGCATCAGAATATCAGAACGCATTGAGTCACTCACGGGATCAAGGGGGCGAAGAACTGCAACAACATCTTCGCAAGAAGGTCGTTGCTCCACTGTCATAAACAATGATGTACAGGAGGATACAGCTTCCTCCTCCTTGGGCGGGAAGATGATGGCTGGATATCTTGTTAACATCTGTCAGGTGCGACTTAAAAACTGACGTTACTGACGATGTGACTTTTTACTGTGGTCCAGTAATTCTCTCACAGAGGTCTCGACTGTGCGGAGGAGTTCTCCGTCACCGAGTGTGGGATCCAATTCAAATGAGGCATAAACCCTGACTCTAACTTTAGAAGATGGCTCAGCGGATGGCCTAGAATTTTTTGTCAATACCTGCAGGAAGGACAAGATGAATGACAGCTTACAGAAGTATGCGCTCATTCCATTCAACAACGTCTTGGTTTACGTGCACAGCTTTGTTGCTTGTCTGCCATTCAGCACCATCAGCCTGTACTACCACGTGGAAGCCAGCTGGTATCCGTCGGAGACCAAGAGTGATCTCAGTCGCGCGGACACCTGCGGGAAAGTCAGATCGCGGTAAATTGGGATACATATCACATACTAGTAATTACAACCTGTCCCCACTTCACTGAAGTGAGTCTCTCCCGGATCCTGGGGGTGTTCTGGATGGCTTGGTTCCTCATCTAAGGGTGGAAGGGTATCGAGTGAATCCTGTACAGAGCGTGTCGCGAAACGGAAAAGCATGGCGATAACGAGATAAAGCATTGCCAGAATAGCTTCGGGAAAATCGTCGGTACTTGTTGAATGAAGATAGATGGTACATACTATTGATGGCGATCTGAAGGATGTCACCACTCGTGAAGTGAGTCTCTCCCGGTTCCTGGGAGTGTTGTGGATGGCTTGGCTCCTCACCCAAAAGTGGAAGGGAAGAGTCAAGATCCGGTACAAAGGCCTGACATCTCGCTGGCTGGGGATCAATATACACTAATACTTGAGAGTAAAATGTGTGTTAGAGGTTGCGAAACAATGCAGAGCCCATAAAGCCCTGATGGATTATAATGGAGGAAAATACAGCATGCATGTGCCACCCAAGCCCCACGCTGCAATGTGCAGTGCTGGACACGGGTCAACCGGAGATAAGGGACTTGCAGCATGTCGTGCCATAACATTGATCGAAGCAACCAACGACAATCTCCCTAGCCAGAGTCCAGATAAAGTTCGCTGCTTGAAAACCCTTGGACTCGAAAATGCGCACGTCAGGTGAGGCCCTTAACATGGATGTCGAAGTTCATTCGG
>JABCPV010000153.1:0-102206 GCA_016584345.1 Suillus ampliporus | reverse complement strand
AAAGCCGGAAAAAGGTATGTGACAGTGTACATATATGCATGCTCTAGCTATTTATTTTTGGACAACAGACCTACAAGGAATGGCTCTACAACCAGAGTCGCCGGAAGGCTCCAAAGCAGCTCATCAAGTATGGCAAGAAATGGACGGCTCACCGAGTGTTGATTGAGCAGAACAAAGCCCAGATACGAGAGGAGACTGGAGAAACTCCTGGGAGTGAGGGGATGATCATCAAGTGGTCGGAGGCTACAAAGACTGTGTTTGCTGGTCTGTCGAAAGAGGAGAAGGAAGAGGCTAGAGTGATCGCAGAGAAGTGGAACAACGAAGCTGCGCCGCCGGACATCCAAGCCAATGTCACCGAAACCAAAGGAGCCGACATGATTGAGCATTTCGCAACAGAAATGTTCAAGCAGGCTGGAATGAGGATCTTTGTGATGTCAGCATGGCAGAACCGGGAAGGCAAACTAATGTTAGGAGTGTGAGTGTTGTTTCAACTCTACCGCCGGTCAGCCAGATTTAAAATCATTGAAGACATGACTTCAATAAGCAGTTTGGTGGCAGCAAAAGCTTTTTGAAGACAAGGGATTGGGAAGGGAACTTCATGCCAGACTGGCGGCAATATGCCGGTGAGCAATTCGGTGAGATGCCGATCCAATAGAATGAAGCGGCATTCTAATTAACAAATATCCAGACGTTGAGCATCAAGATGTCCCCCAGATTGTGACCACCAAGAAATGTGTGCCATGAAAACTCCTCGAACTGGAGGAGGATGATGATGGGTGGCCAATGCTCCCCGACACCACAGGTTGGAAATGCGGTGATCAACAGCATATCATTCGGTCATTCCTCACTAGACACTACAGTCAGTTTAAGTCTGCTTTGCTATGCCACCGGGTCTTAATTTCAACAGGAATGTGCATGGGCAAAGACAAAGTGCTGGCGGTGGTGCCATGGGGTGACTTAGTTAAGAGCCAATCGGATTTCTTTGACGACACCTACTGGCCCGCCAACGTGCAGTTGGTGGAACCATCAAAGATGGACAAAGCCGACGCCACTGCTCTGTTGTATTTCTGGCATCACCGACAGCAAAAGAACCTTCACCCAACCTTCGCTTTCAAAGCTTGGAAAGACACCGATGGCGACATGGAGAAGCCAGCAAAATCTTTCCTCAAGGCAATGCGGCGAGCTACTCGGCATGGCCAGAGCACCAGTAAGCAGAAACATGCCTCAAGACGCCATGAGCAAAGCGGTGATGAGGAAGAAGTGGAAGAGGAGCATCAGTCATCTGCCGACGAAAATGAGGAGGCTTCGATGTCAGCCAATGACAGGGATGAATCATTCCCTCCCAAGGTAACTCAGAGAGGACTGCCGCCGGTATCTAGTGACGGCCCTGACAATGAGTCGGCATCTGATGACCTTACCCCTCATATCAATGATTCCACCGGCAGATATGCCGAGACAAGACCACCAGTCAGGTCAAAGATGACCAGCAACATCACGGTTGCACTCAAGACAGTGCATGAACCGGCAAAATCAGGTCCCCATACCACAAGGCAAGGTCTTCAAACCAATGTGGAGAATGAGCCGCCGACCAAGACATCAAAACGCCAAGCCCCCGATGAGAATGAGCTGCCGACCAAGGCATCAAAACGTCGTGCTGCCGCTCCTATTAGTGACACACCAGCTAGGAGAACCAGGAGCAAGGCAGCGGTCGCTGAAGTTCCAAAGGCCAAACGGTGTTAAGGCCGTGCTCAAAGGAGGGCTAGATCGAGGGGCTTGGCTTCAGCTCGTGCGCTGTGCCCCTTACCTGAGTACGTGCCCCTAATTTCAGGGGGTCCGGTAGTACCAAGTCCGGTAGGATGTAACCCGGTAGTACCGAAGAACGCAAATCAAAGAGTAGACTGCTTAAGGCCGGAGCTGGTAGCAGAAAGGGACAGAAGTAGACTACCCGAAGGTAGAGCCGGTAATAGGAATAGACTTAGGGGTCAACCCTTAGCCTAGTGTCGGAGGTTGACAAGAGTCGGAGAACTCAAGTCCGGAGAGGCAGGAATGAGCAGGACTATGTTTAATATTCGAACTGAGGTATCTACAACAAGTACAAGAGTTTATATACTATAGGTGTAGCTAAGGATCAGTAATCCGGAGTACAGAGGCAGTGAGGAAAGCATATGGTGTGTACATTAGTAAGTCCGAACGGATCAAGTAAAGTAAAACGGATCATAAAGAAATGAACTTGGAGATGAGACGGGTACTGGAGATCAATAAGCAGGCGGATATCAACATGAGCCAGAGGGCCGGAAGTAAGGGGGATTCTAGATTTGGGTTAGGTCCGGTGGGGAGGACCTGTCCGGAGTTCAGGTCCAGCGGTCCGGAAGAAGCGCGCTGATGGAAGTAGTTTGTGGATGCCAGAGATATGGGATATGACAAACGGAGTAGGAAGTGATCATTGCCGCCGCCTATCATAATGATCATGTATATGAGCAACAATTGAAATACCATGCTACACCGGCGCCATAAATGCACAAGATGCCTGTCAATACCAGTACCTCCGGCATCTTATATCATGCACCACCGCCAAGCCACCATCATATCTCCCATAGTGAGCACCGCCGGTATCACATCCAGACATGTTGCTGCTCGCTTGATGCATGTGGCACAGGTGCCGCCGCCGGTCATGTCACTGATCCATGTGGGTATGGTAATATAGTACATATAATTTGGTTGCCAGTGATATAGTACAGGATATATTTAACAAGTTGGAAGGATGGTATCTGTCTACTCAGAGTCGGCAATCAATGCCTCTGCTCGCTCCACTTCTTCCAATAGGGTGTTCACTATTGGCACGACCCGTTCCTGGACCTGTGCCATATGATGCAAGCTAATCAGGTCTTTGAAGATCCTGGTTAGCCTGTCTCGGTTTTCACAGAACGCCGACAGCATAAGCCGGTTGCTGTCCAAGACCTCGTCAGGCTTAGGGTCCCGGATGGCCTCGCCAACACCCAAGGAGCCGCCAACCATCATCTGTGCCACTCGACCAACTACTTCAAGATTAGTAAACTCCATAAAACTATGCGGAGATGTGACTTACATTCCTCTCCATTGAGGCGTCTGACAATATCAATCGCCACTTGTTCGGCATCGCCAACTAAAGATGCCAATGTTGGTTGTGGCGGTATCCTCGCAGGAAGTGCAACCGGTGCCGGTGGCATGATGACAGAAGGGCCATCGGCGATGGTGCTCGGATCGGCACCGGTTTCCAATCTCCTATGGGTGAGAGAGGCTCACAGTTAAACTGGAATGCTGCTGCCGGACGGTCACATTTGATTAATACATGGGAATCCAACTTACATTTGTTGTTGATGTTATAGCCAATATGCCGCACTGTGGTTTGTACTGCCGGCACCATGGCAGCAGACTCTACCGCTGTTGTCTGGGTCGCTGGGATCGGGAGATCAAACCCCAAGTTAAATGCAGGAGCAGAGTGTGCTGCCACCTGTGGCTGGTTGTTGTGGATGGGGAGATGGAAGCCAAGGTTAAATGGCTGTTGGACGGGGCCAGCAGGTAGTTCTGCTTGCGGCGGGGTGGAGGAAGGTGTGAGCTGAAAGCCCAAATTAAACGGCTGGGGGACTGGGCTGGCAGGTAGTGCTGCTTGGCGCGGGGTGGAGGAAGGTGTGAGCTGAAAGCCCAAATTGAATGGCTGTTGGACTTGGCCGGCAGGAAGTGCTGCTTGGGCTGGGGTAGAAGGAGGTGGGAGCTGAAAGCCCAAATTGAATGGCTGGTGAGTGGGGGACGGTGGTGGTGTTTTCTGCCTCGCTTGGATGGGAAGTTGAAATCCCAAATTCAATGGCTGCTGCATTGTGGGGGATGCGGATTCCACCGCCGACATGGGGGTGTCAATGCTGAAGTTAAACCTCGGTGGCGGCGCACCAATGCCAAAATAGAATGCTGAGGTCTGGTTAGATCAGATGGGTTGACTGTGATAAGACTTACCTGTGTTACCCACGCCGGCATTGGATGTCGGTGATCTAGATTCACCATTGTATTGAGATTCTTCATCGGTATCCATTGGAATATCGAATCGGACTTGGCGTTGTGCTGGTGGCGACATGCCATTCTCAATAAAGTTAAGGATGAAAAATTAACTGACAAGAGATGGATTCGGACGCGTTAAATAACTGATTGTGTGGATTGGAAGATTCGCAGGAACTTTAAATGATGCAACCCAGACAATGCATTTCGGTGCCAGAAGTTGGACACGTGATTTCAAAATGTGTTCTGTTCAATTGACACATTGCCACATGGAGCTGCCTGGCGTGCTGAGAACCACTCATTTGAAAATTTCATTGCTTCCTACCGGCATATTACCAGTCCTTTCATCGCCCATCGCCCATCTTTCAAGTTTATCCCTCCTCCCATCATGCCCTCTGCTGAGACATCCAACAATGCTTTGAGCGATGCTGCCGCTCAGGTCATTCAAATACTGGCAGGTGCAGTGAAGTTGAAGGAGGGTCACCCCTGAACACCTTCGGTTGGCTGTGCAGATGGGGGAGATCATGGTCGGTATTTCCCTATTAGCATCGGGTGATATACTGATTCCTAGTAGTCCCCTGTTTTTGCAACCCATGGCATTTCGGCGACTGTGGTCTCCCCGATCCTGCTCTCAGCAGCCATGGAGATGCTAGAACACCTAGACCCCACTCGGCAATGGTTTGTTACTGCAGCCAGTGTGGGCGAACATCAGGGCCGATGATCCCCAGGATCCAGCAGCATCCATTGAAAGACAAGGCCCGCACTATCATTGTATCCAGGCCGGTGCCATCAACATCCACTGCCGGGGTCTCAAAGTCAACGCTAGGCCCAGGCCCATCAAAGCCAAAACCCAAGCCGGTGTTAAAGAAGAAGCAGGCAGAGGGTCAAGTAACAGACAAGGGTAAGGGTAAGGAAGTGGTGCCGCCAGCAGATGTGCAAGAGGTTCAGGGACGAGGCCGTACTCTGGCCAGCGAGAAGAGGAGACGGGACTCCAGCTCCAGTGAACCACCGGCGCCGCCTGTTGCATGGCAATCATCATTTGAGAATTCCGCCTCACCGCCGGTGTGTCCAATTATTCGCTCACCAGATGTTCATATTGATCATTACCCAACAGGCAACAATCTCGAAGAAGCAAAGGGTCGCTGAGGCTCCATTGCCGCCACCAGCCAATGGGCCACAGGAAGATATCACCAATGTACGTGCTGAGATGTCTGATTCTGGTCAATCTCACCCCGGCGCCATAGGACATGGATGCTTCGGAGGTGGTGCCGCATTGTGACCAATGCATCAAATTGTATGTAACTCCCAAATGATCAATGCATGTCATCCACTGAGTTTCCATGGTCCAGATCCATCATTTGTCGTCAGGGATATGGTGTGACCGGGGCCGCACTCAAAGCCTGTGCCCGGTGCTCAAGGCTGAAGCTAAAATGTTCCCGCTCCAAGATTGATGCCTGCCCCAAAGCCAAAAGGTCAGCCTCACCACCAACGTTCGAGTTCACGCTGCTGTCCCCCTGCACAAGGTAATGTCATTCGCTGCCTTTGTATGCATGCCGCCAACAATTTTAGATATCCTCATGGATGGCGATGCTGCAGCGCCCCATGCGCCCACATATTCCATGCCGCCGATTGCGACTTTATCGCCCGATAGTGGCTCCCCACATCCTGCCAAGCCATCCTCGTCCGCTACACTTGATCCTCCCAGTGGGTCGGTTGTTACCACCCTCCAGCATTCAATGGAAGTTGATTTTGAGGGAGATGCCATGGTCAATGACTTGCGGGTGATGACATTGGACGTGATGAATGACAGTGTGGCATTGCTTTCAAAGCAGTCGGGCCTCCAGGACGCCGCCAATGGCGTCAGGGCTGAACTTGTCAAACTGCAAGCTCAGCACACAGCCACTGCCGACCTAGTGAATGCACTGAGCGACCGCATCGCCGCTCAAGATGCCGACATCCGTGCACTGCACAATTTGCGCTCCAACATCGAGGCAGTTCAAAATCAAGTAAAGGTCTTGCAAGAGGAGTCGGTGGCCCGAGATGAGACACTCCGGCAAGCTCAAGCGCAATTGGCCAGGCAAGAACAGGCTACCGGCGTCCTTCAGGATGCCTACAACGCTCTTCGCCATCGTGTACTTGGTCACAACCAGTTACTATCTCCACCCTTTCCCGGCCCAATGTATCATGCCAACACACCGTACAGTGGCAATCATAGTATGATGCCGGTCAGCATGGGCCAGATGCAAGCCATGGAGGGCTTGTACTTCAACTTGCCTGCAGGTGCTTCCGCCATTGGAGGCCCATCAGTAGGCAACATTGCCGGCGGGTCTGGCTGGAATGGAACTGGTGGTCCCTCTGCTGGTCGATCTCATAATCAGATCGCTGGCAGTTCTCACACAGGTGCACATGCCTTTGGTGAGTCGGCATCAGGCAGGGGCCCCCAGAACTAGACATTTGTTTTCATTACATTGTACATTTTTCTTAGTGTATCATTTGATGTTCATCCATGCTCTGTTGCCAGTCATTGTGACCACTGAAATCTTGTGTGATTTGTGGCAGATGCCGCAAGGTGTGGATGGTAGCTACCGCTGGAGTATGATTTGATGGAGGCGGTGCTGAACAGGTATTGCCGGGCCATGCAGCAGCCATGATGAGGTCCACATAAATTACACCGATTTCTTTACATACTGTGCGCAGTCACACGTCATTACATGTGTGTAGTATGCATTCACTATTACGTCCGTCCTCCCTCATCAGCCCCTTTCGAGAATTCATTTATCACTTCAGGTTCACTGATTGTGTTATTGTTTTGCTGCTGGACATATAAAGTCACCGCCTCTGCTGTTATCGTGCACCCATGCACCCTATTCCTGATGACTGGGCCTTGGCCACAACCCACATTAGTTACAATAAACTTCGATGTTGCCAGGTATGCAGATGTACTGCAGATGATGGAGAACGGTACAAAACCCGATTGTGCAGAAAACCTCCTTTCCTGATATCCACCGGATCGTCAATCCTCCTCGATCAGCCTGCAGTTGTTTGCGATAAGTTTGGTGTCATTATCCTCTGGTATCTCCCTGGAGCTATCGATCTAGACATACAGGTCAGTTGCCACCGTCACCGCCGATTCATTGTTTGACAATCTTAGAATGACATGGTGGCGGCAACTGTAAAGATGTCGGCCTTGCTGGCGACGAGTGTCACATGCGGTGCAGAAACTGGCAGTAAATGGAGGACCCACGAATCCAATTTTGAGCCCAGTCAGCATGGCCTCACCCCAGGGTGTATTAACCTGTCTCCAGCATGGTTTTTGCAAGCCCATCCGGTAAGTTTGGTCCACATCCTGACAGCTTGTCTCGGCGATGCTCATTCATCCCAGGCTCCCAAGTTTCATCCGCAGGTCTTGGCGACTCTTAAATGGGATGGAAGGTCTTTGTGTCAGGCAATGCAGAGACTGGTGGCGCTCATTGCTGCCGCCTTGAGAGTCATGCACCCTGACCTCTATCGGGCATCATTAGCAACACAGCTTGCCCTTGGCCTCTGGGCAGCAGACAAGAAATTGGATGAAATGGGTGCTCGCCTCAGAGTGGGCATCAGTATTTACAGCTGTCGCCGTTGTGTGCAACCGGCGCTCACCCTTGTTGCACCGCGATCCTCTGTCCCGTCCCCAATGACTAGCGTCGGCGATTATGGAGCGGCAAGGATGAAGATGCCAAATATAGGGATTGAAATTGTGTATGGTGCAGCTGCCATGGCTGTTGGTTCAGGCAGAATTATCAGGCATGGGGTGGATATGGATGCCGGCCGAATAGCCTGGGTGTGGTATATGAGGGATGATGTACATGAGTTTGTAGATATGCCCCGAGCTGACTACTCAAGGTACCACTCAATAGTCAGCGGCACCTGAAAACAGGACTTGAGGGACCTGTGCTTCATATACTGCATCATCATCATGTTGTGTCAATAGTGCATTACGAGAGGTTCTGACATTTAAATGCATATATAACAGATGTCCCTAGCAAACCAATAGTAGCCAATACATACAGATTACTGAAGGTTGCTGGCTTTGACTGCATGTGGGATATGCCCAGAAAGACCAATCATCACTGATTGCCACCCACAAATATTTGCTGCTGCAACATGCTGTTGGTGATACTGGAATGGCAGTCATAAATACTCTCGGCGGTCCCAGTATGGACAGTGATCAATTGGGATATTTGGCACCCATCGGCGATTGTCCCATCCCGGCAATTTTGCTATCGGCAATCCAGGAATGACAGCCATAACCATCGGCAGTTGTCCCATCCCACTGATTTTAGATTTATCGGCAGTCATTTATATGGATATACTGACTCAGATATGTTCATATAGCAATGGGTATATATACCATGTCGGCCATGCCGGAGATATGCTCAGGTGTCGGCGAGTTTCATAAAGGGCCCACCCCTCACCCTCAGGTAACATTCAACAGTGATAGCATATACCATAACACTACTATCCATTATATTATTGGGTTCCACAAAGTGTATAGAGCAGGCCCACCCCTGACCCACGGGTATTAACTACCACCTGGCCCACCTGGTATATGCAGTGATAATCTCACATGTGGGCCTGTCCCTTAAGTAAGGGGTACATAGTAATGTGGGCCCATGGTGGGTTGGCCCGACTCTTATGGAGAAATGTCAACATGGGCTGTCCTATAAGTGAGGGAATAAGTCACTGCATTATGTGGTTAGAGGGTGTCAACTCACTAAGGCCGATGCTGAGACAGTAAGTCTTTATCTTCTGCAGCCTGCCAAGTAACTAACTGTCTCATAGTACAATCCACCGTGCCAGAGATGTGTCGGCGAGCCCTGCCATGTCCTCATCGGCAGGAGGGGGCAGGTCATGAAGTCCTGTCCAGAAGTGCCACACCATGAAGGTGTGGTGTGAGCAACCGGTGTCAGTCAATTCTGATGCTCCTCCGATGGCTTGGCAGGCTTCCATGCCACGCCCAAGGTCCAAGGCTGCACTGGCTTCCAAGTCGAAGGTGTCCTCCAGGACAACCAGAGCAACCTCTTGTGCACGTCCTCCGACTCCCATCATTGACTCTGAACATGAAGCTGTCAAGGATACTACTGGTAAGTCATTTGTTCTTTTGTCCTAATGTCCTTTCACCCATGTTTTCAGATGAAGCTGACATCGAGCCCAATGCCAATGCCAATGCTGAGCAGCACACTGACATCGAGACCGAGGTGCCAGCGGAAGAGAAGATGGTGGTCGATGAGCCTCAAGCCATCGCTTCTGCCGATCATTGGGCGGAGCCACACTCCGATGGCATACCGACTCCTCTGGCCACCACCGTTCCCCTTCCTCCGGCATCTTTGCCACCGACCGTCAGCACCATCCATGAATGTGTGCTTGCCCTTACTGCTCAGGTCGCTGCCATGCAGTTGGCTGACCAGAATGTGCTTGCTAGGGTCAACGCGATGGAACAGGACTTTGACACCTGCATCTCCTCAATGTGTGCGGAGCTTTTGTCCATGCAGCTTGATGTTGGTGCCACCGTTACACTGGTTAATGGGCTCGTCTGCCTGGTGGAGAAGCTTCAGCAGGACCAGGTCGTCCCCAATCCATCCTTCCCAGCCCCGCCAATGCTTCCACGGCCACCACATTGGGCTTTAGGTACTTGAATGGTGTGTTCAGCCCTTCGGGTGGTCCTCTCCCTATGTCGGTTGGAGTCAGCCAACCCTCGGTGTCTCGCCCTTTTGGTCATCCTGATATGCAGGGCACCATGTTCACATCTGGACAAGCGTCCTCAGTGTCAGCACCTGCTGGTCCTTCAAATACTGTACCATCACCTGCTTCTGCCGCGCAGTCTCTCCCCTGATCATTTGGTAGAATATATAATTGTACATAGAACTTGAGTCAGTCGGCGAATTACCCTTGTATATTAGCATTTAGAGTTTAAAAGTCCAGTTAAGTCTGTTTTTTGCCTAATTTTGATGCAACTGGACCTGAACCGGTCCTTAATTTAGTGTTACTATGGTCAGACTCAAACCGGACCAACAGAAACCGGTCTTTGCTGATCAGAAGTGTCTCACAGTTGGTCTTGGACTGGTCAGGAGTGCAACCGGTTCAAAGACCAGTAAAACCGGTTTCAACCAACCTTTCAATATGTAAATTAACATGTTGGTAACATGATATGTATATAGTCAAGCAACCTAGCCCACTACTCTGCTGTATCCACCAAGCCTACCACCATCATGTATCATAAATCTTCTCGTCCTAAAAAACCTTCTGAAAAGGCTGCAGCAATGGCTTCATCACATTCTCATAACAACACACAGTCTCACCCACCAAAGTCCAAGGCATCCCCAAAGCATGTGGGAAAGCGAAAGAAGGCACCTAGTAGTGAGGAAGAATCACCATCCAAGTCAGATGATAGTATCGTCAAAGAGATGCACCATACCTCAAAAAAGAAGGTGGCAACTAAGTGCGCACAGCGCCAGAGCCAGGCAGCTGTTGAAGTTGTCGAAGATAGCAGACCTGAAGACGAGACACTGGATATGGTTGGCATTGAAGCCGCACAAGACAATGGCACTGAATTTGAGGAGATAACTAATCCAAGTGGTAAAGAGCAGGATGAGAGAGACGAGGTTGGTCTCTTATTACCCTGAAATAAATCATTAGCTCAGTTGCAAAAACATGACAGTGATGACAGTCCCAAAGATAGGCATGACGCGGCTGCACTGCCTGAAGTGCTGAAACCCAAAAACAAATCTGTGGAGGACCTACTCACAGTATTTTCAGAGAAGTGTACCATAAAGTTCATCAATTCAGATGGCGGGGTAGAGCAGAAGAGAGGGCACAGGTGCAATATATGCAAGTAAGTGATAACATTCAAGAATCTTTTTAAATACTTACCTGAGATACAATGATCAAGAGTGGATCCAAAATTTGTTGCCGCACATGGAAAATGAAAGACTTTTCATGTTGGGAGTAATTCGAGCTGCCATCAACATATTTGCAGCCATTATGAGGTGTACCAGAAGAAATGCACGGAGATGGGACTGTGTGAACACCATTACACAGTTCCACGTTCATTGGTGCAAGAACGGGAACAGGCGAATAAACGTGGTCAGAAGTGCCTCACGAAGATGTTCCAGAAGAAAACAGATTTGCCCAATTTCTCAAGGAATGATGTGCTCCATACAGTTGCAGAGTTTGTCGTCTGTGATGATCAGGTGAGTGTTGATGATTGATGATTTGTAACTAGATTGCGCTGATTCAAAAGTTGCAAAGTCACTGGCTGTAGTAAACAAAGCCACATTTAGAAACTGTCTTGTTGCAATGTGTCCTTCTGCAACCAAGGCCGATATTCCCTCAACACATGATATTACAGTGTTCATTCATAACTCCTTCCTTGATTTCTTCATGCAAATCAAGTCTGAAATCCAAGTAAGTCATGTTTATTTTAACAAGCTACGCTAACTAAATCTATTCGCCTCATAGTCTTCAAATAGCAGTCACATCTCAACAACAACAGACCTCTGGTCTGTTGATCAGACAAAGGCCACCTTTTTTGGTCTCACTGCACACTAAATACACGCTGATATGAAGACTGGTACATGGACACTGCGGTCACAGGTGGTTGCATTCAAAGGTATATTGGGTGCTCATAGTGGAGAAAACTTAGGACACTACTTTGTCGGGCTGTGTGAACGTGTGGGGATTGTGTCTGGTCAGTTATCGAAGGTATGCAAGTTCTAACTCATGCATATATATGTCAACTCAACCACTCTGCAGCTTTTTTGTGTCACTGCAGACAATACTTCCAATAACGACACAGCATGTGCAAAGATCTAGAGCATCTTCCATCACCGATGGATATATTCATTTGACATGCTCCAACATCGTCTCCCTTGTCTCGCACATGTTGTTAACCTTGGCATTGTTGCTATCATGTCAGTAATCACGTGGATCCCTAACGTCAAAACCAGCACAGCAATATGAGAATTCGACCCCAATAATTGCAACAATCGTGTCCTTGGCAACTCATTAGATGTTGTTGCCACAGTGCGCACCATTGCTATCAAGGTTTGTTTGGTTTTTTTATGTCCGTTCATTCTACTAATATACTACACAGATTCAGTGTTCTGGACAGCGGATAGACTATTTCGAGACACTTCAAAAGAACTGCGGCCTGGAGAATACCCTCAAGATTCCATTACATAGCAATGTCAGGTGGGGCACTGCGGATAGAATGCTCAGGCGTGCATATGCACTACGACAAGTATGTTTACACTATTCATTGTCGACACTTACCAAATTGCATCACACAGGTCATCAACATATTCATCAGCACAGCGGATGAGCTCTTTGGGCCAGTCACAGTCATTCGGCGCAATGGGAAACTGGTCAAGAACATCCCATGGACAGCATTTACATTCAAGAATGCAGATTGGGAGCGCGTGAATGATGCACGCGAAATCATTGCTGTAAGTCGACATTTTCTTATTTCTCTCATATACTGACTATTGTTTTATAGGACGCTAATAACATTCAACAATATTTTTCATCAGAAACACAGCCAACACTGTGGTGCACCATTCCAGCAATTGAGGAACTCCAGACCGCATGAGAGATGAAATGTGATTTACTGAAGTATGAGATCTACAAGGATGCCATCCAGGCTGGCCTCGACAAGATCGGAAAATACTACCGGAAGTTCGACGACAAGCCTGTGTATGTTCTCACACTCGGTAAATGATATTTACTTGCACGTCTACATAGTATTGCTGACACCGTATTTAGTTCTCCACCCATATTACAAACTGACATACATCAAGATGCAGTGGGGCGGGCCCGAAGAGCAGGTGAAGGAGTGTGCTGCCAGAAATCCAAATGCTATTGATTGGTATGATGAGGCGCTACAAGTCGTCGAGGCAACCATGCAAGAATATTCCCAATGTGCTAAACCAACAACTCCATCAGCATCTCTGGGTTCTTCCACTGGCGGCATCTCTCATAACACTGCTAGCATTGAATCAGAATATGACCGTCATCATTGTGAGCTGGTGGAGAAGGCCAGCCACCGATATCATTCAGGCTGGCATGCTGAACTTCGCCATTATCTCGCTGACATGCCTGACAATGTCTCAAAGGATACAAATATCATTGAGTGGTGGTCGGTATGTATCGGTTACAATCTGTCATGTGTCATACTAACATAACAATAATTTAATTCAGAAGAATGCCACTATCTACCCTGTTCTTGCCTGCATCACAATGGATGTCTGTGCTGTCCCTGCATCTTCGGTGCCTTGCAAATGCATATTCTCAGGTGGCGGGCAGACTGCGACTGACAGGCGCTCCCGACTAGGCACCGAGTGGTTTGAACAACTTCAGATCCTTAAATTTTGGTGGCAAAGTTCAGTCATTGATCACATTGCTACAAATTCGGCTGTCACTGAGGAAGTTTTACTTGATGAGTATGTTGAATTGCTTCAACTCAATGCCGCAATGTCTGGAGATGATTACAACAAGGTTGATGTAGTCATAGACTGAGTTTTATGTCATGTTTTAGCTATATATTGTATATACAAGTGTGCCCTGCCTGTAGGCAACCGGTGTGAAAAAGACCGGTTGCAGTCGGTTTAAAGTCAGTCTTTTTTTCTTTGGTATAATGAGGCAACCGCAACCCCTGAAGTTTTGTTGGTGACAAGACCACAACTGCGGTCCAGTTCAAAAAAAGTCCGGTCCCAGTCCAACTGCGGTCTTTTTGCAGTTTTGCAACTGGACTTTTAAACTCTAGGCCTGGCCGGTCACAATCTATGGGCATCTCCCTTATTACTTAAGTACTGGCCAGTACTGGTTCTACATGGCTGGCTGGTCACCCTACCACCCCCAGCTCACAGTTTATTGATCATTACAGTATGTACAATGAGCTTCAGCCAGAATGGCCCTACAGGCTGGCCAGTACAGTGCCTACATGAATCTAGTACAGTCGGCCAGCCTCTGGCTGCACACATTGTACAGCCATTTGGCACGTCCGGGGTACAGGTTCTACGTAGGGTCTTGACTGAATGGTCTGGTCTGTCAGATTGTGAAATGTCTGTACGAAAATTCACAAGGATATATAGTACTGTGTGGAGCTGTGGTGAGCTGTCCAGCAGGGACCAAGCTGTGTAGCTTGCATGCTGTACAGCTCTGTACAGCTCTGTACAGAACATTGTAGTTTACTGATGTGTGTAGAATAGTTGAATGGATCGAGCACCATAGAATCCCTTGCGGGCGACCTGACTCACATTCACGTTGAACACTGAAGTATAGGAGAACAGGTATCGTACTGCACCCCGACTTTCAGTTCAACTCCTTTCCTTAGGATGTGCGTTGTAACTGCACTGTTGCCTATGGAACACCAACCGCAAGGAGAGTCGCTTATGGAAGTTGAACCATTGCTCTACGGGTGCTATCATGACTTTGTATACAAGAAGTTGAGTCGTACAAGATAACCGTGTGGTGTGGCTCATTGGCAGTGTGCCCTCAAGTAAGATCATAAAAAAAGGAAGATGGACAGTTCTGTCATATACATGTTTACATTCCAGTTCGGAAAACATCCACAAGTCCTGAATGGATGTGAGAACGCGGTGAAATATTACACGGGAAGACAATAACGGAGCTAGAACGATGAAACTGTCAGTGACGGGAGGTTAGAATGACACAAGGAAACCAAGTACTGTGTGATTCCTGTCGTGAATTGGGGGGTGAACTCGATTACATTGCCCTGGTCATCTTTAGCGAGAGAAAAGTCCATCGTGGCCAACATCGTAACGATAGCAGACCACAGAGAGGCATCAGCAGCATACCGACCTGGTTAAAGAATGTATTGACTTGTCACATGCTATACGGCAAGGGAATAACTCAACCCACCTGGACATCTACGCCGGCCTAAGCCGAAAACGTATCCCGCGGGGTTATCGTCAGTCAACGCGCCGTTGATATCCATGAACCTCTCTGGCATAAAACGAGATGCCTCGGGGTACCGCTTTTCATCCCGTGAAATGCCCCTGCAAAATAACGTCAGCACATCGACAGATATATCTGATAATCTGACCATGTATTGCATAACACAGTCGCTCCTAATGTATGATGTTACAAATGGTTTGTCGATTGGACATAAACGACGGACCTTTTGGAATGAAGTAACCGTCGCATATATCATCACTCGAGGCAGCATGTGGCATGCCTATAAGGTCATGTTCAGTAAAGGCAAAACCACTCAGCGAGGAAGAATACCAAGGGGTAAAATGGGGTGCCACCGCATAGTCTCCCGCAGAACTGATTCGACGTAGGGTAATGATGCTCTGTCCTCAAACGTAGGTAAGTGATCATTTCCAACCACCGAGTCGATCTCCGCTTGTGCGCGTCTTTGAACATCTGGGTAAGACACCATAGCGAGAGCAAAAGCCATCAAGGTCGAAGTAGTCTGTGAGGAGGTTAAGCAGGAAACAACATAGTTCGCATATCCGCTGACCGTCTCGTATGAACCTGCATAGTACATATGTCAAGAGTATGATGTTCTTTGTAAAAAGGTGACTAACCTATGATGGCGGTTGTAGCTGCTTTCTTTAAGGCAGTCTCAAACATTGGTTTAGATGCCTTATCTTGCTTCTCCATCCGTTGCAAATTTTCTACCACCATTGACAACTGGCCAAGGAAGTTTTCGCCCTTGGCAAGCATGTAATCGATGTTAATAATTAATACAAAATGATGCTCACCATATGCTGCTGCGCATATCGAAACGGTATGTCGCTCATTTCATTCAGGTTATTGGTCGAAACTCGAGCATCACGTTTGATAGAGGATCCCCAGTACCAGTCAGGCAACTTCAGTACTGCACAAGGGGACGTAATGACAACTCTTTCTCACAAGAGAGGGCTTATCTTACAGAAGGGGAAAGTTTTGAGCAAGATTTCTCTCTCTGGTGTCAACCCCTCAAGGCTGATAACCAGTGCATGTTCCAAGACTCGGATTAGAGGATCATCACGAGCAACGGGATTATAGTCATATACAACTGACAGTGCAACAGAGGACGAGAACCTGTAGACAAATTAACAATCATTTAATATTTACAAAGACATATTAACTGACGTTGCGAAGTGGGCATGATAATGTTGAGGCTCATCAATTAGATTGACGATCAACTCATGAGCCCGTCTCATCTGCATTGGGCGAAACTTGAGTGCAGAGTCAGGGCGGAAAGTTTGGTGGAAGAGTCGTCGGCAAAGACGCCATTCATCACCATAACCTGTGAATGCAAAGTTGACCGACCAACCAAATCTGCCTGCACTTCAGAATGATTAAATTGAAGAATATTAGAAGAACACACGGCCCGACTGTCGCTATGTATGGTCGGTCAGAGTACATCCGAGACCGCTTGTCCATTAAGGCTTCTGCAATGTGCTGAGAATTGATCACGATCACTTCCTGGTCAAGAATTCGCACAAAGAGCAAGTCCCCTGATAGAATGATTGGCAACACAAACCACACAAACTGTTTGCCCGCGTACCATGAGCAGCATGCCATTGCGTATAAGTCAACCAAGGTTCTTTAGTGTCGATAGATAAGACATTTCCTATTAGTGGGAGCGGTATTGGGCCAGGAGGAAGGGGAAGCCTGTTGTGTCTATTCTTCACGAACCGCCCGAGTGCAGTGATGACAGCAAAGGAAACAGGCAATGCGGCAAGCATAGCAAGGCGAGCATCAACTGATGGGACCATGGTTGGAGCAGTGCGGGGACAGACTCATTCAAAGCACGAAATGCACCTTATTAGTAACCACACAGCATCAACAAAAGAGCCCGAACCATATAATGCCTTGTGAAGCTTACACGAGCATGTATGCTGTGATCCAGCTTTTAAGACATATACAAGTTGTATACAAGGCCTTACATTGAGACATATATGCGACGTATACGCTTCGGGCAGCATATATTGGCATATGTGCGTCAGGCTCTTTTGTTGATGACGCCCGGGAGGTACTTATCCCCCCTGTACCTGCGCTCGTGGAGTGCCGGAGTTGGCAGGACATCTGAAGTGAGTTTGTAGCACCCCGGCATTCACAGGGTTCAAGACCCCAGAGACCAGCAGAGATCTAATGTTAAAAGTGAGATTGACGGCATTTGTATTAATATCTCAATCACGACCACATACTCACCTTCGCCTTTCTACATACTTTAGGTATGTCGTATTATTAACTGTGTGGTTGCGCCCGGAGGACGCCGAGGTGCTATACCCGCTATACCCACCAAAAACCCCTGTATGTCAGTTGTCCGGAACGTTACCTTCATCTTCAAGGTCCCCGCTCCATGTTCGAAGCATTGTCGATTCTTTAAGGCCCTGATAGCACTTTGTTGAAACCGAACAGGGCGCCCATCCACCATGGATTCACGCAGCGCGGCGAAGGTCATGGGAAACAATAAAATCAGCATTGAAGCTTGAACGTGCACGTAGCTATAGTCCACCGGTCGTCACTGACTATCTTTTATGTGACGTGTCATGTGGCGGGTAACACAGTGGATCGTGGCGATAGAATGGGTATATTCGTGTCAGCCATCAGTTTGCCGTTGTGCTGCCAAGTGAAGTCCAACATGTCATCGATTCTCGGATTCACGAATCTGATAAGCTGCAGCTTCGTGTAACTGACGCTCAGGCTAAATGTTTTGGGCAAAAGCTTCGAGCTGCCAGCTGGTGTGAGATTTTCCTTCTCCTTCCAGTTCAAGAGTCAAGACATTAACAATACCAGATTTCATATACTAGGTGTATTATCCTCGCAATCATGATCAACTTCGGATCATTGGGGTGCAGGGGCTTCCCAGCCTCCTCGCTTTTTGCGCTATAATGATGGATGTTCAAGTTCACCTGAGTCCTGCTGAGCGGTTCATAAACTTCAGATGAGTCTCGACGAAGATTGTGTAGTGGCTTGTGATATCTAATTATAATTGAAAGGTTCTTCTACGCCGTCTGGGCTGTGAGTGAATGACGATTTCAGGGCGCATTTATATCCGTCCGTTCACAGTTGTCATATTCTGGACTGTTGATCCGCTGACCGTGGGGTCTATCAGATACCGCCTACCCTCTCGCTGTAAAGTTTCCGCTGTCATACTCCAGCTCAACCATTATAAATCACCAATCGACATAACTGCGATACCACCGATGAAATGAACCACGAGTCACCCACCGACCTACCCTGCCATACTCGTGATGACCTTGATGACCTTGAGAAGAGATTGGTGATGAAGCTTGATTTGCGCCTGTGCGTGATCATGGTTATATATACCCTGAATTATGTGAGTGTGAGCTTTTTTTACAAGCTCTGTCTTTATCGTGTGTAACCTGGTACTCACTATGTACCTGTGATTAGATCGACAGGTCGAATATTAAGTGCGTGACGTATTGTGGTACTCCCTCTAATCTCATCTAATCTCGTGACGTCCACAGCAGTGCTCGGTTACAAGGTTTTGAGCAAGACCTGCACCTCCATGGCCAACAATACGCTACGGCCTTGTCCATATTATATGTGGGATACATTATCATGCAAGTGCCAAGGTCAGTTGTATCCATCATGTGGAGGGACGGGTCAATATGATTTTCTTCCAGCAATATGTTTCTACACTGGCTGGGGAGACCTTCTATCTTTATTCCTTCGTGTATGGCGGTATGGGGTGTAATATCAGTATTGACAGGTTTGTCGACTTCTGGTCGTTCACGAAAATGAATGCTGATCGTGCCCAGGGATCACACAAAAGTACACATTCCAGTTTTGTATCATTCTAGTCACTGATAGTTCGACCTAAGTTATACAGGAATTCTTCTCGTCCGTTTCTTTCTCGGCTTTGTCGAAGCGCCCTTTTTCCCCGGCGTGATTTTTCTTATATCTAGGTGGTACAAGCGAGACGAGCTGGCCTTGAGAACAAGTATCGTTGCTTGTGGAGGCATATTGAGCCTTGCTTTCGGATCACTGATTGCATCTGGTATACTTAGCGGCATGCAGGGAAAACTTGGTCAAGCTGCGTGGAGGCGAGAAACGATCGTTTCTTTTACTCGCCAAAGACTGAACGATCTGTAGATGGCTATTTTACATCGAAGGCAGCATTACCATCTTCGTCGCGATTTGCGCGATATTCATACTCCCTGATTTCCCACACAACACCAGATGGCTCACCCCAGAGGAAAGAGCCCTTGCTATCTCTCGCCTCGCAGAAGATGGCGATGGCAAAGCCGATAAGCTTGAGGAAAGGACGACCATGCAAGGACTGTGGGATGCTGTGTCTGACTGGAAAGTGTGGTGGTTTACAACCGCGCTCGTGTTCCAGTCGGTAGCGATATCATTCTCCATATACTTTCCGACGCTCACCGCGACTATGGGATATGGAACGACTGTAACGTTGCTGCTTTCCGCTCCTCCGTGGGCGTTCGCCGCGATAGTCGGATTCACTGTATCGAGGTCGGCGAACCATTTTCGTCTCAAAATCGCGTCTCACAAACGATCAGGTACTCTGACAAGAAGCAAAAGCGTTATAAATACTTTGCTATCTCCAATGCACTCGGTGCCGTTGGATTCATCATGTCCATGTGTACTATGAACACGACTGTGCGCTATATTTCGCTGTAAGTTGTATGATCACTCATCAAGTACCGCCTGTTGTACTCAGAGACGTACAGGTTCTTGATGGCTCAAGTCGTCGGTGTATTTATGGTGGTCTGGGGGTGGATCAGTAACATTTTCGAAAAAGAACCTGCGAAACGAGCTGTTGCTATTGCTTTGATTAACGGGCTGGGGCAGACGGGCAGTATCGTTGGATCGTGAGTAACATTGATCTCTCGCCCTCGCTGATTATCACAATTTCACGTGTCTTACAGGTACATCTGGCCGTCCAACTGGGGCCCGACGTATCTTTATTCCTACGCCATCTGCCTCGCTGCAATTGGGGTGTCGACAGGCATGCTTAGTGTTATGTATTTGTATTTGAAGCATCAGAATGAGCTGATTGAGAGGAACGAGCGGGATGCAAAGGATGTCGAGGAGCTTCGGCATTCTATTGGTTTTAGATATCCGGTGTAGTCGAGTATTGATGTGGCCCTTAAATATGCGGTTAGGCGATACAGAATGTTTTGGTTAGGTATACGACAAAAATACATGTTCCATTATGAGCGGACGATTCGTCTTCCTTTGATAGGCTGGATTCGGAACTGCCAGTTAGTTGTAGATAAACGTGCCCTGCGGTAAGAGTCATTTCCTTACTCCATATTTTCTTTCCAACCCGTCAATTTCGAACCAGACCCGCAGGAAGACGTGGCACGCTGCTCGGTGTTGCACCAGTGAGCATCTTGATTCTTCTGAAGTTATGCGCTTAGCTGTATTGCTTGAAGTCCCAGTGTAAACGGTGATGGTAAGTAAATCACTGTTCCAGCTACAACGAGGACCAATGAGGCTCATTGGCGCAACTCGTAGCTAGCATCGATCGTTGTGGATGGAGGTCCTACACATTGTTTAAGAGCTAGTTAGTAAAAGATGCATTTGAGGTGGTTCTAGAGACTACTAGCCTGAAGCAGGCTCACCAGCAATCTTTGTCGTTGCCAGATAACCTCATTCTGATTCAAAGATACCGGCAAGCTTCTCTGACTTACATAGTCCACACCTTTCTGAGCGCCGACCATGTCTTCCACAACCAGTAAGCGCCAGCGGTCATGCCCCCGTTATACGATGTGAGGCCATACGAGCTGGGTACAAGGTGTTGTGCACCTGTATCGTGAGCAACGTATTATCACATGCTCATTGGACGACTCGCTTCGACTATGGGACCTGGAGAGCGGTGCACAGATAGGAGACGACTGGCGAGATGAAGGGGACAAGGCAACAGTGTTGACCATAGCATTGTCTCTAGACAGCAAGACCGTTACAAGCGGAGGCAGTGATAGGACAGTGAAGTTGTGGGACATCGAGACGGGGAAAGTCATCGCCAGATGGACAGTGCACACTGACATTGGGTGGTCAGTGTGCTGGAGTACGGATCGTGAGCGAATCGTGAGCGGAACCGAGGACTACACAGCAAGAGTGTGGGATATCAAGAGAGGCAAAACCATTCTGACAATCAAGACTGGACACCGGGATGTGTTGGCGGTAATATACTCGCCCGATAACACAAAAATTGCGACAGGCGGATTCTTGAGGAGAGCAGCACAAGTATGGGATGCGAAGACGGGCGAGTTGCACCATCACCTCCCAACCATTGAAGTCGCTGGTTCACACCTCCAGCACAAAGCTTTTGTGCGCTGCGCAGCCCCTTCCCCTGATGGAAAGCTACTAGTCATTGGTTCTGAGGACAACAACTTGTATGTGTGGCACAGTGTGGGACATTCACGCCATCCTAGAAGAAGCTAGCCTTGAAAACCTACTATCTATTCCAAATGCAAGCATAACTCTCATGTGTCATGCCTCAGTACTTACAGACCCAGCTGGAAAGTCATTAGTGGATGTATGTGACGTGTCTCTCAACCTTTTGGATGATTGTAACATCAACAGTCTAGACCGGTCGACGTCCAGTTCAATTCAAGGATTCCCATCGACCACCGCCAGGCTTTTTTGATGACGTGCGAGGCGGCATTCATGTGCGTCGTCAGCGTTTTTTCAATCACTTCTCATTCTAACCTATATGTTCTCAGTTCTCCGGTATACATCCCCAATCTTCTGCCCGCAGCGCTCTCGCACCCTCTTCGGGGAGTTCGAGTGCGCTCCTCGGTCGCCTTTCATCTCTATTCCGTCGCTCTCGAACCAACACCGGTGAAGCAATCGAATTCCAGCAACACTCAAGGCGACCACTCTTTCCTCGTCGCGGACCTCGCACCGTCGAAGTTCCTACAGTACAGGACAGAAAGGTATATCTTTCTTCGCATGCATTCCAATTGCCGTGGTTCGATTATTTCTGCCCAGGCATTGTATGTTGCTCCACATAGCAAGACGAAACGAACATAGCAGCAGCCAGGCCAATCGCAAGGCTAAGCCCAGGCATCGTCATCGCAGCCACAGCCTGGCGCCGCCTCGACATCTGCGACACCTGCTCCTGGTACCGGTACTTCCACGCCAAGTGCAACACGCCCACCTATCCCATGGTGGGCACGTCTCGTGCTTTTTATTTGCTGTGCATCTCCCCCAGATGCCAATGGTCATTGATACTGCAGCTTCGGACAAACAATCATTACATCCTCGCGTCTACTTACGTTGTAAATATTGTTATCTCGCTGTCAATGTGTTTCGGATTCCACACGGATAACCGACTCTCCTGCAAGTCGTGAGCGCATGCACGCACGGTCATATATCCTCGCGGATCATGAGCGAATACCTGCGATTATATAGTATATTCACTCAAATAACAATCAACGAAGCCCATCACAATCCTCAACACTCCCTGTCACCACTCCCCGCGCTCAACACCTTGAACGCCCATCTCCTAGCATCAACCTGTACGCGCCCATGCCCACTTGCACACCCGAGACTAATCTAATCTCGTACCACGGATATGGCCAGTGCACTCGCGGGGGAATTGTGAAAGTGTATTGTTGCATTTTCCAAAGAAGACCAGTCGAACCGTTCCTATTGTAACAAGTATTTTGAGCACATACCTAACCAAACCATTCTCTATGTTACACGATGTATGCCCTACCGCCCATACGAGAGTCACATCAATCCTCGACTACACCAGATATCTAAAACCAACAGGGTCCCGAAGCTCCTTGACATCATTCGCATCCCGCTCGTTCCTTTCAATCCGCTCATTCTGATGCTTCAAATACAAATGCATCACACCAAACATGCCTGTCGACACCACAATTGCAGCGAGGCAGATGGCGTAGGAATAACGATACGTCGGGCCCCACTTGGATGGCCAGAGGTACCTGTACGACACGTAATTGTGCATAGTCAACGAGGGCGAGAGATCAATGCTACTCACGATCCGGCGATACTGCCTATCTGCCCCAGCCCGTTAATCGATGCAATAGCAACAGCTCTTTTCGCAGATTCTCTGTGGAAAGTGTTGCTGATCCACCCCCAGTGCACCATAGTTCCAGCGACGACTTGAGCCATCAAGAACCTGTACGTCTCTGAGTACAATAGGCAGCGCTTGATAATATCACTTACAGCGAAATATAGCGCACAGTCGTGTTCATCGTACACATGGACATGATGAAGCCAAGGGCACCGAGTGCATTGGATGCAGCAATGTACCTATAACGCATTTGCTTCCTGTCAGAGTGCCTGGTAGTCTGTGAGACGCGATTTTGCGATAGACGTGGTTCACCGACCTCGACATAGCGAATGCAACTATCGCGGCGAACGCCCACGGAGGAGCGCATAGCAGCAACGATGCTGTCGTTCCATATCCCATAGTCGCGGTGAGCGTCGGAAAGTAAATTGTGTATGACCCCGCAACCACCTGGAACATGAGCGTGGCTGCAAACCACCACACTTTCCAGTCAGACACAGCATCCCACAGTCCTTGCATGGTCGTCTGTTTCCTAAGCTCGTCAGCTGTACCACAGCCATCTTCTGCGAGGCGAGAGATAGCAAGTGCTCTTTCCTCTGAGGTGAGCCATCTGGTGTTGTGCGGGAAATCAGGGAGTATGAACATCGCGCAAATCGCGACGAAGATGGTAATGCTGCCTTCGATGTAAAATAGCCATCTACAGATCGTTGAGTGTTCTGCGAGCGAAAGAAACGATTGTTTCTCGCCTCCACGCAGCTTGACCAAGTTTTCCCTGCATGCCGCTAAGTATACCAGATGCAATCAGCGATCCGAAAGCAAAGCTGAGTATACTTCCACAAGTAACGAGACTCGTTCTCATGGCGAGCTCGTCTCGCTTGTACCATCTAGATATAAGAAAAAGCACGCCGGGGTAAAAGGGCGCTTCGACAAAGCCGAGAAAGAAACGGACGAGAAGAGCGTCTGTATAACTTGGGGTCGAACTATCAGAGACGAGAATGATGCAAAATGGGAAGTGTGTACTTTCGTGTGATCCCTGGGAACGATCAGCATCTATCTTCATGAACGACCAGTGTCGACAAACCTGTCAATACTGATATTACACCCCATACCGCCATACAAGAAGGAATGAAGATAGAAGGTCTCTCCAGCCGGTGCAAAAGCATATTGCTGGAAGAAAAATGACATTGACCGCCCCTTGTTGATGGATGAAACTCACCCTGGCACTTGCATAATAATGTATCCCACAGAAAAGATAGACAAGACTGTGGCATATTGTCGCCCATGGAGGTGCAGGTCTTTCTCAAAACCTTGTAACCGGGCATTACTGTGGACGTCATGAGATTAAACCGAGTACGACAATATGACACGCACCTAACATTCGACCTGTCAATCTAATCACGGATGCACAGTAAGTGCCAGGTTACACACGATAGAGACAGATTTTTCCAGAAAAGCTCATACTCACATAGTTCAGGGTATATATTACCATGATCACGCACATGCGCAAATCAAGCTTCCTCACTAATCTCCTCTCAAGGTCACCACGAGCATGATAAGGTGGGGTGGGCAAGTCGTCGATCTCATCGGTGGTATGGACCGTTTTTGCATCGCTGAGAACCGGCATCGTTAGGGGGAAAAGAGGCAACGGGAATGCCTATATCTCTTTTCCTCAGGTTCACCTAAACCTGGCGATGCACCGGGTAGTATCAGTGTGGATAGGATTCAGCAGTTCTGTCAATTGGTGGTTGAGCTGGAATGTGACAGCGAAAAATTTACAGCGAGGCTCTGAGGGTGGGCAATATCCGACAGAAGTCCAGGGTTGGCGGATAAACAGTTCAGAATATGTGGATTGTGAACAGATGGATAAAATGCGCCCCGAAATCACCGTTCACCCAGACGGCCTGAAAGAACCTTTCAATTACTGCGGATATGCAAGCCGATACAAAATCTTGGTCGAGACTCATCTGAACCGCTCAGCAAGATTCAAGTGAAATTCCATCACTATAGCACAACATGCTGAGGAGGCTGGGAAGTCCGTGTACCCTAATGAAGTTGATCATGATGGCGAGGGTGATGCACATAGTGCATGGAATAAGGTGAATGTCTTGACTCTTTAGGAGAAGGGAAATCTCTCACCCAGCTTGAAGTCATTTCCGTCGATTTGAGGATCGAAGACATGTTGAACCTTACTTGGATGCACACGTGGCAAACTGATACAGATTTAGCCAGTTTATCACCCAGATCTACCAGCACGTTGAATAGAATTGGACTCGTTGAGGCAGCACCCACTCAACCGCGACGGGCTCCGAGACCGGCTGCATCCTGCGATTGACGATCAGTGACAAGTCTATTGAAACGACCTTTCAATTGGGGCACGGCCTAGGACTGACGCAATACCTGAGACCGCAGCTTGAGTGAGATTGAGATTCATTGTGACCCTACCAGCGACCATGAGCAGCCGTCCTGTCAATATTAATATCCTCGAGGTCAAAAGTAGTGTAAATTTCCGGGCGAAGTGTTGAGTTATGATGTTCATATAGAAAAGCTAGACCAGAGAGCACGGTGGCCTAGTTTGCTTGCATCACCCGTTTTTGTCCACTGGCATAAAGCGTACGAAAACGACTGATGCTTACGAACAGTCACTGCATGGACACGTCCAAACTTCGGAGTCAGCGAAGACGTTATTTGTCCTTGTTTTATCTGGAAGCCCTTACCACACAATTACAAACAACCATGTAAGTATTACGGATGTCTGAATCAACGCCGTTCTTTCGAACGCACTTGGCTCATCAAGAGCGGTAATATACTGGGAGCGCACCCACGCGTGGTCCGCTTGTTTGCTATTCATACAAGGACGAGACATTGGGACATTGGGATAAAACTTGGAGTACTGTAGCATTTCGACCTTAGGTTCATAGAATTTTAGCATCGCATTACCTAATGCATATATGACAGGTTCGTCAGCCTTTGTGATGTGTGACGAACCTAAATTAGGTGCGTCCAAACCTCCGAGCATCAAGGACCTCCGAGTCATAAACTCATCGATGTCCTCGCTTAGTACTCTAGGAGTTGCACTTCTGTTGTGTCTTCACATCTGTCGAGGCTGTTTTGAACAATATATTTACTGCCAGGTATACTGTATGTTTGGACAGACATCCAGCCAAATTTGCCTCAAATCTGCTATTTTCCGGACAGACATATGGGGGAGCTTCAGGGGCCTCTACTAGCACACCGCCAGAAAAGCACGAGGTATGTGTAGGTACATCAGACACTGCAGACGCCGCGTTGATTACGGTATACATGGATGAGCTGTGATTGTAAAAGTCGGAAGCAAAGAACAGACCACTATAGGTCTAAAAATATTTTCGAGAAATACTTCTTCACGCCTTCCGCACCATGGACGACCGCCCCAATCACTCCATCAGGCCGTATCACAAACACCTTCGTCTGGTTTGCTTCGACGAGATGAGCCGAATAAGCATAGCCCTCCTGATCAATAAGAACGACATCAGCGCAAGGAGATGCGACGGCCGCCACTGGTGCCGATGACGGCAAAATGACAGCCGTGCGCACAGTGCTTTTGTCGCATGCCTCTAGCGCACCCAAGATTGGGATAGCATCGGCGAGACTCGGCGCGAACACAAGCACCGTGTGATACCAAGGTCTGTACAGACCAAAAAGTGTCTTCACGTCAGTTTCTCCACGTCCCACCTGCAGCACGTTGGGTGCATCAGGCGCCCTGTCCCCAGCTTCCAGACGCCTCTCGTCAAACACCCCGTATGCGTTGATAGGCTTCCCCTCGACCGGAGTTGCAAATTCATCGAGTACGATGCTGCTGAACCGACAGTTGATACCAAGCATGAAAAGTTTAGGGCTGCGTTGGATAGCCACTTCTCCTGTTATAATTGCCTGGTTGAGAATCGAGGTGGTCATCTCGAGCATCTCGGAGATGACGGGAAGACGCTCGGCGCTGTATGTCTCGAGAAGAGACTTGTCGGCGAGTCCTTTTTCGACGAGCGCGAGTTTCCATCCTAGATTGAACTTGTGTCCGTGGCGTCAGTCGTGCCATATACGCTACATTTACTACACTCACGGCATCTTGTGCACCTGAATTAAGTCCCTGTTCATGAAGAAATGAGCAAGCATCGGCATTTGATCAGAACAGCCATACCTGACCACCAGTAGGACTGTGGATACTGAACATACGTCAGCAGCTGTGTGGCAGGGAGGCGCTCAAAAATATACACACTGAGCAGCATCTATGACGACTTCCATCAGCACAAATAAACACGCCTAGAATGGAACCACATACCACCCGTAACGAACACTCGACCCTCGCTAAATTTGTTCACCATGCGGACATTGGCCCTACAAGGAATTGATGAACGCGTGTCGACACATACAGAAAAGACAAAAACGCACCGGAACTCGCTCACCCAAACTAGCTTGTTGAACGTAATCTCAGTGGGGATGAACGACAAGATGGTCTCTAAGATAAGCTCCTCGCTCTGAGCAATCTTCGTCAACTCTGGATCGGAGATGAAGAATTGCCAGCCATCCTCGCCAATTTCGTCTGTTGGACGCAATGAGAGGCTGTAGATTGTGAATACATCTCCAAGCGTCAAGAGAAGCTGCACATACGATCGTTCCTGAAACTTTCCAAATTGGTGCCAATACTTCAACCGGATGAGGAACAGTCTTCCAAGAAATAGCAAACAGACGTACCACTCTATCAAGACCAACGCCCTTCAAACGGATATCTCCAGTAAGAAACCGGCAATCATCTCTAGTCTCACCCAAAAACGTAAGCCCAAGCTGTTTGCGCACGACGCCTGAAAAACTTCAGTCTCATTCATCCCGGTGCGTCCGACCGTGTCTCACCTTTTGCACCGTCAGCCCCGATCATCCACTTAGTATCAAAAGTCTCCAATACGCCGTTCCTTGCCAGAACGGCGGTAACGCCCTCCTCGGACTGCTCGAACGAGCGCAGTTCGGTGCCCATCTCGACAGAGCAAGAGAACTTCTCTAAGTGGCGCCGCAGAACCACATCTAGGAGCTGTTGCCCTATCATCTTTGGGACATGCTAGAAAACAAGATAATCAGCATGAAGTCTTGAGCAGACGACGGTGGTGCATACAAATGGTACCGCTGGTGTAGGTTCCATATGTGGGGCCAACGAAGAGTCTTTCAGAGGTTCCAGCGTCCCGGGCTTGTATGAACGGATGACAGGGATCGGTTTCCCTAGGTTGTTGACTTCCGGGACATTCAGGAAGTTGAAGAGCTCGAGGGAGCGTGGCTAGATCATGCTTTCAATGAGACCGTGAGGTATACGAGGATGTATGACAAACCCATATTCCTGGACCACGCTGTCCGATGCGAGGGTTGGGGTCCTTATCGATGATGCGAACTGGTATACCATTTTGGACGAGTGTCAACGCTGCTACCAGACCCGCTGGCCCAGCGCCTACCTAAGAAAGAGGAATTCAGTTGAGGCGCAAGCTTTCATTAGGCAGGTCCCTTACTACTAGCACAGGAGGGTGGGTATGATTCATTTGTAGAGGAATGATAAGTTCAGAGATGTTTGGATCAGCATAGAGGGAGATCTGGTCGTTATAACACAGGGGCAAGGCCGATCAAAGCGCGCTGTATGCCGTTGTCGTTGAACTCGTATTACTATCCTTACGAAAACAACTTACCAACATTACACATCCCAGCATATCCCATCGGATGATTTGTCAAAACGCTCCCAGATACTTCATGACGCTGACTGAACGGCTGCGCGGATGCTGATGCGGCTTTGATGCCAACCGGGCGCTTCATGTCTAGCTGACGTACAAACTTTTGAGTGTTATTATTTTTGATTCTAAGCAAATTAGTCACCTAGAGCATCCTGATATGCAACTCAACGCTCATTATTGATGGATGGAATCGATTGGGAGTATGATGAAAGAAGAAATGATCCCTGCACTCATTGCACTCATTGAACCCACCCTTTCCAAGCGGTCTCCCAACCTTCAACGAAGCGCTCCTCGACGAATGCACTTGCAGCCCACGTACGTGCCCGCTCTCTCATGGCTTTCTCTTCTGACTTACTCATGCTCAATACGGTATGCATGGCGTCTGCAAAGCTCTGCGAATCGCGCGCATGGAAACTCGTTGCTTCACCATCTAGAGGTACGACAATATCATGAAGTGGACCACCAGAAGCGTGTGTCACAAGAATAACGCCTGCGGCCTAGTTTTGTCGCAGGGAAGTCGCTATCAAACCAAAATAATAATAATGAGGAATCCTCACCATAAATTCAACAACGTTTATTCCCAAATGTTCGTCCACCACCGTACTGAGTCCGACGCTAGCCATTGCGAGCTAGCCGAGCATCTCGGGGTAGCTTGCATTCACGATGAACTGGACGTGAGGGGTGATCTTGAGTTCCTCTGCGAGATCCTTAAGGGACTGTACGCGTGCACGGTCATCCGCGTTACGTGCACCACCCAGTAGGAAAAGCTCCACCGAAGATGGACTAGAAGTATAGGTTGGGTGATCGGCCAACAGCTGCGCAAAGAAGCGAAGTTGTGCAGTGTGATCTTTCTCTGGCCTTTGTTGGGCTCCGGCAACGAATGAATAGTAGGATGGTGTTTTACCTGAATTGTGCGATACTCAGTATAATTCTTTCCCTGGCGTCCAAGGAGAATTCTGCCATCTCGCAGGTATCGCATGGTGGATAGACGATCTTTGCTTCTCGTTTCTTGCTTATTGGCTCGTTATTGGGTTTTCTCAGTCCCCTAAACGCAGCGGTAAAGAGACGAGAGTATCGCATCGACATGATTCCTTGTCTAGCTTGAGTTGGCCATAACAAAGGAGGGGTGGGAGAGTGCCAGGGAATAGTGATACATTAGAAAACAGTAATACCTGTTTTTTTTAAAATGTTATGAAAAGTTCGATCACGGCGGTAGAGCTATAAGGGGGGAAGTGAACGGACAGAATGCTGAACGAGTCAACAGTATAAACAGTATACAAAGTGGAAGGCGAGTCAGTAATACTCACCAGATCTTCCCGCGGCTCAAGACCGCCGAACCTGCGACATCTCCACGGTTGGCATGACCTACCTTTTTGGCCTTCACGCGGGCCAGCATGTCTGTACTAATTGTTGGGTAATGCACATATGCACCCATAGGTACAGAACCCTTAGTGATCCACGCAACGACATGAAATGTGAAAGCATAGCCCATGCTGTCTAGGTGGTGTGCGCGTTAATCGTCCGAAAGTATCCAAATCAAGTAGACCCACCAATGTATAAGTCCGGAATGACTTGGGCTGAGACCTCCAAAACGAGGATAATGGACCCAAGGCTCTGGCCAAGAAGTGTAAACCGTGGTCAGGCGGGATCCTCCACTAGGCGTCTCCTCTTCAGGAAGACGAAATGCAAGGTTTTGGGATCGAGAGAGATATCAAAGCGTGCTTCCACTTGAGCTATTACCTGTTCTTTGGTGGCGTCGACATCCCAGTATATACTAGTGAGATGCAGTTAGGATGTGCACGCTGGGTGGTCGCTATAGCAGTCCAGAGTACACGTTCAGCTCCACCACCTGCATAGCTGTGTAAGTCTGCATCAGCCAAACATCCCGATCCTTGGTGGAAAAGACATACCAATATGGATGGAAGAAACCGATAAATTTGGGGTTTGATATGGATGCCAAGGTTCTTTAGAATGGCCCGGGCATGGTGAGCTTGCGCTGAGCATCTGGCTGATTCTGGCAAGTTTATTTGTGTATAGATGAGGATCCCAAGGATGTCTGTTGGGGGAATGCACAGCAGAGGAATAGCGTCACACATTGAGACCACAAGTACTTAGTACTGCACCATACTTATAAGTCATAACTTATGAAGTATGTAGTAGGCAAGCCTCTGCCGAGAGTCAATACTCCACATCAAGCCCGCACTAACTTGCACAATTGGCACTGCCACAGACATGACTAAATCGTACTGGCACGATCGTGACACTTTAAGCAAAGTACAAAATACACCCTTGGCTAACCTCGCAACGTGAATTTCTCAAAGCGGAGATGATCAGTTATGTCTAGGTCTATCTGATAATGATCAATGCTACTCAATAATCGATGCAGATGGTAGAAATTGAGGCATAACGGATGGGGTAGGTATCATGAATCGTCACTGTTCTCATCTTTCAATGTAGATGGATCGTCGCCGTCAAGTATGGTCGATTCGTCGTCTGTCTGAAATCTTGACTCATTATCACTCTCATACTCAGAAACCTCCTCGATAACCAGAGCATCCGTCCTCGTCTCTGTCCGTGGACTAGGCTCTGGGTGAGCATCAATGAACGCTTGCAACGATATGGGTTCATCATCTGGATCCGGTGGTTGGAGTGTTGATCCTTCCGCCTCATAGAAATCGGCGAGGGTGAGCGGACGCATGCTGAAGCCCTGAGATTCGCAGTTGGTGAGATTCACAAAAGATGACTCTAAAATGCGCACCTCTTTCTCGACCTTCATCAACGCATCTTCGTCATGCTCCATGGCGCGCATACATTCCCTCACTGGGACCATCGCGGCATTGCGGCATAACTCGCGCAAATCCGAACCAGAGAACCCTGTTGTCTGAGAAGCAAGGGTACGCAAGGAAAGATGAGGATCCAATTTCGTGTCCTTCAGCATCTAATCGAGTTCAGAGTGAGAGTAATATTGAATCAGTGATATAGACACGTACTAAGGACAGAATTTTGAATCTCTGTTCTGCATCCGGAAGACTTACAGCGAACCGCTTCGGCATGCGTCGCAGAATTGCAGGGTCAATGTCACCTGGTCTGTTCGTCGCGCCGAGCACTAGTATCCTTTCAGAGCCTGACGTTAAGCCATCCCATGAACTAAACACCTGGAGTAAGCCAAGCATCAACAACCAAACACGTTGCTCACGTCATGAATTCTGCCTTCATCATACCCATAACCTCATGGTCATCCCCACGGCGTTCCCTGAGGAAGGAGTCGATCTCGTCGACAAATATGATCGCGGGTTGGACCTTCCGCGCTAGGCTGAACAGGCCTGCGACTAGCTTGTTCGATTCACCGAACCACTTATTGGTGAGTGTAGATGCGGGGACGTTAATAAATGTTGCCCCAGATTCTTTGGCTAGCGCACGTGCGAGCATAGTCTTCCCACATCCTGGAGGTCCGTAAAGTAAGACACCTTTTGGAGCTCCGAGGAGGGGAGAGGCTGAGGTGAAGAGAGTGGGATGGATTAAAGGATATATAATGGTTTCACGGAGAGATGATACGATTGGCTCCAGACCCCCGATGTCTAAAATACATTGGTTAACGTTGGAAAATGGTTTGGTGATGCCAAGCTCACCCTGAAATCGAACATTAATTTCGTCTGGATGAACGACCTCCTTTGATATCGCTCCTACAAGAAGTCTCGGAGGTCAGCAGGAAACGATACATAGTTAAGAACTTCGCACGCACTCTCATACTCATCCAGCTTGAGGTTCTTTTGTCCAATGAGCTTCTTGATTGCCTCAGCGCTCTTTGTTGTCCGGTCATCACTCCGCCTGAAGTACCACTAGAAGGAGATTAACTGTACTTCCTGTGTATTTTCATGACGGAGACGCACACGAATAGCACAGTAAACCGCTGCCTGAAACGCGGACCCTTAGTTTACATGGGCGAAATGATGAATGAAATGAATAATCACCTGCGATGCTAGGAATAGAGCAACTGCGATCATAACAGCATAAGCGATAATTGTAAATGAAAGCAATGGTAAAACCGACCATCAAGGATTATTAAACGTCTCGTGCTCAGAGAAGATGACATAGAAAAGGAACGGAAGCTTGATTATTTCTTGTGGGATCAAATAAGCAGGCACTTGTGCCCGTAACTTTCATAGAAGTGAGAAGGAGACGTGATGACTGGCAGCAGCGAGGTCGCTAATCATATTCTGTGTGTGTTACTGTTTGGCAAGAGCTTTGAGATTTAACAGAACCAAATAACCTGTGTGCATTCAGGGCTGATTCCAACCAACGGACGTCAGACGGAAGAATATTGGAAGAAAATACGACCTTGTATGTCACATGGTTGTCTGTTGCCTTATCTCATGCCTCTCACGCGGGCCGCTGGTACTGGCTTATGAACCCGTCCGTCATGTGCACTACCCGATAATCAATTTTATCCTTCAGTCTGGAGTTTTTCTTCTTGCTTTAGAAGTCCTCGCCCACGGAGGCCCGGAGGCTGGCCTTGATTTTTCCCTGACTATGCGTCACTGATGTGCTTGATTTAACTTTCCATGTGTCCGAGGAAAGCAAAAATATGCCAGGACCGTGGATTGAACACGGGACCTCCAGAAACCATCGCACTTCAGTCTGTTGCTCTCCCAGCTGAGCTATCCCGGCTATGAATTCATTGACGCTCATCGACACGTATGTGCAAATTCCATAATTATCCCTAGGTGCTCAGTTGGTAGAACGTGAAACTACGTGGACATCCGTTGGCGAAGCCTCCTGAAGCTAGCTAAACAGTATCCCCAATCGGACAGTGCCAACAGCAAGCAAAAGAACCGTCCCACCCCCGCATGATTCAGCAAGCAGATTTCTCGTAAGTGAGTATCATGTGGTCTTAATAGCGGGTCAGAATTGAACACTAGACCGATTTGATTCCCCACCAGTTCACCAGCCACGTCGGCTTATCGGGTCATTGCTTCTAGACTGCCTTAAATATGACACCCTATGCACCATGGCCTTCCCAGACTCTCGATCCCACTCTCTACCCTTACAACGATGACATCTGTCTCTGCCCAATCCGCTCGATGGTCAAAATACTTCCTGGATATCTACGGACAGGCAAAGCCGCCCGTTCTGGGCAGTTTCGCGGTGAAAGAGATAGAGGATAAGGCCCGGGAGGTGATGAAAGACCATCTCCGTGCGTGTAATCATCTGCTCCAGGTTGCAACTTTTGATTTGGAGGATGCTAGCGGCATACATGTACACGTTTGGGAGTGCGGGGACGTGCTCGACAGACGCCGCAAATAGGCGCGCGTTTGACCGATGGAAGATCGTTCCTGCAATGCTCAAGGACTGCACTAACCGAAGTATCGAAGTGAGTATTTATAGACGATTCCTTCCCCTGCCTAATGTAATTATGCATCTGGGTAGACAACGATCTTCGGAGAGAAGTTCAACGCGCCTGTGTTCGTCTCGCCCGTAGGTGTACAGGGTATCTTGCATGCAGACGGAGAAATAGCAACTGCAAAAGCTGCCGCTGCCTGCGGGATCCCTTACATCATGAGCTCAGCTTCCTCCCGGTCAATTGAGGACATCGGAAGGGCAAACGGACCAAATGGTCAGCGGTGGTATCAGCTCTACTGGTATGCTCAAATCTCGCATCGCCGTTCCATTTATTTATCAACACTCCAGGCCGCGCACGGATGAGATAACGATATCCCTTCTCAACCGCGCCAAAGCTGCAGGTTTCACTGCGCTCGTGATCACGCTCGACACCATGCTCTTGGGCTGGCGTCCACACGACCTTGATACTGCCTATATACCTTTCTTTTACGGCGTGGGCACACAGGTTGGCTTGTCCGACCCCGTGTTCATGAAGCGCTTCGGTTACGAACCTGTGCACGAGACACCCGTGTTCCCGTTCGAGCCAGAGAAGATCAGAGACGCAGCGTTGAATGCGGGTGATGCGAATGCCCAAAAGGCCATGAAACTTGGAAAGGCATGGCTCGGAGAAACCAATTCAGGTTCTTTCCGGTCCTGGGAGGATCTTCAGTTTATCAAGGATCACTGGGATGGCCCTATCATTCTGAAGGGAATTCTACGGGCGTCCGTGAGTTCATCCTTCTCGTCCAATAATATTCGGAGGTTGAGACCAACGCTCGCAACAGGATGCGGAGAAAGCTATTGATATGGGCATTCACGGGGTCATTGTGTCCAATCACGGTGGACGGCAAATCGACGGTTCCATTGGTGCTTTGGACGCATTATCCAAGATAATGCGCTCCCCTAAGGTCCTCGAGGCACAGAAGAAAGGCAACCTGACGGTGCTCTTCGACTCTGGCATTCGTACAGGCAGTGACGTCATCAAGGCCATGGCGATGGGCGCACAGGGTGTCCTCAGTACGTGTCATGATTTTTCTATAATGGTACTGTTTGTTTATCAAAAATTCTAGTTGCTCGTCCATACATGTATGGTCTTGCCATTGCCGGACAGGCAGGAGTCGAGCAGATTTTGATGCAAACCGTCACCGATATGCATATCACGATGGGTCTTTGCGGATACAGCGATGTCAATGACCTCATTGGGAAGCGGGACGAACTTCTTGAACGCGTGGACGATTGATCAGCGGAATGCCTTGCATCACATCAATTCGTTCACGTCTACTAGAAGGGTGTATTATGAACTATATGTTCCAAATTGTAAAGCTCGGTGGGGCAAATGTGGGGTGTCCGTTCATTGGTGCTGAAGACGAAAAAAAAATCTGTTAAACAGTTATCAGCACCTTCAAAACAGCTATTTGGGTACGCCTGATTTTGGTGGGACGTAACTTAGTAAATAAGACGTCGACTCGTCTGGTACTTGCAGAGTTGTATGGCTGTCTAGGTCACAGGATCAGGAAGGTACAACTACCACTCGTAGCAGTGCAGATCGTTAGATCATCTAAGCTGTTCTATGTGTAGAGTAGTTTCGCTCACATTTTTGGTTTCATTGTTCCCGTGCCTTGCATTCATCCTATGAACATGAAGTTTGAACCGGTGGCATAGGTTTACGTACAGCTGGGTCATTTATCGTCCTGCTATCAATAGCACACAAGCGGACCACGCGTGGGTGCATCCCCAGTATATTACTGCTCTTGATGAGCCAAGTGCGTTCTTAAGGAACGGCGTTGATTCAGACATCCACAATACATGGTTGTTTGTCATTGTGTGGTAAGGGCTTCCAGATCAAACAAGGACAAATAGCGTCTTCACTGACTCCGAAGTTTGGACCATACTTGGACCTACTTGGACGTGTCCATGCAGTGCGACTGTTCGTAAGCATCAGTCGTTTTCGTACGCTTTATGCCAGTGGACAAAAACGGGTGATGCAAGCAAACTAGGCCACCGTGCTCTCTGGTCTAGCTTTTCTATATGAACATCATAACTTAACACTTCGGCCGGAAATTTACACTACTTTTGACGGCTGCTCATGGTCGCTGGTGGAGTCACAAGGAATCTCAAACTCACTCAAGCTGCGGTCTCAGGTATTTCGTTAGTCCTAGGCTGTGCCCCAATCGAAAGGTCGTTTCGATAGACTTGTCACTGACCGTCAATCGCAGGATGCAACCGGTCTCGGAGCCCGTCGCGGTTGAGTGGGCGCTGCCTCAACGAGTCCAATGTGCTGGCAGATCATGGCGATAGACTGCCTAAATCTGTATCAGTTTGCCACGTGTGCATTCAAGTGAAGTCCGACATGTCTTCGATTCTCAAATTGACGGAAATGACTCCAAGCTGCAGCTTCGTGTAAGTGCTATCACTAGGCAGAAGCTTCAAGCTATGTGAAAGATTTCCCTTCTCCTAAAGAGTCAAGACATTCACAATACCTTATTCCATGTACCATATACATCATCCTCGCCATCATGATCGACTTCATTGGGGTGCACAGACTTCCCAGCCTCCTCAGCATATTGCACTATAGTGATGGAATTTCACCTGAATCTTGCTGGGCGGTTCAGATGAGTCTCGACTAAGATTTTGTATTGGCTTACATATCCGCAGTAATTGAAAGGTTCTTTCAGGTCGCCTCCGTGAGCGGTGATTTCGGGGCGCATTTTATCCATCTGTTCACAATACACATATTCTGGACTGTTTATCCGCCGACCCTGGACTTCTGTCGGATACTGCTCACCCTCAGAGCCTCGCTGCAAATTTTTCGCTGTCACACTCCAGCTCAACCATTATAAATCACCAATTGATAGAACTGCCGAATCTTATCCACACCTGATACTACCCGGTGCATCGCCAGGTTTAGGTGAACCTGAGGAAAAGAGATATAAGCCTCCCTGTCGCCTCTTTCCCCCTAACTATGCCGGTTCTCAGCGATGCAAAAACGGTCCATACCACCGATGAGATCGACGACTTGCCCACCCCACCCTATCATGCTCGTGATGACCTTGAGAGGAGATTAGTGAGGAAGCTTGATTTGCGCATGTGCGTGATCATGGTAATATATACCCTGAACTATGTGAGCGCGAGCTTTTCTGGCAAACTCTGTCTCTATCGCGTGTAACCTGGTACTTACTGTGCATCCGTGATTAGATCGACAGGTCGAATGTTAGGTGCGTGTCATATTGTCGTACTCGGTTTAATCTCATGACGTCCACAGTAATGCCCGGTTACAAGGTTTTGAGAAAGACCTGCACCTCCATGGCGCGACAATATGCCACAGTCTTGTCTATCTTTTCTGTGGGATACATTATTATGCAAGTGCCAGGGTGAGTTGCATCCATCAATAAGGAGCAGTCGACGTGATTTTTCTTCTAGTAATATGCTTCTGCACTGGCTGGAGAGACCTTCTATCTTCATTCCTTCTTGTATGGCAGTATGGGGTGTAATATCAGTATTGACAGGTTTGTCGACACTGGTCGTTCGTGAAGATGAATGCTGATCGTTCCCAGGGATCACACGAAAGTACACGCTTCCTGTTTTGCATCATTCTCGTCTCTGATGGTTCGACCCAAGTTATACAGATGTTCTTCTCGTCCGTTTCTTTCTCGGCTTTGTCGAAGCGCCCTTTTACCCCGGCGTGCTCTTTCTTATATCTAGATGGTACAAGCGGGACGAGCTCGCCATGAGAACAAGTCTAATTGCTTGTGGAAGTGCATTCAGCCTTGCTTTTGGATCCCTGATTGCGTCCGGCATACTTAGCGGCATGCAAGGAACGCTTGGTCAAGCTGCATGGAGGCGAGACACGGTCGTTTCTTTTACTCGCCGAACACTGAATGATTTACAGATGGTTATTTTATATCGAAGGCAGCATTACCATCTTCGTCGCGATTTGCGCGATGTTCATACTCCCTGATTTCCCGCACAACACCAGATGGCTCACCCCAGAAGAACAAGCGCTTGCTATCTCTCGCCTTACAGAAGACGGCCATGGTACAGCTAACGAGCTTGGGAAACAGACGACCATGCAAGGACTGTGGGATGCTGTGTCTGACTGGAAAGTGTGGTGGTTTGGAGCCGCGCTCTTGTTCCAGTCGGTTGCGGGGTCATACAGCATTTACTTTCCGACGCTCACCGCGACTATGGGATATGGAACGACGGTATCGCTGCTGTTATGCGCTCCTCCGTGGGTGTTCGCCGCGATAGTTGCATTCGCTGTGTCGAGGTCACTGAACCATTTCTATCGCAAAATCGCGTCTCACAGACCATCAGGCACTCTGACAAGACGCAAAGGCGCTATAGATACATTTTTGCGTCCAATGCACTCGGTGCCATTGGATTAATCATGTCCATGTGTACGATGAACACGGTTGTGCGCTATATTTCGCTGTAAGTCGTATCATCGCTCATCAAGGGCCGCCTGTCGTACTCAGAGACGTACAGGTTCTTGATGGCTCAAGTCATCGCCGGAATTATGGTGCTCTGGGGGTGGATCAGCAACACTTTCCACAGAGAACCTGCGAAAAGAGCTGTTGCTATTGCTTTGATTAACGGGCTGCTGCAGACAGGCGGTATCGCTGGATCGTGAGTGGCATTGATCTCTCACCCTCCCTGATTATCCACAATTGCACGTTTCTTGCAGGTACCTCTGGCCGTCCAACTGGGGCCCGACGTATCGTTATTCCTACGCCATCTGCCTCGCTACAATTGGGGTGTCGACAGGCATGTTTGGTGTGATGCATTTGTATTTGAAGCATCAGAATGAGCGGTTTGAGAGGAACGAGCAGGATGCGAATGACGTCAAGGAACTTCGGAACCCTGTTGGTTTTAGGTATCTGGTGTAGTCAAGGATTGATGTGACTCTCGTATGGGCGGTAGGGCATACATAGTGTAACATAGAGAATGGTTTGGTGAGGTATGTGGTCAAAACACTTGTTACAATAGGAACGGTTCGACTGGTCTTCTTTGGAAAATGCAACAATACACTTTCAGAATTCCCCCGCGAGTGCACTGGCCATATCCGTGGTACGAGATTAGATTAGTCTCGGGTGTGCACGTGGGCATGGGCACGTACAGGCTGATGCTAGGAGACGGTCGTTCAAGATGTTGAGCACGGGGAGTGGTGATAGGGAATGTTGAGGATTGTGATGGGCTCTGTTGATTGTTATTTGAGTGAATATACTATATAATCGCAGGTATTCGCTCATGATCCGCGAGGATATATGACCGTGCGTGCATGCGCTCGCGACTTGCAGGAGAGTCGGTTATCCGTGTGGAATCCGAAACACATTGACAACGAGATGACATTATTTACAACATAAGTAGACGCGAAGATGTAATGATTATTTATCCGAAGCTGCAGTATCAATGACCATTGGCATCTGGAGGAGATGCACAGCAAATAAAAAGCACGAGACGTGCCCACCATGGGATGGGTGGGCGTATTGCACCTGCTGTGGAAGTACCGGTACCAGGAGCAGGTGTCGCAGATGTCGAGGCGGCGCCATGCTGGGGCTGCGATGACGATGCCTGGGCTTGGCCTTGCGATTGGCCTTGCTGCTGTTGTGTTCGTTTCTTTCTGCCATGTGGAGCAACATACAATGCCTGGGCAGAAATCATCGAACCACGACGATTGAAAATGCATGCGAAGAAAGACATACCTTTCTGTCCTGTACTGTAGGAACTTCGACGGTGCGAGGACCGCGACGAGGAAAGAGTGGTCGCCTTGAGTGTTGCTGGAATTCGATTGCTTCACCGGTGTTGGTTCGAGAGCGACGGAATAGAGATGAAAGGCGACCGAGGAGCGCACTCGAACTCCCCGAAGAGTGTGCGAGAGCGCGGCGGGCAGAGGATGGGGGATGTATACCGGAGGACTGAAACCACATAGGTTAGAACGAGAACTGATTGAAAAAACGCTGACGACTGCACATGAATGTTGCCTCGCACGTCGTCAAAAAAGCCCGGTGGTAGTCGATGGGAATCCTTGAATTGAACTGGACGCCGACCGGTCTAGAATGTTGTTGTTATAATCATCCAAAAGGTTGAGAGACACATCACATACATCCACTAATGACTTTCCAGCTGGGTCCTGCAAGCGGGAGATTAGCTGGGTCTGTACTGAGGCATGAGGCATGAGAGTTACACTTGCATTTGGAATAGATAGTAGGTCTTCAAGGCCAGCTTCTTTTAGGATGGCGTGAATATTGTCCCACACGTACAAGTTGTTGTCCTCACAACCAACGACTAGTAGCTTTCCATCAGGGGAAAGGGCTGCGCAGGTCACAAATTTTTTGTGCTGGAGGGGTGGACCGGGGACTCTGGTTGGGAGGTTCGTGTCGAGATTCCACAACCGCGCGTCTTTCTCTGATGCACTCACAAGGAGGCGGTTGTTCTGGGACAAGGAGATGGCGTGGACCGTAAAATTGCCGATCTCAGCGTAATTGGAGCTCAGCAGCTTCCAAGTGGTTGTGTCAAATATCTTAGTCGAGCCATCGAACCCAGAGATAAGCTTCTTTCCATCTGACGTCCATGCCAAGCTGTAAACTCGAGGATCCGGGTCTATGCCACGCTGAGGGCGTTCGAGTGTGGTAAGCAACTCGCCCGTCTTCGCATCCCACACTTGTGGCGCACTCTTCAAGAATCCACCTGTCGCGATTTTTGTGTTATCAGGCGAGTATATCGCCAACACATCCCGGTGTCCAGTCTTGAGTGTCAGGACGGTTTCGCCTCTCTTGACATCCCACACTCTTGCTGTGTAGTCCTCGGCTCCGCTCACGATTCGCTCACCGTTTGCACTCCAGCACACTGACTCCACACTCCTAGTGTGCCCTGTCCATCTGGCAATGACTTTCCCCGTCTCGATGTCCCACAACTTCACTCTACTATCACCTCCGCTTGCAACGGTCTTGCCGTTTGGAGACAATGCTATGGTCGACACCCCTGCCTTATCCCCCTCATCCCTCCAGTCGTCTCCTATCTGTGCACCGCTCTCCAGGTTCCATAGTCGGAGCGAGCCGTCCCACGAACCTGCTATGATGTGTCGTCCCCCAGGCAGGTACACGACACATTTTACCCGGTTGGTATGGCCTCGCATCGTCTGGCGGGGCATGACCGTTGGTGTCTTACTGGTTGTGGAAGACATGGTCGGCGCTCGGAAAGGTCGTGGACTATATAAGTCAGAGAAGCTTGCCGGGATCTTTGAATCAGAATGGGGTTGTCTGGCAACGACAAAAATTGCTGGTGAGCCTGCTTCGTTCTTGTGAATACATTTATATGAGGCATTACTCACGAGACAGCCTGCTTACAGGAATTCAGTGCTGACCCACAAGATGCCTTAACGATCTGTATGCTGGTGTTGCTGCGGCGTTAATCGAGAGTTCGCAAAATATTTTCGCGTGAATCCAAAGTCGCTGGTAAGCAAGCGGTCAGCTTTACCTTGCAGAGGAGCCTAGAGTATCGCTCATCAGAGGCACTGCTCAGATCAACTCAGTACTCCAATCACTAGCGAGAGGCACGGTCTGCGAGCTGAGCAAGTGGGCGTTTGGTTTGAAGGGAGGAAGTTGGGTATCAGTTCGTCTAAATCGGCCACTACGTGCGTATTCCATGCATCATCCTCGTGTTCGGGTCACAGCTTATGTGTATGTAGTCAAGTGCTCAGGTCCTGCCACTGTTCGCTACAGGTGTACATCTTCCTATATGCAAGGGACTGGTTGTGACAAACATCCGAGAGCGTATCCCAACCTCCTCTCCGCTTCACATGTTTCCAGCCAGTCTACTTGCGAACTTGACGTCGTCAGTATGTCTGCGGATGGTGTATCATGCCGTCACCGTGGGCTGTATTCGGAATCCTGCCCTGCTATATTCTGACGTACACCCCTCGCCACCTTCCGAAGTTCGGTGCCAGTACCCCATGCCCTGGCCAGGATGAACGTTTTGCTTACGAGGAGGTCACGTGCGCAACAACTGAGGACCCTCTCTCGTAGACACTTTGCAGCCTAGGCATGCCATTTTGGTTACTAGGGCTATTCTCTAATCCTACTCACAAACTACCTCTCATGCTTTTAGCGACGGTGCCGTTTAATTTGCTGTTGGAAATCAAACCGTTGAGAATACATAAGTGGAGGAGGCAATTCACCAGAAGGCGATGAAGCACACTATGTCTTGGACACACTCGTCGACTTTCATCTCCGTCGTTTGCCTCATGCAAAAGGCCAAGGGCGCAGGAGGCTTAGGCGGATCTAACACTGTATGCATTATGTAACGGTTGCATGTGGAAATTTGGTGTTATCGTAGCCTCTGATGTGGGACTCCCGTATCTCCCAGTATATTACTACCCTTGGTGAGCCCGCTCTGGGGCCCTAGATTCAGCACATGGTTGTTTGTCATTGTGTGGTAAGAGCTTCCAGATCAAATAAGGACAAATAATAGGTCGCTGGACGTGTCCGTGAGTACTAGCCATTTTTGTACGCTGCTTGTCAGTGGACAAGAACGGATGTGTTCGAGCTTACCATGCAAGCAAACTTGTTCTCTGATCTGGCCTTTCTATATGAACACCATAACTTAACGCTTCGTCCCGATCGCGGCGGTGGAAATTTGCACCACCTATTTTTGTTTAGCGTTTTAATATCGACAGGACGGCTGCTCATCGTCACTGGTAGAGCTACGTGAAGAGTCTCGAACTTACTCAAGCTGTAGTCTCAGGTGTTATGTCAGTCCCAGAGTCGTGCCCCAAAAAGGTTGTTTCAATAGTCTTGTCACTGACCGTCGATCCCAGGATGCAAGCAGACTCAGAGGCCGACGACTCAGGCTAAATGTTGTATGCAGAAGTTTCAAGCCGGATATGAGATTTTCCCTCCTTCTGAAAAATCCAGACATTAAGGGCTTCCGAGCCTCCTCAGCCATTTGTGCTATAGTGATAGGTGTTCACCTGGCCACTAGTAAACGGTGCCAGCAGTTAATTTCAGGGCGCGTTTATATTCGTGTGTTCACAGTTAATATATGCTGGACTGTTTATCCACTGACCCTGGGCTCCCGCCGGATACTGCATACCCTCTCGCCGTAAAGTTTCCCCTGTCGTCCTCCAGTACAACCATTGTAAATCACCGATTGGCAGAACTGCCGAATATTCTCCACCACATTACCCGGTGCATTGCCAGTTTTAGGTAAACCGGAGGCGAGGCAGCAGTGATGTTATTATCCGTTGATGGTGTTAATATGACTTAATGTTGCCAGGTCATCCATGGTTCCAAAATGCAGGAAAATTCGCACCATTCTCCTCACCTGAATGCCGCCAAGAAGAGATACAAGCCTTCCCATTATCTTTATCCCCTTAACGATGCAGGCTCTCAACGATCCAAAAACGGCCGATACCACCGACACGATCAACGACTTGTCCACGGGCGTACCATGTTATGCCCGTGATGACCTTGAGAGGAGATTACTGAGGAAGCTTGATTTGCGCATGTCCGTGCTCGTGGTTATATATACCCTGAACTTTGTGAGTCTGAAGTTTTGGCGAACTCTACTGCTGCGTAACCTGGTACTTACTGCGCACCCGTGATTAGATCGACAGGTCGAATGTTAAGTGTGTAACGTACTGTCGTACTTGGTTTAATCTCATAACGTCCACAGCAATGCTCGGTTACAAGGTTTTGAGAAAGACCTGCGCCTCCATGGGCAACAATATGCCACGGCCTTGTCCATCCCATATGTGGGATACATTATCATGCAAGTGCCAGGGTAAGTTTCGTCCACCATTGAGGGATGGATCGATGTGATTTTCTTCCAGTAATATGTTTCTGCACTGGCTGGAGAGACCTTCTATCTTCATTCCTTCTTGCATGGCGGTATGGGGTATGATATCAGTACTGACAGGTTTGTCGACACTGGTCGTTCATGAAAATGAATACTGATCGTGCCCAGGAATCACGAAAAAGTACCCATTCCCGTTGTGCATCATTATAGTCTTTGATGGTTCGACCGAAGTTATACAGGTGTTCTCCTCGTCCGTTTCTTTCTTGGCATAGTCGAAGCGCCATTCTTCCCTGGCGTTCTTTTTCTTATATCTAGATGGTACAAGAGAGACGAGCTCGCCATGAGAACAAGTCTCGTTACTTGTGGAAGTATACTCAGCTTTGGTTTCGGATCCCTGATTGCATCTGGTATACTTAGCAGCATGCAGGGAAAACTTGGCCAAGCTGCATGGAGGCGAGAAACGATCTTTTCTTTTGCTCGCCGAAGGTTGAATGATCTGTAGATGGTTATTCTACATCGAGGGCGGCATTACTATCTTCGTCGCGATTTGCGCGATATTCATACTCCCTGATTTCCCGCACAACACCAGGTGGCTCACCTCAGAGGAAAGAGCACTTGCTATCTCTCGCCTTGCAGAAGATGGCTATAGTAAAGCTGATGAGCTTGGGAAACAGACCATCACGCAAGGACTACGGGACGCTGTGTCTGACTGGAAAGTGTGGTGGTTGTCAGCCGCGTTGATTTTCCAGTACACAATGCAGTCATTCGGCAATTACTTTCCTACGCTCAGCAAGACTATGGGATATGGAACAACTGTGACGTTGCTGCTATGCGTTCCTCCGTGGGTGTTTGCCGGGATAGTTGCATTCGCTATGTCGAGGTCGGTGAACCATTTCTATCGCACAATCACGTCTCACAGACCATCAGGCACTCTGACAAGAAGCAAAGGCGTTATAGATACGTTGCTGCCTCCAATGCAGTCGGTGCCGTTGGATTCATCATGTCGATGTGTACGATGAACACGGCTGTGCGCTATATTTCGCTGTAAGTGCTATCATCGCTCATCAAGCGCTGCTTGTTGTACTCAGTGACATACAGGTTCTTGATGGCTCAAATCATCGCTGGATATATGGTACTCTGGGGGTGGATCAGCAGCACTTTTGACAGAGAACCTGCGAAGCGAGTTGTTGCTATTGCCTTGATTAACGGGCTGGGACAGCTAGGGAGTATCGCTGGATCGTGAGTAGCATTGATCTCTTGTCCTCGTCGATCATCCACAATTGTACATGTCTCACAGGTACCTCTGGCCGTCCAACTGGGGCCCGACGTATCATTATTCCTACGCCATCTGCCTCGCTGGAATTGTGGTGTCGACAGCCATGTTTGGTGTGATGCATTTATATTTGAAGCATCAGAATGAGCTGATTGAGAGGAACGAGCGGGATGCAAAGGATGTCAAGGAGCTTCGGGACCCTGTTGGTTTTAGATATCTGGTGTAGTCGAGTGTTGATGTGACTCTTGGATGTACGGTTAGGCCATAGATAATGCTTCGATTAGCTATACGCCAAAAATACAATTGGAACGGATAAGAGGCAAACGTCTCAGGAAGATCCTAGAAGTGGAAGATCTCTCTCTGTGAATGGACGTGATTGATAAAGTAGAGAAAGACATTGAGACAATACAAAAGAACCACAAGCAAAGATAAAATAGTTGACCATATGTTGCATCTGTATTAATGACCATCGACGTGTGGAGGAGATGCACAGCAGAGAAAATGCACGAAACGAGCCCACAATGGGACGGGCCGTGATTGCGTGACCGCTGGACCCGAGGTGGTAGTACTAGTATCTAGAGCAGGAGGCGCCGCCGATGTCGAGGCAGCGGCAGGCTGCGTTTGCGATGATTTTGCCTGGGCTTGGTCCTGTGATTGTTCCCTTGGGCGTTTCTGGAGTTCGATTGCTCCATCGGTATCGGAGTCAGAGCGGTGAAAAAGCGACGAAAGGCGGTTGATGAAGGTGCGCGGAGTCCCCAAAGAGGGTGCGAGAGCGCCGCGGCGGTGCACAGAGGAACGGGAATGGATACTGCGCGCCGCGGAGGACTGAGAAGATCGGTTAGAACAAAATCTGGTTTAAGAACAACACTGACGACGCACATGTACACCGTCGTGCGTCGCGTCGACAGATCCTGGCGGTCGTTGACTACTCTCAGTCTGCGCGGTCTAGAATGTTGATGTTAAGATCATCGAAAAGGTTGAGAAACATGTCACGTACGTCCATTAACAAGTTTCCAGCTGCGACCTGCGAGTGGGAGATTAGTGTAGTCTTTAACAAATAGGCATAGCATTTGCACTCACATTGGGATTGGACAGTAAGTCTTGAAGGCCAGCTTGCCCGAGGATGGCATAGGCATCCCACACGTACGCATTCTTGTCCTCGCAACCAGTAACCAGCACTTTTCCATCAACGGAAAAGGGCGCACATCTCACACCCCCTTCGTGCTGGAGGGGTGGACCGACTGGGAGGTTCGTTTCGAGATTCCACAGACGCGCTATGCCATCATCTGATGCACTTGCAAGGAGGCGGTTGTTGTGCGACAAGGAGATGGCGTTGACGTAGTTTGTGTGACCCTCGAGGATGGCGACCTCCTGCGAAGTCACTGTGTCGAATATCCTAATTGAGCAATATGACCCGGCGACAAGCTTCTTTCCATCCGACGTCCATGCCAAACTACAAACGATTCCAATCGTGTTTAAGTGTGTCGAGCAGTTCGCCCGTCTTGGCGTCCCAGATTTGTACTGCATCCTCATTGTGCCCACCCGTCGCGATTTTGGTTTCGTCGGGCGAGTAGATCACCGCCCATACATTCTGGTGGTCGGTCTCAATTGGGCCCAGGATGATTACGCCGCTCTCGACGTCCCACACTATGACCGTCCCATCCTCGGATCCGCTCGCGATTTTGGCACTATTTGCACTCCAGCACACTGACTGTACGCTCCCAGTGTGCTCTGTCCATTTGGCGATAACCTTCCCCGTCTCGATGTTCCATAACCTCACTGTCCCATCAACGCTTCCGCTTGCAACAGTATTGCCGTTGGGAGACAATGCTATGGCGTACACTGCTGCCTCATCCCCCTCGTCTCGCCAGTCGTTACCTATCTGCGTGCCACTTTCTAGGTCCCATACTCGGAGCGAGCTGTCGCTTGAACACGTGATGGTACGTCGTCCACCAGGCAGGTGCACCACGCCTCGTACCCAGCTGGTATGGCCTCGCATTATCTGGCGGGGCGTGACCGTCGGCGTCTCTTGTTCCTCACTGGTCGAAGAAGACATGGTTCACGTTTGGGTCTCAACTACGACAGATCGTGGGCTAAGGATGCAAAAAAGGCTTGCGAGCCTGCTTTACTCTTGTTAATACAGGCGCACAGGGCATTGCTCACGAGACAGCCTGCTCACAGGAATTCAGTCCTGACCCACAAGTTGGCTTATCGATTCCACACGCAGGTAGTGTTGCTACGGCGTTATCCGAGAATTCGCAAGAGATCCGTATGGGAATTCGAAGTTACTCTATCGTCAGCTTTACCTTGCGGAAGAGCGTACAGTATCACTCACGAGATCTAGCACTGTTCAAATCAGCTCAGTGATCCAATCACCAACCAGAGGCACAACTGTAAGCTGAGAAAGTGGATTGGTTTGGAGCCGAGGAAAGTTGGGCACCCGTTCATTTAAGTCGGCTTTCAAGGTCCGTCCCGTGCGTTATCATCTTGTTCGCTTCACCGCTGAAGTGCTGTGTAGACGACGCGTTCAGGTCTGTGGCTGATGCTACTAGAGTCCATCTTGATGTATGCAAGGGACTGGGTTGATTATTGTGACAGATATCCTGCAGAATGTCGCACTTCTTTCCTGCTTCACACGTTTCTTCCAGCCGGTCTACTTTCAAACTTGATGTCTTCTGTAAGGAGTGCCACTCTTCTGATGATGGAATCCCCTTTGTTACTGTACCGCTTTGATGAGCCACTCCCTTACATATAAAAAGCATGTCTGTACTTTTCGTACTTACCAGTGATTTGACCCCCATAGGCTCACTCATCACTCATGATCTTCTCAATTCCCCTTCGAACTTATTAACAGCCTTTCACTTCAGCCGTGCAACATGCCAATCAAAGCCAAGAGAGACTAAATCTGACTAGATGGCCAGTGAGGTTGGACGGGCTGGACAGTAAGTGGGTGAATGAAAATTAGGATTCAGAACTTCCAAGGCATTTCCATCTTTTGCTTGCCAAGGATCTCCGCCCACCTCAAGCCGCCGGGCCCATTTGTCCTTTCCACTGAACAAAGACTGATCCTCGAGATCGTCGTGTTCAGTCCCAAGCTCAGACAATATCTATATGTCATGAACCCCGCGCCAAACCTGGCCATCACGTATGAACTCTCCAGTCAGATGACGAGACATTCTATAACACGGTGACTGTCACCATCAAGACATCTAAGGTCGATATAGAGAATCTTAAATGCTGTGATGGTGACAGTGTCTACCCCTAGGCCGATGGACAGACACTGTTTCTGTCAGGGCTGCCCGCCACATTGAAAATGAAGCTTAAGGATTTCGGGAGTCATATTGCTTTGTGGAGTTTCCTGATGGTTGTCGTTGCTGATATTTACTTCAGATACCTGGTGATGGCTGCAGATTTGAGGCTGGTAACACTAACAATGTTCAATGCGAGCCCTGGTCAGGAATAACAGAAAAGACTTAACATTCGACAGTCGATTAGAGTGTCCTCAGCTACACATTTTGACACTCAGATCCCGATCAAATCAAATTTTCCTCGCAAAGACTGAAAGCTTCTGCCAGGCCTGATTGGCCACCAGTGACCAGCGAACAGTGACAGAAGCTAATCTCTGGGTGTATTTATTCTCGTATGATTATATATTCTGCATTCAAGCTTATCCGCCGATCCTGCGATTCCACACTGGGTTCGGCATTCTCTCGCTCTGAAGTCGAGACAACCATTCTGCCGATCACATTGGCAACCTCACAACAGCACCCTGGGTTATTGCTAGTATTGGGTAAATAGAAGTGAGTCAGCGGCAAGATCGATTATATTGTCCATTGGAGGTCCAGTCAAGGAACCATGACTCCCAGCTGCAGTAGAATCTTCTCGCCCCAGTGTGGCCAAGAAGAGATATCGCGTGGTTTTAGTGTAGTTGGGAATTGATATGACTCTCGGACATGTAGTTAGGTTGCAATACTTAACGACCGTCTCCTTGCCTAGGTCGATGCGACGTCGTTAGGGGCTATTGTTTCTCCATTAGGCACAAGCCCGATCGGGGCCGAACATTTCACGACTTGTCTTCCTTCCTGCCGCAGCCTTCCTCTTTAAGTTCTTAGTTTGTCTGCTAGGATTCGTTGAACAGGTTTGGTCAAAGGACACCATGTCGTTCAATGATTTGGGATCGGCCATTGCTTGGGGCGAGCCGGAGCAGCAACCTGTATAGTAAAGGACGCGATACGGAAGGAGCAAATTTACTTCTAACTGTTCCGGTCACAAGCTGCTGATCACCCACACAGAGAGATTGTAGCCGCACAAGGCGATTTGAAAGGTACTTGTTTCCCGAGTGTCGGTTCATTCAGTCGCTAATATCGCATCTCCAGCACTTGTTACACGAATGCACAGCGTCCAGGTGGACGTTGATAAACTCACGTCCGAGAATTCGACGTTGCAGATGTACATAGATAACCTGACCATACAGATGGTGAAGAGGAAGTGATCCTTCCGATTGCATGTGCCATCAGTGCGTATCCGGATATCATGATATACCTGCGAGTTCTGTTGAATTCTTCACCAGGATGTCCCATGATTGGTTTTCTCTCCAGGATGCATCATGGGCTTGCAACTTTACTCCCCAGAGTCTCCTTCCCGGCTTGAAATTCCCGATCTGGTGCCCAGCAGGGGTTAGGCAGACCCTGACGCCGCATCATTTATTGGTGACGATAGTCATTAATGCAGAGGTCTTCTATATCTACTAGCGAAGGCTGCATCATTCGGCCAACCTTTGGAAGAGTACTATCATAAGTGTAACAAACAACTACATGTATATAACACTGTAAAGATCTTTTCTAAAATCAAGAGAGCATAATGAGAGTGATCGAAGCGTGTGACACGGCCCTGTCACGTGCTACAACCAATGTGACAACTCGCGGTCGTGACGGGGACACGCGCTTTTCTCAAGACTGAGATTCCCCTGAGGCCGCGACAGCAGAAACAACAGAAAACCATCCTTTGGCCACCGAGCTCTATCTCCGACCAGTGACTCTTTTTCTGAATTTCCTTCAAGCACAAATCTCTACTCGAAGCAGAAGACTTATCGACCTCGTCATCAATGGCAAGTCTCAACAAGCTTGCAATCCGGGGCATTCGTTCCTTCGACGACAAGCAAATATCTGTCATTGAGTTTTTCTCGCCTGTCACTGTCATAGTCGGACACAATGGAAGTGGAAAAACGACTGTCATTGAGTGTCTGAAGTACGCGACGACGGGCGACCAGCCTCCAAACACTCGAGGTGGCGCGTTCATCCATGACCCGAAGATGGCGAATGAGAAGGAGGTCAAAGCTCAGGTCAAGTTACGATTTCATGCTGCGAATGGGACACGTATGCTTGTCGTTAGGAACCTCTCAGTCACAGTCAAGAAGGCTGGCTTGACTATGAAGACCCTTGAGAACATTCTTGCGCTTGCGGACAGCAATATCGAAAAGGGCGGGAAGGTGGGTCAGAGGCACTTGCATCCTGGACTGGTCTGAAGATCCTTGCTTGCACCAGAGAGGAGCTATTTCCACCAAGTGCGCTGAGATAGACACAGAAATACCCCATCTCCTGGGGGTATCAAAGTCTGTTCTGGAGAATGTCATTTTCTGTCATCAGGAGGATTCGTATTGGCCCCTTTCTGAGCCTTCCGCGCTTAAGAAGAAATTTGACGATATCTTCGAGGCCACGCGGTGAGCTTTTCTGTTGCTGAATGGAATGTTCCAACTAAAATATGAACTAGTTATACTAAAGCGCTCGACTCTATCAAATCGCTGCGTAAAGATCGCGTTGCAGACCTTAAAGCGGACAAAGAACGTTTAGAATCTCTTGCTAAAGAGAAGGCGCATGCCGACAAACTCCGTGGCCGTATCAGCGATCTGAATGCGACCGTTACCGGGAAGCAATTGCAGTACGAAGAGACCAAGAAGCAGTACGAGGAACTCGTCAAGAACAATGCCCGCTTCTACGAGTCCGCCACCAAATTCCGCGAGTTATACGTCAAGGTTGAAAATCTGCAACAAAAGAAGGAACATTATCGACAGGAGCTTTCGGATGCGAGGGAGAGCGTGCAAGAAGTCGGAGGTAACTTTCCAGGTTCTGCATTGCATACAGGTCACTGAAACTGAAGAACATGTAGGCACTGACGAGGAACTTCAGGAGCGCTTACGCAACTTTGACCAGAACATTGAGAAGGAGAAAATAGCTCGCAACAGACGCGAGGTAGAACGACAAGATCTTGAAGATGAACTTGCAAAAACGCGAAGATTGCACGTGGAGCTTATTAACGAACACGGAGAACTTGCCGCAGAGGCCAAGGTACCCATTTGACTTGCTTGTGCGTTGATTTTGTAACACGGTCGTTAGGCGCATGACCGTCGCATTTCCGAACGCGAGGAACTTATTCGTGATATCAGCGACAAGAACAACATCAAGGGCTACAATCACTCTCCTCTCGAACGCGAGAAAGTGGTTGAGTTTGTCTCCCGGCTCGGGGATCTCCAACGTCGACAGAGGTCTGAACATGAGAAGCTGCAGGTGTGCTACCCTGGTGCACTTGACGACCTTCAGGCCACTAACAATCACACAGACAGGAAGGAACAGCAAGAATGATGAACACAGCCGCAAGTTGCGGCTGCTGCACACCGAGCTGGAAAGCCTTCGGATGCAGCGAGGAAATGCACGCGAACAGATCGTATGTTGATGTCCTATTCCTATTTGATTTTCACAAGTGCCTTCACACTCTTTCTCCTCACAGAAAGAGCGCCAAGCCGCTATTACCAAAGCTGAATCATCAGTCGAGACGATGCAGGGTCTCGCATCTGAGCTCCGCACTCTTGCTGGTGATATTGAGGAGAAGAAATTGCGTCTCGAGAAGGTCAAGGCGGATATCCAATCTGGAAGCTTCGATGAACGCCTGAGTGCGAAGGCCACCAAAGCACGGAGTATGGAAGATCAACGCGACACCCTGAACTTGGAACTTCGCAGCCTGAGCATGCAGGCGGAGTCAAGGGCTCGATTGGACCTCAAGCGGGCAGAGATGCGGAGTAAGACATCAGATACCAAGAATATGTGAGCTCCTTGTTCAAAGTCTTTTCCCTTCTGACGTTTTTTTCATAGCCTTGAGTTGTGCAACGTCAAATTTCGGAAGTTGGTAGGCAGAGATGCAAGAGCAGAAACGATGGAGCGTGATATTGACCGTCTCTCGAGGTAATTCTGCATTCGACGATCAAGACCTGATTAACAATAAATTGTTGCAGGGAGAAAGATGAAGAGCTCGCCGACGCAGAGGCGGAGGCTGCCGCCGCTAATAAAGAGCTCCAGCAAGCAGAGACAACCTTATCGCACGCAAAATCCGAGATGAAGAGCAAGCGTGACGAAATGAAAAGTAAGCACTCGTGCGTAGTGAAGGGACGTCTTGTACTAATCAGGCCATAGAACTGGAGAAGAAGCTCAAGGACGATATTGATGGAGGAATTCCTTTCGAGCAGGCCCTCTCGTCTGCGCAGGGGGAGCTCAGCCTTCGCAAGACGTATGCGTTCTCGCGCATTCTTTCCAGATGGTTGCTGATACCTACCACAGCGAGAGCAGCAACAAAGCGGGCATGGGTCAAGTCTATGAGCAAATTCTGAAAACAGGACAGACGAAGAAACTCTGCACCGCCTGCAACCGCGGCCTAGATGCCAAGGAGATGGTTGTTTTTGAGAAATATGTATGTACTTTGCCACAAAAGTTCTTAGCCACCTTTTGACTATCACGCATACAGCTCAAGGAGCAAATCAAGAACAATTCTCCCGAGGCCATCGAGGCTCAGAAAGCTGACATTCAGCAATGGGAAAATGAATTGACGAAGCTCCACGGTCTTATGCCTGTATTTGCAACCAAGGAGCGCATCAGGACTGTTGAGCTTCCGGCACTGGAGAAGCAAATCAAGGCCTTAGATGCAGATCTTCCGTCCAATAGCGAGCAGGCAGAGCAGGCAAGATACTTATGTAACTTCTTGGAACTTACTTACACTTGCATACAGGCCGCTCAACGGTTAACCGATCTTAAGAAGGACATTAGAGAAGTTGTTTCCTTGAAGCAGTCCGCCTCCACCGTGTCACGTAACCAGAGCGACACGGAGCGGCTCAAGAGTGAGATCAGAAACTTGGAAGCGGAGCTTGCTGCTACTGGTTCCGTCAAGACCGGTGATGATGTGCAGAGAGAACTTGATGTCCTTTCTAACGAGATGTACGCTGTCCAACCCCCACTCTGGCGAACACTCCTCCAGCTAACCGTTCACAGACGTTCAAATGAGAGAGAAAGGCAAGCACTCATGGCAGAGCGTGACCGCCAGAATCAATTGCTGCGGACGAATGAGAGTGACCTCCATGCGATGGAAAAGAAAGAGAATTCACTTTCCAATCAGATCCGTGACAAGGATATCATGGAGGAACGCATCGTCACAGTGACCAACGAGATCGCAGCCTTGCACTCGAAACTCAAGGTTTGTTCTTGAGTGTCTAGATGATAGAGTCTAAAGATTGCGCCTTTGCGAGTACAGGAACTGGACACAAAGATTTCGGAGGCGCAAGCTCCCATTGATGCGCTTGAGCACGACCATCAGCAGGCCATGGTCGACCTGGATGCCAAGATTCGCGAAGCTCAACGTTCCGTACAAGAACTCAACATGAACGTTGACAAACTCGAGAACCTCAATAAAATCGTAGAGCGGTATGCTGTTGTTCGAGTGTTGCAACGTAAGACCCTCCATTAACATCTGCCAGATATATTCGCGACAAGCGGGCGCGTCTCCTTGTTGAGTGCGCTGACAAGACAGAGCAATTCGAGCAGGACATCAAGGATCTTGTCACCAATATCGAAAATGTCCGAGATGCCATAGCTAAGATTGACCGGGAGATCAGCGAGAGCGGCAGTTTGGTCGTGAATTTGCGCGAGAATATTCGAATCAGAAGGCTTGCCCGCGATATAGCAGCTACGCAAGCCGAAATTGACTCCTGTGATATGGAAGGAGCTGCAAAGGCGAAACGGAACTTTGAGGACCGTTACCAGGTTGAGAAACAGAAGGAAACGGAAATGCAGAGCAAAGTAAGAGCTTATTCGCTTTCGCACTTTACTCCCCGCCGTCTCATGCTCTGCAGTATGCCCATATAGGAGGCGAAATCAGTTCCCACCAAGAGCAACTCAAGATGACAGAGAGGGATCTACTGCGTGACTTCAAGGACATCAACAAACGGTATACCGACCAATTGATCAAGGTCAAGGTGAGCTGGGTCTGGTTCCGACTTGCAAACCACGAGAATTTGACATCTGCTCAGATGTCCGACATGGCAAACAACGATCTGGAGAAATATGCTAAGGCCCTGGATAAGTAAGCTGCACACCCCTGGTCTCATCATCCTACATTTTATGTCTCTCCTAGTGCCATTATGAAGTACCACGGTCTAAAGATGGAGGAAGTGAACGATACCATGCGTCATCTCTGGAATAAAACGTATCAAGGAACTGGTGTGTGACCCTTGGATATTGTCATCGCTCAATGCCAATTGCTGTTAGATATCGATGGTATCAAGATCCGCTCTGACGTTGAGGGCGGTGCATCAAAGCGATCCTATAATTATCGAGTGAGTACTTACTGCCGCATTAGATACTGTTTTGCTGACGACCTTTTAAAAGGTTGTTATGACCAAAGATCAAGTCGAAATGGACATGCGTGGACGATGCTCCGCAGGTCAGAAGATGCTAGCGTCGATTATTATCCGCCTCGCCCTCTCTGATTCTTTCGGCCAAAACTGTGGCATTCTTGCGCTGGATGAGCCAACAAACGCTCTTGATGTGGAAAACATCGATGCACTCGCTGAGAGCCTTGTCGAGTGAGTGATCATGGACGGCCCTTTCACAAAGATGTGCTAAGCTTTTGTGAAGCATCATCAATGAGAGGAAGAATCATTCTAACTTTCAGTTGATTATCATCACACATGACGAGAATTTCCTTCGCAAGCTTGGTCAAGCCGAGGTGATGGAATACTATTGGTAAGGTTGCGTCCCTGCGGTCTTCACCTTATTTATTCATATAACACAGGCGTGTTTCGCGAGACTCGAGACAGAAGTCCGTAATTGAGCGTCAAAGGTTCCGATAAACTTGTCGATCCAAGTCCTGGCTCATCCCAATTGATCTACGTTGAGTACTCGTACATCGCCGCACTGTATAATATCATCATTCAAGTTATCGTACAATCTGATTCTTGACGACACCGTGAGGTGCTTATACATGACATGCAAAACTCTCGTTGGCTGACCATCACTTGTGTGTCCACTGGGCTACGCGCTTGGGTCTGGCGAGGAATGCTTGAAAGCCTTCTGCATGATCTTCCAGTCCGAAGGTCGCGTGGTAAAGTCTGCTCTCGAAATGTAGCCCGTTCTTCAGTCCCAGTTCTTCGGCTGTCAATATTGATGTTCAATACTGCATGGTACGCTGCGAAAGGTGCTTCATTCACCTTCGTTGACCGCTTCCTTTGCCATTGCCACTATGGGCGCAGAGAAGCTCGCTATTTTTCCCGCTAAACGAATGTCAAAATCAGGTCAGTCACGCTCCAGGAGACTAAACACTTTGCGTACCTGTATTCAAGGCTGCACTAAAGACCTGCTCTGTAGGAAGGACCTTAGCCACAAGCCCCGCAGCTTCGGCTTCCTTCGCGCTGATCGTCTCTCCTGTCAATACCATGTGCATCGCCTAAGCAAGCAATCATTAGTTGATGATATAGGCTTCTGATCTTGCGGTGACTACTTTTGACTTTCCAATAGCCCTGATTAAGCGCTGCGTCCCTCCAGCTCCTGGGATGGTTCCAAGTGTGATTTCTGGCTGCCCGAATGTTGCACTCTCTGCTGCGTATAAAATGTCACACATCATCGCCAGCTCACAACCACCTCCCAGCTGGGGATCAGTGTCAGTCGAAGTAAACATCGAGTGATCGGCGACTTACCGCGATGCCATTGATGACTCCGATTATTGGCTTATGGACGGCAAAGAATCCGTCGTTAAGATTCTTCAGATAGTCTTGGTTGTATGCACCGATGAAGGATAGTTCACTTTGCTCCTTGATATCTGCACCAGCTGCAAGGCCTGGGGTCAAAATCGATCTGCGTAGAAAGATTTCAGAGCTGACCACAGAATCCTTTCTCATTGCCTGTCAGGATAATAGCGCCTATGCTGGGGTCGCTCTCGAACGACCTCAAAGCATCCAACAACTCGTTGATTAATGTTCCAGACAGTGCATTATACGCCCTAGGTCGGTTGAGCTTGATAATCCCCACCCTTTCGGAGCGTTCAACAATTATTGTGGATTCTGACATACCGTCGGTAAGTTTTGTGAGTATCCTTCAAGCTTCAAGCTTCGCGAAAAGTTATTATTGACACAGAAATCACGCGCTCTGCACCATGCTCGAGTCAATTTATTTTATGTATCATTGTGGACGACTTATACTTAATAGTATGTGGTTAGTTGGGCAAACGCAAACTACTGCAGATCGATCGATCATGTCTGGATCACCGGTAATTAACTCCTGTAGTGCACATGAACGCAACATCATTGAACTCTAAGCTTTCACCTGGGGTTTGTAAATTGTGCCTAATTAACGACGTTTCGTTTTTGTGTGGACAATATTATGTAACACCGATTATGTAATATCACAACTTCAAGTTCCAGAATCCATTTGCTGCCATCATTAGGTCTGCCTAGGGGAGACTATTACATCATTCTGTACCTCCACAATCCTCCCCGCAATCCAGTCACCTGCGCCCGTTCTTCGGTGTTAATTCAGTGTGTCAGTGGCCTGGTGCGAGCAGATCGTGACCTACTACGGTCTGCCACAACTTGCCCTGTCAAAACTTACGTGGTCCGTTGCTCTACTCATTTTCAGAGATCGTGATCGACGCTGGTATTTTTTTCTGAAATACTTGTACGATATTTTTGGAACGCATCACTTTCATTGTCACTGGTGACTGTTTGGCATTATAGTTCGAGTTACCTTGCAACACCAGTTGGACCCGATGCCTTCGTCGTTGGACGAGCTCCCTGCCCATGTTCGTCTGGAGGTACACGCTACCGCTCGCAACAAAGCAGTTGCCACAAGCAATATCAGCCCAGGCTCGGTTGTTCTGGAAGTGCCATCCATGGTGGTTTTATTGCTATCGTCGGGCAAAGGTCACCGATGTGATTTTTGTCTCTGCTCAGGAGCCTCTGGCGTCAGGCTGGCCAGGTGTTCTGGCTGTGCTTCATACTGGTATTGTGGACCACAGTGTGCGTACCCTCTGTCGATGACGTCTGACAACAGCCTTGAATATCCTTAGGCCAAACTTTGCACTGGGAGTCGCACAAGAAATTTTGCAAGAGACTTGCTTCCTTCACCGCATCAACTGATTTCCAACGCCTTGAAGCGCACGAACAGTTAGACACTTTGCTTCACACCCATCTTATAGCGGAAATTTCGTCTAATGTGCCCTCTGATGTAAGAGCGAAGCAACTATCCACTTTCATGTCTCTGCTGCCTGGACCGCAGCATGGCCCTCTCCCAGTGGCTTGCCCCATGTCTGTGGGTGCCGACGTGCATCAAAGCCTCGAAGCTCTGTTCACGCGTTCTGGGAACAACAATTTCGCCATTCACAGTCATCTCACTACTATCGCTCATGGCATTTTTCCTCTTGCGAGTCGCCTTTTCAACCATTCGTGCCTTCCGAATGCCGCTGCCAGATACGTAATCCGTCGAGGTCAACCGGTGCGGATGGAAATTGTAGCTTTGCGAGAGATCAAGGCCATGGAAGAGGTACTTCGTTCACCTGTGTCAGAAGGGTGTTACAGAGTTAAACCATTCTCGTCTTGCAGATCTGTATTCCATATGTTGACCCTGCTCTGACAGAATCTCGTCAGCAGATCTTCAAGTTCACCTACGGTTTCTCTTGTACCTGCCCATCATGCAATTTCATCAACACGCTTGGCGTCATTCCTTCGTTGCCTGTCTCGGAGGCCGCACTTGCAGAATTGGACAATCATCTGCAAGCATTCTGTATTCCTTCTGGAGATATTGCCGATCACACGTTGCTTACGGGCTTGGCCCTACCAGAACTTCCAGAAGACCTCCACCTTGTGCTCCACGAATCGTATCTATCGCGGCTCACGGATGCCTTCAGTAAAGCTTCTCACGAGGGCCACTACCATATCGCTCTTGATGTCGGGCTAACAGTGCTTGCCATGTATCTCTTAATATACCCAGAAAACTATCCTCAAATTGGTAGGGAACTCTACATCATGAAAGATTTTACCTTTGACTGACGCTGTCAAAAGGTATGCATCTGCTGGAGATGGCAAAGACAGCGTGGAATTCTGCTGTGATCGCCGCTGACCATGACAATGCACAGGACGCCCCTGCGAACACATCTTTGCTTAAGCGAGCCCGAGTTTACCATGATCTTTCTAACAAAGTAATGGAAGTGTTTGGTTCGGAAGGCGATCCAGGGGGTCCTCTGGAAGAGCTTGTGGTTCTGAAGAAATTACTCCATGAGCTAGATTGAACAGTGAGTCGTTACCATGTAAGTCCTTCGGAATTTTGTGACGGACCAAATTTTAGATAGCAATCACCGCAGGCACGAAGATCAGTGATTGACATTCGAGGTATCTGCCATTATGGCACCGGTACTTGGTATGATCAAAGCCATATTCTCATCGAGCGCATTTACTGCGGCAAGAATCACTCGATTGATGAAGCAAGCATGCTCGACATCACTAGATATTTTCGTTAGCGGACCGTGACAATACACCACTGCATATGCCTGTCCGAGTCAATCAGCACCTTTTCGTGATGGCATATACAGCACTTCACACGCCTGTATCTAAGCACGGAATCCAGAGGACTCATTGCAGCTGGAGCAGACTGGAGCAAGGTGACACCCGGCCAGGTAGTAGATTAAGTTCAAATAGGCTCGTTTATGGATGGAAAATGGAGAACCTGGCTTAAAGTTAAACTTTGGCCTGGGGCGCACGTTTCTATCGGTCTGACAGGTCCCATCAACGATCATCGAAGGTTGATGGAGGAAGCATCTCTCAATTACTCACTTATCAGATTCGACATCCTGCCAGTCTGCCAGTGCATTCAAAATTTTCACCTTGAACCAGCAAAAACATGCCAAAATGGCTTTGCACACTAGCCATTTACACATCGCAGTGTCAATCAAAAATATCATACTTACCGACCGTCAAACTCGAACAGCAGTTCGTTGGTTCATTGAAAATGGGCCCATTCCGTCACTCTGGAACGTGTTCCCGTAACGGAGTTTGATAAGCCTAATTAGTCTTCTCCCCCCCCCCAGCTCAGTCGTCCCTTTTTTTTCCGAGAAGCCCAATGGAGTCAAGCGGTCGCAAGCCGCGGGCAGGGCGGACCCTTCTTCGCTTGCAGGATCATGCAAGCGTGGAGTATCCTAGCCCAATAACCCACGAGGAACTCCGTTTCCAGAGGTGCTGGCAAGGCTAAAGCTGATAAAAGTGCTGCCCACTTCCTGGGACGATTTTCCAACGCCCACGAAGTTCAAACGCGCGCAGTGGATCGAGCCGTAGTGCGTCATACACCCCATCTTATAGGCCATTATGGGGAGCACAAGTCCCATTGTTCGATCCCGTGGTGATGCTGTTCATCTGCGTACTGGCACTGGCGGAATCATTCCATTGCAGAATGTTACACTCCTCATTTTTGCTGTCATCTTTTCTCTTCTTTTTATTCTCGCTTTATCATGTTCATTTCTCGGCGTTGACGGAGACGAACCTTTTTTTAAGAGCATGCTGAATGACATCTCAATCAATGATCCAGGCGTAGTGGTTCCTTCCTCCTTCGCTGCTTTTTTGTTGAACTCATGTACAGATTGTCCTATTGGGTGAAAACGTCGACATCGATATTGATGAGCCCTCCATCACTGTATCCTGGTCTATTATTGCATGCGGAGAAAACCTTGAGCTGAATGAAAGCTCTGGTATCCACGACAGTACGTGTGGACTGCCCTCGATGAGCCTGCAGATTTATGTCGAAAAGTACGTGCCCTTGCTGTGCTTTGTGAATTTATGACCGATGATGCAAATTTATAGCTCTCCTGAACCTGCATTTGTATATGATCCTGCCGCCATTCCATTCGTTCGGAAAACAGGTCAGCGGCGCAAGTAAGTCCAGGGACGCATTGTAAGACATTAATACTTATGTTTATCACCAGAATCGAGAACCTTGTTCGATTTGATAGCGATCATACGCTTGATGTCCACAGAGCTCGCCTGTACCCATTTGATACGTATATTCTCTCCAGTACTCTGCGAGTCGTCGATGCTTCAAATGCGACCATTCCTATTCGGAAAATCTCTACGATCGAACAACCAACAAGTTTTCTCGTGGCCAGTAGCGACATGGACAGCTACGAGACGACTTTCAATGGGACTCAGATTCCTACTCGGGACTTTGATTTGTGGGTGACGAGGCCTGGTCAAGTAAAGACGTTTGCTTTGTTACTCTTTGGCATCAATTGGATGTTGTCTCATGTCACCATTGGACATATTCTATTGGCACGCAGGCTCGTCGATATCAGGCCCATGGTCAAGCATCTTGTTTCTGCCTTTGCTATCCTGCTCGTCATTCCGCAGCTGAGAAATTCGATGCCAGACTCTCCAGGTTTTGATGACGGCGAGTTTATCTCTTTGGGCTGTGTCGAATAATCACTTATCCATTCAAACAGGCGCTCTTATTGGTATGTCTTCTCCGGCTTCTCGGCTGTATCCGAGAAACAGAATAACCCCCTTCTTCGACAGACTACATTGGTTTTTTCCCGCAGATGATCATTTCTGCTTCCTCGGTTGTTACTATTCTGCTTCTTATAATGCTTCGTGAGCATGACGAAATGGAGACCAAACACATCAGCAGTATCACGGGGCGGCCGTCGCCACCCCCGCCTCCACCCACGCCGCGCACTCCTAAACCGTCCTCCACACACCATACACCTATTCCACAGCAGAAATCATCACTGAAACCCTTCCTCCTCGGAGCCAAAGTGCGCACCCGGTCGGTCATGATGGAACGTGGGGAGGCAATCTGCTTGAAGGACGAACCCAATGCAGGTTTCGTTTTTCCTCCGACTCCGCATGCAAGTTCAACCCTTCATCACCGCTCTCGTTCTTCGCGGACCCGTTGTAGCGTCATAGGGCTAGGAGGACAGCTCGAAAGCGTCTATGGGTCCGGGTCAACTACGCTGGAGTTAGTTAAGCGATAGTTGGCCCGACTTGTAATCTCATCAATTTTTATCTTGTTACACCCATTTATATTTTTGAATTACTGCACGTGTAGCACAAAATGTAGCAAGCGCATCGCAGCCTTCTATTCAGACCATTCCCGCTTCGTTAATCGGTTGCGATGATTTTTATTCTTCACTTATGTACCGTTACCGTTTTGTGTTATGCTTTCGGAACGTTCTTTTTCATGTTGTGTGGGGCCCCAACGTTAGGATAAGTGCTATCGTTAATCTTCGAATAGCTTCACAGCAACAAGTCATCATTCTACTGGGTCTGCTATACTTGATACGGGCTAGCCTTGGCTACACGACTATATATACAAGAATCAGAAAATTCAATCGAGAATCGATAGGAATTGATGAACCAGTGGCAGAAGTTGGCGCAGGCCTGGGCAAGAATATTTGTGATAAGTATTTGAAATATGTTGATGCCACGTGGATCTTTCCTCTCAACCACATAACACCTCGGTTCGTAGGTTTCGACGATTTCAGTTTAGCAAAGGAATGCCTGTCGGAATTGAAGCTTGGTTGACCCAGATTCCACCAATAACGCGTGCTTGGCTAGCGCTATCTGTGGCCACGAGTTTGGCAGTGGTATGAAGGCGAATGCTCCATTCACCTGACGAAACTGACGTGTCCCTAAGCAATGTCAGCTCGTAACACCTCTGCAGCTGTATTTTAGTTTTAAATCCACTTTTACCAATGCGCAGGTGAGTTGTATTTTGACCTGGAGCAACGTCTGTGTGCATGCTGATAGAGCGTAGCCGTGGCGTATGTTCACGACATTCTTTTACTTTGGATCAATATCTCTCGACTTCGTATTCCATCTTTTCTTCTTGTGAGCTCTGCTGTCTATTTTATTGATCAAGTTTTGACATACGTGGACTCTAGCATGCGATATAGTCGGATGTTAGAAGAATCTTCGTTTGCCAACAGAAAGGCCGATTACTTTTGGCTGCTTCTGCTGTCATCCGTGATGCTATTGGTAAGTTGAATCAACCTGTCGTTGTATACATCTTATGCTTCGTGGTACAGGCCATGTCACCCTTATTCAACCTTCCCTTTCTCTCCTCCTCACTTGCCTTCGTGCCAATATACATGTGGTCCCGTCGGCATTCATCCACGCCAATATCGCTCTTTGGGTTGTTCACAATCTCAGCACCGTACTTGCCATTAGCCCTTGTGATTTTCTCCTGGGTAATAAGCGGGACATGGAAGGCGGCAGCCGGAGATCTAATTGGATGTGCAGTCGGTCACATTGGATGGTTCCTGCGGGATGTCTGGCCAAGAGAGATGGCTGGAGGGTATTCGGTGCTGACCGAGGCACCTGATGGACTGTAAGCGTTTCCCCATAGACGAAACGGGTCATGCTTATACTGTTACAGGAGGAGATTATTCGGAGACCTCTGAACCGATCTTCAGTAAACTTGGCATTTTTTGTTCCTTGATGGGGAAGAAAGAGTTGCATTGCTACCTACTGAGGCGAGAAGAGAGATCATTATGAATTCATTACTTGTCTCATGAAGCAACATCCTTACGTGCCGCAGTCGGGACCGTGAAAGCGCCGTCTGTTATCTAAACCCATTTGTCCTTGTCCATCATTAGCCTTGCCCCTTTCAAAACACATGTCGTTGATGTCGACCAATCTCACCACCTTTTGTATTACCTTGTCTTGTGTTCAAGGGAGAGACATTGTGGACGTCGTGGGTGTCCGAGGTCCGTGCGGGAGCTGTATGACTGAGAGTGTTGTCTTGGCGAAGGGCTCTCATTCCAAACCAACATGAATTTTGTCATTATAGTCGGCGGTGAGCTCAAGGGCCAAGGCTGTCCTTGTTTATCTTTTCTTTCTTTCTGGCCCGCTGTTTTGTGCTGTTCTCGTACCTGTTTTTTTTGTGGTTATACCCTCAGAGTCTGCGCTTTCTGTCTTGCTGTAACGGATTATACCACATGTCCACATCCTCGCAGTCCCCGTCCCCTGCCAATCCAGTCGAGTTCTGCGACTCTCCTCACGAACAGAATGGACTTGCCTATTCCTCGAACAGCGATGCATTCAGTTGCATCGCCCTCAGCCAAATTGACGCGAACTGTCGCGATAATCAAAACAAATGCATTGGAGCAGCGCCTAGACATTGAACACCGTCTTCTGGAGGCAAATTTCGAGGTGAGTTTCCTAATTTCATGCTTTGCCTTTATATGGCGCATCAGTCTATGTCTTTCGAATATGGACACGTGAAATGCGTCCAAAGTCGCGTCCAAGAGTTCCTAGACTTCTCAACTTGATTAGATGCAATAATTGATTCCACATTCCATTATAGATAGTGAAAGAACGCCAAATGGAGTTTGATACGGAGACGGACCCCGACACGTTCTTCGAGCTCTTCGGCGATGATGCTCGGTTCCTTGACGAGTGAGTGACCATTTAGTATGATTCATCCTAAATCATCCTTATTGTGTCCCGTCACTAACTCCTGCGTAGCGGTCCAGTCTGGGTCTACGTCCTCGAGCGCAGACGCGCTGTCCAGGTTCTCCTCACATTAATGCCTTCACTTAGTGATGCAATAATAGGCGCAAAGGACGAAGAGCAAGCAGAAATACAGATAGCGTCTCTGTTTGCTTCCAGCCCTCCCTTCCCCATCAGCGATCTCCCTCCAGCCGACGATGAGTTCGACCCCGGTTCTGTGCATTCTGTCAATTCTGCGATCATGGAAGCTCTCAAGTTAGGTTTGAGTGCTCCTCCAGGCGTGCTCACGCCGTCTCCTGAATCTTCAGATGCGCGTGCACCCCAATTTTCAGCACGCCCGAGCCTCGGTTCCAATGGATCACCCAATGAAAGCAACAATTTCGTGCACGGCCACTTCCAAAAACGCATCTGACTCCTGATATATCTCCACGCACAACAAAAACCACCCTTCTCCGCCAGGGGCTGGCTGCGGACGGTTCCAAAGTGTCTCCACTCAAATCCCGAATGTCCATAGCTAGTACAGGCCGCATCCCACCTCCTCGTAAGGAGAAAGAAAATGAGGCGGAGAAAGAGATAGAGAAAGAGAGGATTAAGAGAACGTTTGCAGGTGTTCCAGGCCACAAGCGCTCTGAGACGCTCACTGTTGCGTCCACTGCACCACCTACCATTGCGCCGAGGTTGACCAAGGCAGCCGCCCTACGCTTGGGCCTCGCACAGCCTACCTTACCTCCTGGGCGGAGACGTGCATCGACCGCTGGCTCGATCACAAATGGAAAAGCAGTTAGTGCCAATGCACATACTGTCTCTCTGCAGAAATCTGGTTTACCCAGCGATGTCGAGGGAGAAGGGGAAGAAACGGAGACCGAGCAAGGGCGTGGACGGAAAAATATTTTTGACGGTGTTCCTGGACACAAACGTCGCCAATCGATATCTGTCGCAAGTACGACTGAAGCCCCATCTATAGTTCCTAGAACCAACAAGAGTGCAGCTCTCAGGAAGCAGGGCGGTCCTCCTCCCAGCAGCTTCATGTGTAAGTCCTCGGCGATAGCTTTTTTCTCTCCACGTAATAGGACGTTTTACCGTTGTTCTATTTTATTATATTTTTCTGGTCACTAAGTTGGTCACTGACGCACCGAAAATTACTAGTCCGTACTCCGTCCGCCCCTAAGGTGCCTGGTGGGTCTGGCACTCAGTCGAGAAGCAGCTCTTCTCTGAGCGCCTATCGGGACACCACTGGAAGAGCCTCTGCTCCTCGGTCCTGTTCAAGTTCCACAGTCCCGTCTCGGGCGTCTTCCCGTGCATCCCACGTCACCTCGAGGGCAAATTCGAACAATACCACTAGCTACTCCTCTCAAGCCTCTGAGAGTTCTGCAGTGAGCACTGCGAGTACGTCCTCGAATGCTAGCGTGGATGAGCCTGACAGAACCGCGGCCCCTCAACGATTGGTTCGTCGTCTAAGCAGCCTCCAGGCTCCCACTATCGCTCCCCGTGTCAACAAGAGCGCCACGCTCAGGGCTCAAAAGCTGGCAGCAGAGATAGCAAAACCTAAGAGCCCTTGGGCCAATGCATCTAAGCGGTAGGGGTGATGTACATTCCATAGCTGAGACGGCGGTCAAGATGCTTTGGGCACCTATGTGGGACCGCTGTAGGAGCGGTGTGTGGTTTTTTATTTTATGCTTCATTTACATGAAGGCATCTCGCCTTCTCGTCTTGATTTCAGGATATATTCTATGTGCACTATTTCTCGTTTCATACAGCTGCGATCGCGGAACATACGCATTTATCCCCCTTTGTATATGCGCCTATCCTACAGTATCTCCATTTGTATCTTTCACAGGTCTATATTTCTCTTTCTTGCTGCTCTTTGATTGCCTCCTTGTTTTATGGTTTCCGGAACGGCTGCATGCTGGACATGGGCCCCAGATAATGTTTTCTTCTAGCCGAACTCATTGTCAAATAAATAACGACGGTGTTTTGATACGACTCGGGTCCGCTGCAGCGATCTCAGTGTCTTTGTTTTTACCCGGAGCAAGGGGCTTACGATGACTAACCTGTACTCCATCCCGTTCTCTTGTTCCGAGCAGCAACCATGCAGCAAGACGAACTTGAACTTCTACGGAAAGTAGCGAGCTGTGCCATGTCAGCGGGTCATACATGTTATGTCGTTCAGGGCGGTGCCAGCGCAACTTGTATGTGGGTTTTGTACTACAATGGCATAGATCTGATATCATATCCTCTTTTTGTCAGCTATGACACGAAATTCATCTGTCTCGACTCTTCAGTCTTTTGGACTCCGACTCCCAGAGATGCCACGTACAAGGGGCGATAAGCATCTTCGTGTGTGGTTATAAGGTCTGTTTTGTGCTTTGGACGCCTACCTACGTACCGTCCCTAACCATGATCCCTGCAGTCGATGCCCACCTTGCTATCCTGGCTGTCTTACCCATTTCATTTATTGGCATCACCGCCATCAGGCAGTTCATTAAGAACAGACAGAACAGGCCCCCCCTTCCTCCTGGTCCAATGCCGCTTCCGCTATTAGGGAACGTCTTGTCTATCAACACTAAAGAACCTTGGTTGACTTATACTCAATGGCGTGCTACTTATGGTGCGTGGATAGACAGTTCAGCGCATTTTATGGTGCAAATAATTCTACCAGGGGACTTGATCTTCGTGCGAATTCTAGACCAGGATGTGGTCGTGATTAACTCCCAGCCAGTTGCAGAAGCATTGATGGACAAGCGTTCTCGGAATTACTCCGATCGACCATACTTGGCCACACTCGAGCCGTGTGTTCTTCTAACGCCTTTCCGTTTAATCAATCTGAGGTGCAGGCAGATATGGCTGGTTAATCAGCTTTGCATTCATAGGTTATGGTGACGAATGGCGTCTTGCCCGACGACTCTTCCATCAAACTTTCCGTCCTGAATCTTCAATAAAGTCTCGCCCAATGCAGATGAGACTAGCTCGTGAAATGGTCATCAACCTAATGGATGACCCTCAACATTATCATTCTCACTTCGCGACGTCAGCCAACGTGTTTGTGAATATTAAGCGATGATTAATTCTATTCCACAGATTCACGTCCTCTGTTGCTATGCTAGTTATATATGAGTACCAGCCCAGTACTCGGGATGATCCTCTGGTTCGAGTCGTGGGACATGCACAGACTCTTGGCCTTACTGTGTTGACCCCAGAGAGGGCACTCTTACTCAAAACTTTCCCCTTCTGTAAGCTCAGCTCTCTTTGATGGGAAAGAGGAGTTGACATTCTGTACTCACGCAGTACTGAGGTTACCTGATTGGTGCTGGGGATCCTCGATGAAACGCGATGCTCAAGCTTCGACCGATATCATGAATGAAATGGCAAACGTGCCGTTTCAATACGCGCAGCAGAATATGGTGGGCATCTGTTTACTTCTGTACTTGACATTGATTATATGCTGGTCAAGGCCGAAAATACCCAGAGTTCAATGGTGGCAAGGAATTTGCAACGGATGGAGAAGCAAGACGAGGCATCCAAACCAATGTTTGAGACTGCAGTAAGGAGAGCAGCTACATCTGCTCTTATAGGTTTGTGACCTTGTTGCGAGGGATGTTATGTTCTTGACACATACATACTATGCAGGTTCATATGAGACGGTCAGCAGATGTCTGAACCATATTGTCTGCTGCTCAATTTCTTCACAGGTTACTTCAACCTTGGCGGCTTTTGCTCTCGCCATGGTGTCATACCCAGATGTTCAAAGACGCGCACAAGCGGAGATCGACTCAGTGACTGGAAGAGATCGCTTACCTACGTTTGAAGACAGAGCATCGCTACCCTACGTTGAATCAGTTATGCGGGAGACTTACCGATGGCACCCCGTTGCGCCCATTGGTAATCCCTCCCACTGAGTGGTCTCGCCTTTACTGAAGATGATCTTATAGGAGTGCCGCATGCTGCCTCGAGTGATGATATATACGATGGTTACTTCATACCAAAAGGTACGTTGTTTTCGTCCAGTGATCCAATCATTTGTGATATGGTGCATCAGGAGCGAGCGTGGTATGCAACACATGGTCAGGTAGATTTACCCCAGCTGTCGATATATTAACCTTATATTACAGGGGCATTTCACGGGATGAAAAACGGTACCCTGAGCCATCTCGTTTTATGCCAGAGAGGTTTATGGACGTCAACGGCGCGTTAACGGACGACAACCCTGCGGATTATATTTTCGGCTTAGGCAGGCGTGGATGTCCAGGTGGGTTGAATTATGTTCATTAGCATGCGATGAGTCAAGCCATTAACATACTTTAATCAGGCAAGCATACTGCTGATGGCACTGTGTGGTCTGCTATTGTGACCGTGTTGGCCACATTGGATATTTCTTCTCCCAAAGATGACCACGGCGGAGTGATCAATTTCACACCCCAATTCACGACGGGACTTTCTCAGTACTTGGTTTCCCTCTGTCATTATACTCTCCTATCACTGACAGTTTCATCGCTTTAGCTGCCTTCTGGACTTCCCTTGCAGTATTTCACCACGTTCCCACATCCAACCAGAACTTCTGGATGTTTAATAACACCCGGTCAGAGCAGTTGAGTAGCGATGAGCAGCAACTTGTATGGGAAGGATTAATTATAATAGCAATTCTTTATGTACAATTCCGCGTGAGTCATGCAATCAGTTACATGGGCAGAATACATGCGTGATTCCTTCTTTTCTCCTAAGTCTTTCAGCACGTACGCGTACCTTGTTTACTGCGTCTGAGGATGCTGCTCGTGAAGCGCTGAAGGATTTATGGGACCAGATGCGCCAACGTTCTTTGTTTAATATTAATGTACGTACCTACTTTGTATCGCAATGGATATGTGCTCAAACGCCTCTACTAGTACGTACACAGCTCAAATCGTTGCATAACTCCCTTGATGATGATGATGATGACGCCAATTTCCAAGGCACGGTGGTAATGTCGATGGAAGCGGGTCATGACCTCAAACTCCATGGAATCCGTTTCACTCACCCATTACTAACAGTTTCATCGCTTTAGCACCCTTCTTACCTTCCCTTGCAGTATTTCGCCACGTTCTCATGTTCGTTCAGGACTTGTGGGTTCAGGTCGGAGCAGTTGTGACGATGTGCGGCAACTTGTGTGGGGACGAATTAATTATCATAGCTGTTATTTGTATACAATCCGGCGGACTCATACAATCAGTTGCATGGGCAGAATATAGCTGATGTCTCTATCCGATGGCCGCGTTGAGCAGTTCATTGAAGGTAGTTGCACGTGTAAGTCTTGAGGGAACTGCTTCGGATTCATGTTCCATACCAAGCCAGGGTTCGTATCTATAGCTCACTTAGCTCACACCAGAGACCAGAATCATTATGTAGGACCGACCCTATGGACGTTGTGAGGGACCAGGGTGCAGTTAGCACACGTCGCACCTTTTGGAACTGAGTCGACGGGTCATGGTACGGTTTCAATATGCAATGTTCGCAACGTTTAGTGAGCGTTTGACGAATCATGTGAAGGTGGCAGGCAACTTGTAGTAGTCTCGTAGAGTCGTACGCACCATCGAATTCATTTGGGATGCGCGACAAATGGGACGCGCAGGATGTTACGAGGTTAGTAGTTGGATAACAGTTGAACTGACTCTTCAATGGATATCATATGGAGACCTTGGTAAGAAAGGTGGTACTGTTCTCTGGGAAATTGTTTGCAGCAAGGTATGGCTCAGATCAAGCCCATCGGATGTCACCCTAGAAAAGTTGGCCGGACTAGCGTCCGGCGGTCGGTTATGCTGTGAAAACCGCTCATTGCATAGCCACGTGGTATTTATGTGCGACACCAAGAGTGAATCGAATTTCTGCATTGCAACTACCACCACCACTACCATCGTCGGCGACGTCCGTCGCCCTTTATTGAGCACAGTATGTTATCTACTACTCGCTCATCAGCTCGTCGTGTACTATCTCTACATCGTTCATTAACAACCGACTCCACTACCGCTCACACTACCCCTCCCCCACTTCCCCTCGCAAAGCCAGAGACAAGCAAGCCTCGTCAGTCACGATTATACCCGCGCCCGCGTCCAGCTGTCCCCCATCAGCGACAAGCACTTCCAATTCTTCCTCCAACTTTCGGCCGGAACCAAGTCCTACCGGTGCCAGACTCCACTCGTGCCCTTCTAGAGGACATCGTAGGATCGTTTGAAGCGCCCATTCGATATGCATTTGCGTATGGATCCGGCGTATTTGAGCAGGCTGGGTACGATAAGCTGAAGGGCAAGGAAGACATGCCGATGCTCGACTTCATATTTGCCGTCACACATTCGGATCACTGGCACTCGATCAACATGCAGCAGCACCCCGGTCATTATCCCATGCATGCACGTGTACTAGGATCGTCGTTTGTCTCCAAGATGCAAGAAATGAGCCCTGGACTGTGGTTCAATACGTTTGTGCCGATGAAGGGGGTCGTACGTCGCTTTCTATTCGTACCGCTTCGCTGTTCGCTTACTTGCGCTGCGGTAGAATATCAAGTATGGTGTAACGACTGTCGACACGCTATGTGCCGACTTGCTCAACTGGCGCACGCTTTATCTTGCGGGGAGGATGCACAAGCCTCTGCGCATCATCAAAGATGATGCGCGCGTGCGACTGACTCAGCAGGTCAACCTCACCTCTGCGCTTCGCACTGCCCTTCTCATGCTCCCCGAGTCCTTCACCCAACGCGAACTCTTTTCAGCCATCGCAGGAATCAGTTACTCTGGTGACCCTCGGATGGTGCTCCCGGCTGAGAATCGCGGAAAGGTGGAGAATATGGTTTCTCGTCAGGAGGACCAGTTCCGTGAGTTGTATTGGCGGCTTGCGCAGGGCCTTCCTGGGGTTCGGTGGACGCCGGGTTCGAAGAATGTGGAACAAGATACCAGTCCGCATGCGAGAGCGGCGCATCTTAAGAAATTGCCGGAAGAGCTGTTGAGACACGTTCATGAACGTGCTGAGGGGCGTGGTCCGCCTAGAGAGGCAGATGAAAGCGCATATTGGCTCCGTATCGCAGGCGACAAGGAGCTCCCCGGCATTCTTGACTCGGGTATGTTCTCGCGTTCGCATCCTGAGACCTCATACTGATGTGTTACCTAGAAATAACCAAGATCGTGCGGTACCCAGCAACTGCGCAGTCACTAAAAGGCATAGTGAGCGCCGGCATGGTTAAGAGTGTGCGATACTCTGCAGCCAAGGTCAGCAAGTGGTGGAAAGGGACGTCTTTGTCCAGCTCGTCATAGTGTATGGCACATGCGTATCCTCCAGGTGACCCAATAGTAATAGTAAATACCACATCTCCCCACTCTTTATCAGCGATATAAACCCATCCCTCCTTTCATCCGTCGAACCCAATGTAGCTTTATGATATAGCTGAGTATTACAGGATTGTAATGTACTTTGCCTAGTAGGGCTCACGATCTGCCAATATATATTTAATTGTCGAGATCGGTTGCCTGGCTGGTGAAACCAGCGTGTAGATAACCTGATCATGGTTTTGATTCTTGCACGAATGTTCTTGAGACGGTTAGCATTATCGAGTCCCATACTAGTCTCCTCTTTATTATCATGGTCCGATACGTTGCGCACACGAGTCCCACGACGATCGAGTTCACGACGTTTGTCTATAAAAAAAAAGCAATCAACAAAGTTCGAACCAAAGATGGAAGGTGTTCAACGGAAGCGTTCACGCTCTCTTCTTTTTCAACCTTTGATATCGCTTGCAAGGCCTTGGTGCGACTGAACGAGTCGACGACGCAGTGGTAGCTTTCACAAAACCCTTGAATCGAACTGATTTACGGGGATCTGTAACGACCGCAATATTTTGCCTCCTCTATTATCATTGCTCGAAAATCGGGCTTTGCGAGTTTCATCAAGCTCGGATTCTGATTTAACTATGCGCCAGACGCGCGCTAAAACTACAGCGTCCACCCCTACCCACAAACTTGCATCGTCTTCTCCTGCACATATGTCTACCGCACCGGCACCTGCGACAAATTCTTCGCCAGGTCGTGCTTCACCACGCACACGCTCCAGTGGACCGGCATCGGGAGAATCGATTCCCGCGCAACCCCGCGTTCGTACCCCACTGACGATTCGTTTGCCTAGAGCATCACTTATAGGGCACCCATCATTTGCCGCAAATAGCGCTTCTGCAGCATCTGCTACTGCATCTTCTACTGCTGCTGCTACTGCTGCCGCTGCTCCTATTCCCACATCCTCTATACGCTCATCCCTACCTGCGCCTGCACCCTCGCCTGCTCTGGTGACACGTGCACCACCCCCGACGCCATCCAATGTATCTGAACCTGTATCTACCACCCCTCCGCGACCTGCACCACCAGCGCCTACGCCAGTTACATCAGCACCAACGCCTACACCAGTTACATCAGCACCAACGCCTACACCTGTATCATCCGCGCGCTTAGCTGCTCCACCTATCTATACTTTCCCTCCACCCCCACCCCCTCCCAATCATGCCAATGATTCTGCCCCGTCGACCACACTACGCCTCGTATCTGCATTCCCCAATAATGCAGCAGCAGCACCAATGTCATCTCTGTCCAGGCAGTCCGCTCCAAATCCGCTCCTCTCTCCTGCCTTGACAAATGTCCCAGCTTGTACTTCGCCGCGCCCTCCTACACCTCCGCCCGCGTCATCGCACACTACACTTTCCACACCTTCATTGGCTCCTCTACATCCTGTTCATCGCATGCAGCCAATGGTTTCTGCAGCGAAGCAGGCTCGTCGACAAGCAGTGCTTGATGCCAGTAAGTCTGCACTTGCATCTGCACACGCAACTTTCCAGGCTCAATATCCCACACCGTCTTCAGAAGCAGCATTGCCTTCCCCAGATTCTAATGCAGATCTTGATTCTGACTATGCTGCGGACCCAATGGATATGGATGTGGACATGGAAAGCATATCAATGATGATGAATGGTCAAAATAAATCGGTAAGTTCCGCATAGTTATTTTGGCTTGTTCGCTCGTTTAACTTGTGTACAGACAGTTCCAAAAACGTCAGAGAAGCATCGCCAGGCGAATAAGAAGTACAGACAGCGGTTGAAGGAGAGAATAAAGAATGGCGAGATGTACGTGGCCCTCCTTGCATCTATCTGATTTGATCGGACGACGTACTGATATCCGATAGCGATGAAATAGAGGCTGAGAGAATGAAAGAGAGGAAGCGCGTCAATGCCCGCAATTCCCGGTGAGTCGAACATCGCTATTGCGCTGCTTATCAATTCAATTATGTTGGCAGTGCTCGAAGGAAGCTGGCGATGAGTGAAGCAGCTAAAGACAGCGGCTCGATGTCAAGTGTTGAGCCAAGTCACCTTTCTGGTCTTGGCATTCACCCGTCTATAGCTCCGCCCGCTGACCCATCTCCAGCTCCCGGTGATTTCCTCCTATGCATGCCCGATACAAATCCGCCCCCGGGGTCTTACTACTCCACGACCTTCCACGAAATCCTTACCAGAGCTGATAACCGCAACAGCGGGAGCAGCGAAGGTACGAGCATCAACCACCCGCACTTCGAGCTCGACTCCGCCAACGCCCCCGCTCTCCCTCCAATCCCCAAGTCTCGAGATCTCCGCGACGCATGTACGATGACAGACCCCAGCCCAGACTCCCCAAAAGAAAACTACGCATCCCTCGAACCAATCGCACCCGCTCTCGCCCGCCGTCCACACAGACAACTCACCCCCGAACGTCTCCGCGAATTCGAAACAAATCCGTTAGAGCTCATCGACAAAGCGTTCCTCCTCATCGTCCCTGATCCAAGCAGCAGCCTCGGTAAACTTGTATTGTGTAAAGTCCTCGAGCACCGGGTGTCGTCTGCTGGACATCGATTTCTTGTGCAGTTTTGGGGGGATAAGAAGGCTAGTGAGATGGGGGTGGAGAGGATGATGGAGGTGCTTTGTGGGGGGTATGAGATTGATCCTCCGCCTGTTGGTGCTGGTGCTGGATCTCAGGGGGTGGGGTTGGCGGGGAGGGTTTTTGGTGCGTTGCGGTCGTTTACGGGGTTGTAGGGTGCTTGGAGGTGCGGTACCTGAAGGTGTTGTTGTTCCTTTCTATTTTTTTTCTTGTCATTTATATTATGACTTGTTATTTTCCCTGAAGATGGATTTGATTCGCGCCGCACTTTTCTCCTCGCCCTAGATATACTCTTATTCTGAATCTCGCTATTCATCTTTGTCTGTTATTTTTTTTATCCTCCGTGCGTTATTTACTATGTTGTATCGTGTGTCGATATCGATAGTAATGACGACGAGCGACGAACTGAGATTCACGTTGAAGTGTAGGAGACGTCGCGTTATTTTATGGTGCTCGATCCACACATCCTGTGATACACAAATAACACATACAATTTATGTTCGCATAGCTTCATACTTACACGTTCATGTAATTCACAAACGGCCTCATGCATGAGCAGGCATGGGCCCCATTGGTTGACCTTTCACCTATGCTATTGCCGGCTCAATACCCGGAGTTCTGAGACTATACCTCCGCGCCTTGTTCAATACAGTCACCATTGTGAACCCCACCAGTGCCTCCGCAGATATGCATGTGGGTAGAAAAATGGAGACGTCGGACTTTGCCAAGGAACTCAGATGGCCGAACTACAAGGAGACGAGTAATGTCGTGTGAGTCGTCCAGATATGATTTGGATATGATACCGTTTAAATTTCCAGCGACTAAGAAAGCTAACTCGACTTGATATCATCATGTAGGGGCCCCGCTTTCTGCCAGCTTCGAGGATCTCAGGAGCTCTAGGTTGTTTCCTGGCTTCAGTGTCTCGTTCGTTCATCATATTGGCAGCTAATTCCGTTATTTCACACAGCTCCAAACCCTGCGGCTCACCCTTCAGTATTCCACCTTCCTTAATAACAACCTTTTGGAAGCCATGTGTTGACCGCCACCCGTTTGCCTTTGTTGGTAGACCTGCAGATGCTAGATGGCACCTACAGTTACAATCCGCGGATTATTCGCAGTGCTCCGTCGATGTCCCCACTTGCATACGCTGCACATATTCATGGACGACATGATTATCGATACCGATTCTACAGCGACATCCGCAAGCACCAACGCCTTACATCTACCTCTCACCGCTCGCCTGGCGTGTTGCGCTTTCAATGGAGCAAAGTAACGTCACCCAATCTAACAAATGATCACGAGCATATATGTAAATAATATGGTGATGCCAATCAATGTGTTAATTCGCTCTGTATGACTGCGTGTGCATGCAAACGTGTGTGTGTGTGTGTGAGAGAGAGAGAGAGAGACACACACACACACACACACACACACACACACCTTGCAAGTATACTTGCAATCAGACGTGCCAAGAAATGCAGACTGGTACGTTTGGGGATTTGGAGGTGGGGACGGGACAAAGGGTTTTAAGACTAGAAAGTATTGTCCTACATAGAATGTTACTCTCATTGGATAACAAAAAATGTGTCGGTCGCGCTGCACCGTAGCTTTCAGTTCAACTCCTCAATGACCAGGAGAGTCTTCGCATCCCCATTTCGCGTTGTACCCCGGCTGGCTGTCTGCTTATGGGACACAAATCGCAAGCATTTTCCCTCGAGACTCGCTTGTAAAATTACATTCAATGGACTGCTACGGGTGTTATCATAACTCTATATAAATTCGAAGTTGCCCGAAATAAGTCTTACAAGATACTGTAGAGTTACGACCATAGCTTCGCGCCCTTTCGGGTGTGACCATGTCACACTTAGCTTCGCAGCTTCGTAGGCCCTTGTGACGTGTGACCTATCCAAGTTAGCTTCGCCCCGACTGACTCGGGTTCAAGTCGCAACCCGGTGTGGTCGCGCGTTTCTCCAGACATGTCCCCCGAAAATCCTTCAGCGTGAAATCAAACGCCTTCAATCTATGCCACTGTGGATCAGCATCTCCATCCCCTCCCCAGATCTCTCCGTGGATACATTGCTCAACCGTCGCCGAGGCCTCTAACACAGGTGAGGGAGAGGAAAGCAAGGAGATGCCTCGTTTCAGGAGAGGACAGCGCAAACGCATAGCCAACACCCTATATAATGATTTTTGGTCGCACACCTAACTCGTCCATAGCGATTTTTGGTTTTTTTGTTAGCGATTTTACCTGTTTTACCGCGTGTCACAAAATAGCTTCGCTCCCCGAAATTTAGTGTGACCGTCACATCAAATAGGTTCGATTCGTTGTGGGGTGGGACGCGTGACGAAGTTACGGTCGTAACTCTACAGTAACCAAGCGTGTCCCATTAGTAGTGTGTCCCCAAGTACTTAAGACCATAAAAAAGGAAGATAGACAGTTCTTTCACCATATACGTGTTACACTTCAGTTCGAAGAGCATCGACAAATCCTGAATGGATGTGAGAACGTGGTGAAATACTGCAAGGGAAGTTAGTGGCGGCGCTAGAATGATGAAACTGTTAATGACGGGAGGATAGAATGGCACAAGGAATCCAAGTACCGAGTGAGTCCCGTCTTGAATTGGGGGGTGAACTCGATCACATTGCCCTGGTCATCTCTGGCGGGAGATAAATCTACCGTAGCCAACATGGTCGCAATAGCAGACCACACAGAGGCATCAGCAGTAAACCGGCCTAATTGAAGAGCGTATTAGCTCATATGGCAATGAAATAACTGAACCCACCTGGACATACACGCCGGCCTAGGCCGAAAATATATTCCGCAGGGTCATCGTCAGTCAACCCACCGTTGACATCGATGAACCTCTCTGGTATAAAACGAGATGCATCAGGGTACCGCTTTTCATCTCGTGAAATGCCCCTGCAAGACAACATCAGTACCTCGACAGCTGGGTAGAATCTATCTGACCATGTGTTGCATATCACGGCCACTCCTGATGTACCATATTAGAAATAATTTGTTCATTGGACGTAAACGACAGACCTTTTGGAATGTAGTAACCATTGTATACATCCTCACTCGAGGTAGCATGTGCCACGCCTACAAGATCATCTTCAGTACTAGGAGATCATTCAGCGGGGGAAGATTACCGAGGGGTACAATTGGCTGCCATCGGTAAGTCTCCCGCAGAACTGATTCGACGTAGGGTAGTGACGCCCTGTCCTCAGACGTAGGTAAGCGATCTCTCCCGATCACTGAGTCGATCTCTGCTTGTGCGCGTCTCTGAGCATCTGGATACAATACCATGGCGAGAGCAAAAGCCATCAGGGTTGAAGTAGTCTGTGAAGAGGTTAAGAAACAGACAATATGGTTGGGACATTCGCTGACCGTCTCATATGAACCTACACAATGTGTTTGTCAAGAGCATATCAACCCTTGTAAAAAGGCGACGAACCTACAATAGCAGTCGTAGCTGCTCTCTTTAAAGCAGTCTCAAACATTGGTTTGGATGCTTCATCTTGCGTCTCCATTCGTTGTAAATTTTCTGCCACCATTGACAACTGGCCAAGGAAGTTTTCGCTCTTGGCAAGCATGGGATCAATGTCAATAAGTAATACAATACAATACCCACCATATGCTTCCGCGCATATTCAAACGGCACGTCTGTCATTTCATTCATGAGATCTGTCGAAGTTTGAGCCTCGCGTTTGATTGAGGATCCCCAGCACCAGTCAGGTAACTTCAGTACTGCGTGAGAGTACAGAATATCAACTCCCCTTTCCCATCAAAGAGAGCTGAACTTACAGAAGGGGAAGGTCTTGAGCAAGATTGCTTTCTCTGGAGTCGCGATAGAAAAACCAATAGTCAATGCTTTTTCCGCGACTTCGATCAGAGGATCACCACGGGCAGTGGGATTATAGTCATATACAACTGACATCGCAACAGAGGACGAGAACCTGTGAACAAATTAATAATCGCCCGATATTTTCAAACACATTTGCTGACGTTGCGAAGTGGGTATAATAACCTTGAGGCTCGTCAATTAGATTGACGATCATCTCACGAGCCCGTTTTATCTGCATTGGGCGAAACTGGGCCGCAGAGTCAGGACGGAAAGTTTGGTGGAAAAGTCGTCGGGAAAGTCGCCATTCGTCACCATAAGCCGTAAATGCAAAGACGACCGACCAACCAAATCTGCCTGCACTTTAGAATGATTAAATCGAAGAATATTAGAAGAACACACGGCTTGAGTGTGGCTATGTATGGTCGGTCGGAGTAAATTCGAGAACGCTTGTCCATTAGGTCTTGTGCAATATGCTGAGAATTGATCACGATGACTTCCTGGTCTAGCATGCGCGCGAATATCAAGTCCCCTGATAGAATGATTTGCACCGCAAACGCCACTACTGAGACTGCCTGTCCACATACCATAAGTAGCATTCCATTCGGTATAAGTCAACCAAGGTGCTTTAGCGTCGAGAGATAAGACGCTCCCTATTAGTGGGAGCGGCGTTGGGCCAGGAGGAAGGGGAGGCCTGTTGTGTCTATTCTTCACGAACCGCTTGAGTGCAGTGATGACAGCAAAGGAAACAGGTAAGGCAGCGAGGATAGCAAGGCGACCATCAACTGAAGGGACCATGGTTAGAGCAATGCGTGGGTAGACCCATCCAAAGCACGAAGTAGACCTTATAACTACGCGGGGAGGTGCGTATGGCTCCCCGTACCTGGTGTTCATGGAGTGGCGAACCCACGGAGTGTCAGAAGACTCGTCAAGGAGGGATAAATTCGATATCAGTGTAGCTGAGAATTGTAAATGCATTACATCGGATTAGTTTCACTAATATTAGACTGGAGAATGCAGAACTACTCATGATCAGGCCTAGGGCCCAGGCTGTTCATGACTCCGTGGCACTAAACGAGGGTAGGCCGCGGCGCTCAGGCTCAGCGGACACGTAGATAACACATACCCACACAGCGACTAACGCGAACGATTCGACGTCGATTCGTGTGAAAGGTGAGAGCTAAGGTACGAGCCTCAGCCGCGGGTAATGAGACTAGATTCAGGTAACACAAACCTAAGATACGAGCCTGAATGTCAACTAAGTAGGTAACGACATAACGAGTAGGAATAGATGTCCGACATACACACCTCAGTCGCGGGTAAGGAGACTGAAGTGTGGGCAGCGAACTAAAACATGTAGCAGTAGCGAAGGGAATAAAAATACCATAGTGTGTCTTGGATCTATATATTATAATGTCCTTTGCCGAACATCGGATGATCCGGTGGATCACTCTCGAGTCTTGACAATTCGGACGTCGATTCTTGTCCGATTCAAAATAGGTGAATCGTGGCTGAATACTGGCTGAATCGGCTTCCAACTGTGAACGACACCGAATCATCCCTAATTTTCACTTGATTGTCATTATATGCGATTCATACTCATCAAGTTTATTTTTATCATGTTACAGTGAGCACGTAGTAAATAAATTATATATGATGACTTTGCATCTTCGTCGTCCCAGCTTGCAGAAGGGAGCGGAGCCTCCGATATGCTTGATGTTTGAGTTGGTGACCTTGGCTTCACAGTCATCGGCGCCGACTTCCTCGACATCGGAGAGTTATGAGCGAGACTTTCCCGATTTTGCTTCTTTGATGCTTCTTGCTTGATCTTGCCTGGTTTTTCCATGTCTCGTGAGACAGACAGAGGGGGACAGAGACTCGAGAGAGTCTCTGGATTTAATGTCTCAGATGTCCAGTAGATAGCATATATAAACTGATTTAAAAGCTGTAGAAATAGACGATTCAGAATCGGGTGAATCGAACTCCGGAGCCGATTCACTCGATTCCGAATCGTCACTCAAATCGTTAGCTGAATCGTTAACTTTAACTATCACTAATAATAATGTCCGCATACACGCACAGTACACAGTTATAATTATACAGAGCGATCTAGAATGCATTGATTGAAACGGTGAGAGGTGGATGTAAGCATTGGTGCTGGCCAACGTGGCTGGGACGCGAGAACCTGAAGCTAGGGAACACAACCGGGCCGAGTCACTACTAAATGTCTTTGCTTTCCCTCCTCCCAGCCTATATACGACCATGGCCCTACCGGCACCCCTAGACCCGCTATGTGGTCCAGCATTCTCTGATTCGGTTCACTGCTTGGTACACCTTCACCTGCCACTCGCGTATGATTTCGCGTTTGGATTCCCATGAAGCAATCCAGGGAAACTCAGCATCTTCAGGCTTGACTTGGGCACCCTTGTAAACTTCGGAAAGCACCATTAAAAGTTAAGAGTTCAACGTGTAGTCTCATGTAGTATTTACTGGATCGTCACTGGTCAATCGCCTAATCGTAGGTAGCTGGCGCATAGTGAGCACGTCAGCTCGGCCAGCCGACATACTCACCGTGACGATATTGAGAGAAGCATCAAGTCCAGTGCTTTTTTGTGCGGCCAAGAAGTAGCTACACAGAACTGTCAGCATGCAATCTCAAAAGTTGCGGTGACTTACAGTCTTTGTCTCCAGAATTTTTGGCGTGAGGGTGATCAGCGCTTCGCAGGCTTTCGCCAGATATCCGATGCTGCCACCGACAGAGTGAACAGCTAGCTTTCAAGAGCCCAACCAGTGGAACGGGCACGGACTGCTAGGGGAAACATCTAAGGCGGGAGGCGGCGGCTCTACTATCGAGGATGGACTACGACATGCGGACGACCGACGACTACCTACTACGAGCCAGGACTCCCGCCACTACGCCCGGACCCTAACACTCCCGACCCGATCTGTCCTGCCAGAACGCCCCGCTACACCAGAACCGAAAACTTGCCTGCAATATCACTGGCGCCAAAGTCAAATGGTCCAACCTTGCTTCTTTGCCATAACTTGACGCCTGACACCATGATGCGCTTGTGAAGGGCTAGAGAACGGTTCTGGTAAAACAACCTTCTCGTGAGTTTGCGGGGCGAAATGACAAAACGCACCGAATAAGCTCAGACGATGGAGTGCAAGTCGCGCATCAAGAAGTTGTGAAAGTTCTCCAACTCGCCGTCAACGCGCAGCGATGGTACATACACTGGACAAAAAACGCCGGCGCTTCATGAAACGAAAACCCTGCCTGAGCACGAAGGTACTAACATAATTCTCGCCGTCCCTGACAAGAGGGACGTCAGATACAATGGGTTATTTAGCTGAAGATATTATTAGTAAAGTAGACTCGAAACGAGAGAATAAAGATATGCACGTACCATGAATCGACATAGTATAGTTACAGGACAAAAGACGAGAGGAGCAAAGCGCAGCGTCTATTGTAGGTATGGTCGATACAATGAAATTGCAAGCACCTTGCGAGAGGAGTCGCTACTTACTCCTCTCTGGGCCGCATGCCCCGTAGACACGGAGAAAAACGCCCGCCGGGTGACGAGTCCAGGAATATGATCCTGCCTCGTCGACCATACCACGCCTCGTATCTGTATTTCCCAATCATGCAGCAGTAGCACCGTCATCTGTGTCCAGGCAGTCCGTTCCAAATCCATTCCTCTCTCCCGCATTAACAAATGCCTCAGCTTGCATTTCGCCATGCCATCCCACACTTCTGCCCGCGTCATCGCATGCTAAACTTTCCACATCTTCCTCGGCTCCTCTACGTCCTGTTCATCGCATGCAGCCAATATTTTCTGCGGTGAAGCAAGCTCGTCGACAAGCAGTACTTGATGCCAGTAAGTCTGCATCTGTACATGCAACTCCTCAGGCTCAGTATCCCACACCGTCTTCAGAAGCAGCACCCTCGCCAGATTCTAATGCAAACCTTGAGTCTGACTATGCTGCGGACCTAATGGATGTGGATGTGGCTATGGAAAGCATATCAACTATTAATGATGAATGGTCAAAATAACTCGGTAAGTTCCGCATGGTGTTCGCTTGTTCAGCTTGTGCCTGTACAGTTCCAAAACGTCAGAAAGGCATCGCCAGGCGAATAAGAAGTATAGACAGTGAGTGAAGGAAAGAATAAAGAATCGCGCTGCTTCATCAATTTAATTATCTTCTCAGTGCTCGAGGGAAGCTGGCGATGAGCGAAGCAGTAGTAAGGACAGCTGCTCGATGTCAAGTGTTGAGCCAGGTCACCTTTCTGATCCTGGCGTTCTTTTTCGCTCGCCTATAGCTCATCCCCAGCTCCTGGTAGTTTCCTCCTATCGTGTGTCGATATCGACAGTAATGACGGCGCAGGCCCCTCGCAGGCGACGTACTCAGATTGAAGTTGAAGTGTATGAGAGCGGATCTGAGCGTTGGTCAACTCCTCAATATTCAATAACCAGGGGAGTCATCGCATCTCGGAGGACCCGTTCGCATCCTGGCTGCTGCTTATGGGACACGAGAGACTCGCTTATATAACTACATTCAATGGACTGCTCTACGGTTGTTATCATAACTCTCTATGCAAATTCGAAGTTGCCCGAAATGAGTCTTCCAACGTAACCAAGTGTGACTCATTAGTAATTTAGTAGTGTAGTAAGACCATAAAAAAGGGAGATTGACACTTCTTTCGCCACATACGTGTTAAGTTACATTTCAGTTCGGAAAACATCGACAAGTCCTGAATGGACGTGAGAACGTGGTGAAATATTGCAAGGGAAGACAGCAACGGAGCTAGAATGATGAAATTGTTAGTGACGGGAGGATAGAATGACACGAGGAATCCAAGTACTGGGTGAGTCCCGTCGTGAATTTGGGGGTGAACTCGATCACATTGCCCTGGTCATCTTTAGCGAGAGAAAAGTCCAACGTGGCCAACATCGTAACAATAGCAGACCACAGAGAGGCATCAGCAGCATACCGGCCTGGTTAAAGAATGTATTGGCTCGTCACATGCTATACGGCAGGGAGACAACTCAACCCACCTGGACATGCACGCCGGCCCAAGCCGAAAATGTATCCCGCGGGGTTATCGTCAGTCAACTTGCCGTTTACGTCCATGAACCTCTCTGGCATAAAACGAGTTGGATCGGGGTATCGTTTTTCATCCCGTGTAATGGCCCTGCAAGATAACATCAGCACGTCGACAGAGCTATGTAGAATATATCTGATAATCTGACCATGTGTTGCACATCACGGTCGCTCCTGATGTAGGATATTACAAATGTTTGGTTGATTGGACACAAATGACGAACCTTTTGGAATGAAGTAACCATCGTATACATCATTGCTCGAGGTAGCATGTGGCACACCTATAAAGTCATCTTCAATAAAAACGAGACCACTCAGCAAGGGAAAATACCAAGGGGTAAAATGGGGTGCCACCGCATAGTCTCCCGCAGAACTGATTCGACGTAGGGTAGCGATGCTCTGTCCTCAAACGTAGGTAAGCGATCTCGTCCAACCACCGAGTCGATCTCCGCTTGTGCGCGACTCTGAGCATCTGGATACGATACCATGGCGAGAACAAAAGCCATCAAGGTTGAAGAAGTCTGTGAAGAGGTTAAGCAGCAAAAAATATGGTTCTGATATCCTCTGACCGTGTCGTATGAAGCTGCATAGTATGTATTTGTCAAGAGTATGTAATTTTTTGTAAAAAGATGACGAACCTATAATAGCGGTCGTGGCTGCTTTCTTTAGGGCAGTCTCGAACATTGGTTTGGATGCTTCATCTTGCTTCTCCATCCGTTGCAGATTTTCTGCCACCATCGACAACTGGCCAAGGAAGTTTTCGCCCTTGGAAAGCATGTAATCGATGTTAACAACAAGTACAAAACGATGCCCACCATATTCTGCTGCGCATATTGAAACGGTGTGTCGCACATTGCATTCGCGTGATTAGTCGAGATTCGAGCATCACGTTTGATCGAGGATCCCCAGCACCAGTCAGGTAACTTCAGTACTGCACAACACGACAGAATGACAACTCTTTCTCATAAAAGAGGACTAAGCTTACAGAAGGGGAAAGCTTTGAGCAACATTGCTCTCTCTGGAGTCATCATCTCAAGACCGACAGCCAGTGCATTTTGCACGATTCGGAGTAGAGGATCATCACGAGCACTGGGTTGATAGTCATATACAACTGACAGCGCAACAGAGGATGAGAACCTGTGAACAAATTATTAATCGTTCGATATTTACAAAGACATTGGCTAACGTTGCGAAGTGGGCATTATAATGTTGAGGCTCATCAATTAAATTGACGATCAACTCACGAGCCCGTTTCATTTGCATTGGGCGAAACCTAAGTGCGGCATCAGGACGGAAACTTTGGTGGAAGAGTCGTCGACAAAGTCGCCATTCATCGCCATAACCTGCGAATGTAAAGACGATCGACCAACCAAATCTGCCCGAACTTTAGAATGATTAAATTGAAGAATATTAGAAGAACATACGGCTTGAGTGTGGCTATATATGGTCGGTCGGAGTACATCCCAGAACGCTTGTCCAGTAAGGCTTCTGCAATATGCTGAGAATTGATCACGACCGCTTCCCGGTCTAGAATTCGCACGAAGAGCAAGTCGCCTGATAGGATAGTTGGCAACACATATGTACAATACTATCTGTCCACATACCATAAGTAGCACGCCATTCGGTATAAGTCAACCAAGGTTCTTTAGTGTTGATAGATAAGACGTTCCCTATTAGTGGGAGCGGCTTTGGGCCAGGAGGAAGGGGGGGCCTGTTGTGTCTATTCTTCCTGAACCGCCTGAGCGCAGTGATGACAGTAAGGGAAATAGGTACGGCGGCGAGCAGAGCAAGGTGAGCCTCATCAACTGATGGGACCATGGTTAGAGCAGTGCGGGGATGGACTCATTCACAGCGCGAAATGGACCTTATAACTATACCGGGAGATACTGTCCGACCTGCGCTCGCGAAGCGCCGGAATCGGCAGGACATCTAATAAGACGTCAAGAAGCCTGAGATAAATTCGGTCACTATGTCATGCCGTTGCTGTTTACAACGTAGAGTCAAGACTCAAACGTGAAGGATACGGAAACAAAACCCATGGCCACGATTTTGTCCGGACATGCCAACTCTACATTGTCGAGTATATGTTGACTCGATGGCCCTTCTGCATGCTCGCAGAGGATTTACTACACCATTGCTGCTGCGTTGCGCTCTTCAATTTGATATGGATAACAGGCTCGCTATAGAGTCCGAGTCACTGCGTTGGGACGTAACCGTCACTATATTTCGTATCTTACCCCTAGTAGTTGTACATACCAACATGTGACGAGTCCAAGCAGGAAAGGTATTCCAACTTGAAGGGCCCATGTCAGAGGCTGAAAAGCTCCCCCTCGTCGGAATTTCGGAAAGTATCTCTAGTGCAAGTAGTGTTGTTGGCAGAAGTCTGCCATTCTGCCATTGGCAATTGCCAAGCGGCAATTGCCGGCAGTAGGTCGAGGGCCTTTGGCAGAAGTCGGCAGAAGTCTTATTTGTACTTATGAGCAAATAGTAAAAGTTTGAAAATTTGACCGTTTGAACGAGCGTGTCTGAGGTTCTGTGATCACCAACATTGTAAAGATGTCCTCACAAAAGTCTAAGGGCCGTCCCACTCGAAAAATCGTCACCGACCACTTTGTCCAAGCCGAAAAAGTCCAGAATTCGTCGAACCGTCATTTTTTCCAATGCAACTATTGTTCAAAGTCTGTCAAAGGCCGTGACGACAAACCTCTCAAACACATTCTTGACTGAAATGCTTGCCCCACAGCCCCTGATCGCGCTCGCACAGAAGTCCGTAACTATCTTGCTACCAAGAACGGGAATCAAGATCTTATACTCCCACCTATCACGGATGCAGATTCTGCTTTGTCCACATCAAGTTCAGGAGCTGATCAAGCTCAGGGTCATGCTCCTGTACAATCACACAAACGAAAGAACCTCTTTGGGTTTGTCGATCTTCCAGTCACTCCAGAGCAAGCAACACGTGCAAATGTCAAGCTATTTCGGTGTGTATTACTCACATGTAACACAATCCACTAGTGTATTCTGACTGTATAACATCAGTTTCATTGTTCATGCCAATATACCATTCGTTGTTGTGGAGAACTGGTTTTTTCGAAACTTTCTTGATGAGATTCGGCCCTCATATCAACCACCAACACGTTATGTACTGTCACATTCAATTATGGATAGTGAAGTCGCGCGCGTTCAAATTGAGGACATTGCACGTCTCAAAGACTGCAAAAGGCTTACATTTTTGCTTGATGGATGGGAGGACAAAATCAGATGAAGTTTATATGGGTCTTTGGCTGCTGAAGTTAACCGGCATCCGGTCGTGTTGAACCTTGAGGACATGACTGGACACCGAGGTTCTGCAGACAAACTCCTTGAAGTTTCGGTGAAAGCATTGGCAAGAATGGAGATTGGAGATGGGCGTAACATAATCGCTGCAACAACCGACAACCCCACAGTAATGAAAGCATTCCGACGGAAGTTCCAAGAGAAATTTTACTGGGTTCTCGTAAGGTCTTCTCCCCCTTTGGTCTCGGTGTTTCTAATGAAGTAATGACTTGTCTAGACCTTCCCATGCTTTCTCCATGGCGTCAATACCATCATCGGAGAAATATGTACCCACCCATTTATGAAGCGGCATGCCCTCCCCATCAGTGCCGAGCGCTGTCCATTGAAGGCATTTGCAATCATAATTCACTCGATTGTACCTCACGCCGCCGACGTCGAACATTATTTCTCAGGTCTCGGTGGGGTACAGTCCGTGAAGCGCTGCAATCTGTCAGTTCAAACCTTCGAATCTCTCAGCAAACTCCGGGCAAGCTATGCAAATTTCTTGCACAAGATGGATCAAGAAGCCGGCAAATCGACACGTCGCAAACACGCCCACATGCACACTCGTCCAGACCACGGACTTGACACATCCTTAGCAGATCAGCTTCAAAGATCTTTTGCATGGGTACCTCCGCTTGTCAGCAACGGTGACTCTCGCACCAACTTGGATGATGACTTTCTTACAGGTCCAGAGTCCATTACGGACGAGGAACTGCTGGAAGAATTCAACCAGTTTGAATACGAGATGTGAGACTCGGAATCACGCAGTGCATTGCAAGAAGGTACCGGTCTATACGTGGATGAAGTCCCAGATGTTTTCGCAGGGGATATCATTGACTGGAACGAACTGGAGAAGGTCAACAAAGGTATTACGTCTGCGGGATTTATTGAAGAGATTGATGTGGTTAGTTGTGGGTCACAAGGGGAGGCAGCGGGCTGGAACATTGATGCGCTGTTGACATCAGAGGGTGTAGCATCTTTGCAATAAATTAGATGATGTTTTTGCCACTCTATAGAACTACTCTACGGCGCTCAAAAACACTCAAAAACATTTTGCCGATTTCTGCCATTCTGCCATTTGCCGTTCTGCCGTTCTTTTGGCAGAAGTCACCCTCAAACATTTCTGCCCCCCACACTAAGTGCAAGTAGTTGAACGCAGATGGGCTCCTCGCTGCCTCGCAAGGAGTAATCTGCTCGGATCTGAAAGTCACCGAACTTATGGTAATCGACTCGAAAGTAATGCTAGACATTAGGCACTATGTCAACACAGCGACCAAACGGACCGGTGGGAAAAAAAATCCCCAGAACGTCCACGATGTTACCCCTAATTACATAATGTTTTTCACAATGCATTCGAGCTTATGGTGCGCGTCACTTAGGCGCCACCAATTGTGTGCAGAGGCCAAATTGGCTCGAAGTTTGTAAACCTAACCCTAACCCCTAGCCTATTATGGTAACCCTACAGTGTGCTGCCAAAGTCCACTGCAGAGGATGGAGAATCTGCTTCGATATTATTGTCGTAGGCTTCAGCCTGAGCACAAAATATGATTTGCATATGGTATGGAGTGACTGGTCCTTTCAAATCCATATATCACCTGGTAAAATGACCAAAAAACACAACAATATCAAAGCTACTCAGGCTCACACAGCTCGTTGGCCCAATAGAGCATCAGACTCACAGGTGGTTGGATGCCTATCGGTCAGGACTCGGGACCAAAGATGTGCAGCTGAAGGTTCAACAATTCAGTTCAACCAAGTATAAGTCCCACAGATGGGTTCCGGAGACTGTAGCACAACTTTTTGACTGACTGTAGGTAGGGTAGATGATATGTGGCCAATCTGACTGCCTATGAAAATTTTATCTCCGTCAAATTTGATCAGATTGAAAATCGCTCTTACAGTTTTGTTCGTCTCATTGAAAGGAACATTTTTGTAAGAGGAAATAAAAATCTGACATTTTTTCAAGGTGGTAGGACATTAGCACAAAATTGGTGGTGACTAAGTGATGTGCACCATAGACTTACTGGGCGACAACATCATACGAACCTCAGCTCGAGAAATACTTCAACAAGCTTGTCGTGCGACAGATAATGATTGATTGTGCGGTCAACATGAAGGACAAGGTGGAGAAGTTCTCCTTCCAGAAGCAGTACTGATCTGCAAAAATATGACCACCCTCCAATTCTCCCAATGAGGATGAAGGCCTGCTCATCAGGATTAGACGAGGTCTCCATCTTCTCACTAGCATCCCCAACATGTCACACACTACCATGCCGGTGGGTAGTCTGCTGGTACATCTGATCATATTGCTGTTGGCCTTGGTTCATGTGCACATATAATTCACTCCCACTGCATCAGTGAACTCATGAGTCTGTGATATTGCAGTCATGAGACCTATAGACCGAGATAATTATGCTTTTGCCAGTTATATCCATGTATTTTATGAAAATTTTGGGTGGTTCATAAATGACCATTGATCCCTGCAAATTTACACTGAGAAGAGGCGTTAATGGGAAGGTTGAAGTCTTTGCGAGTCACTGAGATGCTGACTGAGAAAACAACCGGTTTATCATTGTAGCTACTTCGGCACATGATAAAATGCTAAGACTTGGCGTGATCTACTCGAGCTACTTGGGCGAAAGCACGCAGTGCTTTCCGATCCCGATCTGCGTGTCCTGCGAGAGAGAAAGTGAGCTGCGAATCCCAAATGGCTAGGAGTTCGACGACGCATCGAGCGAACCTCGGGACCCAGGATAGTAGGAGGAGAATGAGTGCTTACGTTGAAAATTATTGTGCCCGTGGCATTGCATATCGCAGGAATTCGTCTTGAAGGGCAGGTGCAGCCTGCAGGTAGGGGCGCTAGGATTTGGGCATGCTTGCGAAGATATAGTTGGAAGGCGTCACTTGCCCAGCATCCCATTGTCTTGACTACGTCGAAGGGAATGTTCCGGAGCAAGTACTCCAAGGTAGCGCCAATCCTTATGCCGTGTCCTTGTAATGGGTCTAATCCTGCCTCCTTCGCAGCCTGGGCAATCCGTCCGACGAATTTCGTTTTGGTGAGGGGATGGTGAGTGTTGCCGTGCTTGTAGGCGAAGAGGGCACCATTGATGGGAGGGTCGTTGATTCGGAAGTGGTTGGCTAGTGCCATCTCTGGATCAGTTGGGCCGTTTTGCTTGGCCCAAAACACATCTTCACCGGTCGGTGCAGACTTAGTGCGAGGCAGATGAAAAATGGTGGTCTTGAGTCCATTACGGTCCACATCACTACGAACATCTGACCGTTTCACGTGGGATGCGGGATTAAAGGCTGCAAGGTTAGGAACCGTGAATTCTCCGACCCTTGCAATGCAATAATATGCTGTGGTTAGGCAACTGGCGACAGCGGCATCGAGTGGATCCTCCAGGTTCAATTTCAGCAGGATGCGAGAGATGAAATCAATTGTGAAAGGCTGGCACTTTTTCCGTTTTGATCCCGGGGGAGTCAGGACTGTTGCCGCTTTCAACAAGGCAGTGATCTCGTCATCCAGTAACTCCCATCTAATCCCATGCAGAATGTGCCATGCGCGCACCCCATGGACGTAGTTGTTAATAGTTTTTCCTGAGTAGAGACCCGCCATGCCCGAAATGAAGGCCGAAATGAGTTCAGATGATGTGGGTGCTCGGAGGGTCTTCCCCAATTGACCTGGAGTCACAATAGATGTGGTATGCCAGGATGCCACTGCCATAAAGTTCTCGTGTGCTCGGTGCCCAAGCATGGATCATCACATCCTGGATGCATTGTGCATCTGCATGCGGGAGGGATGTTGACAAGGTCCGTGAGTTCGAAGGTATCCATAGCCAAAGTCGGTTCTTTGCTGGACAGTGAGGCCGAAGGGGGGAGGCATGAGGCATGAGGTTAGTAGTGTAAGCTGTCGTCGCTGGACAGGCAGTTCAGAGGTACACCTCGTATGTCAGGATAGTCACTTACTAAGCTTGCGTCGCTTGGAGGAGGTCCTCTCCTTGTCGACGAAACTCGTCATTGAGCCATTCGTGTTTGCGACGACGTTTGGGCAGTGGCTGAGGTTGCTTTGGCGAGCGGGATGCGAGTGCAGCTTTCAGAAGCAAGTGCGGGAGCATCATAGTCAACGATGAACTGCTTGAGAGGCTCAGGGATAGCAATTGGTGGGAGGAGCAAGCTGGTTGGGGGGTAGATTCCCCGAGAAGGGCTGTCTGCCGGGTTGTGGGCACTAGGGACATAGCGTGTAAGGATGGTGCATTTTGCATCTTCAGAGATGGCGTGAATTCGCTTGAACACTGTGTTGGTTGCCTTGTTACGGCTCCTGCCTTTCCACCACCCTTCGACGACCCCATGGTTGTCGCCAAAAACCTTGATGCAAGTGTTCTCTGTGCAGTGAGCAAGGAGCGAGATGATGAGGAACTCCATCCTGACGGCCTCTGCCCACCCGATATCTCGATCTTCGGCTTTCCAGCCTGAGAGGAGGCGCCACGCACGCCATTTTCCGTTGACCCAAATCGTGACGCCAACACCCGAACTAGCATCTGAGTAAGCTGCGGGGTCAATGACTTTGATGGGACCAGGGATGTTGCGTGAGATGACGGGTTGTGAGAGGCAAGCTTTCCACCAGCGGAGGTCACCTCCGGTGTCTTTGGGAGGGTGGCGAGGCATGTGTGGACGGTCACCGAAGATTGGAAGCATGGCTTCAAGGGAGACCAGATAAGCTCTTCCTGCTGGGATAACCAGAGAGGCATGTAGGAGTTTTCCGTATAGCTGCTGTACTTCGAGGAGGGTGTGAGTTGGATGGCTCTCCCACTCCTGAATGACCCTGAGGTACTTCTCTTTCTTTGCCTCCGGTATAGATAAGGTGCGAGTTGTGAGGTTCCGAAGAAATCCAATGAACGGCGCGCATGAAGCGAAGAGGATGTCCTTCACCCGTTCCCACGGGATGCTGAGGATTTTCGAGATGCGGTCGATATCTGTGAAACAGTAGGAGTAGAGGGCATCTTCCCATGAACGCAGAGAGCATGAGGATAGGTCTTGGATGTCGAAGGAACAGTCTTTGTCGTATTCCTCAACTCGCCCGTCAGGCATTGTGGACCCTCGGTACCATTTTCGCCTGCCCTCCACAAGGAGCCCACCATTCCTTGCAATGATATTGGCACGAGATTTTCGAAGGGCATTATAACTATGCAGGTGTTTTCGGAGAATACGAATGAAAATGTGGTTGTCCACCCATTTTGACAGGGGACCAATGCCCTGTGAACGTAGGATGTCTGCCCCGGCATTGGCCACTTCTCTGTATGAGCCTGCGGCTGCCGTGAAACCAAAGCAAAAGCTCGAATCAATGGCAAAACTGTCGGGACCTGTCCTGACCACCAATCCCGGCCACTGGGAGGGATGCAGTGGGACTGTGCGATAGGCTTCCGCCACGTCACGTACGGCTGCCTGTGATTCTGGTGGGAGGGACCAGATGAGAAGACAGATTGTAGAAGCTGTACCCCAGGTACAGGGATAAAGGTTTGAGTCGACCGAGGAATTAATGGATGATATGATTGGGGATGGTTTGAGAGGAAAGGAGAGGTTCTGAACCAGGCGAAATTTTCCTGGTTTTCCTGGTTTAGGAACCAAGGAAAGGGGGGCAGTTTGAAAAGGACCAATGAGAGTTTCGGTTTCGGTTCTTGAGAGCGGACCGATATAACGACCAGTAGAGTATTCACGATTGAGTATAGTAGTGAAGGCATCAGAGTGCTCGAGGATTGATGGACCATTAGGTGGGGTGTAAGTAAGTGATATAGAGGGGACACTCCCCATGAAACCAATTCGCAAGCCGTTAGGAATATGTGCATATTTGTGCATGAGGTTAGCGGACGTAAGATATTGTAACCAAGCTTCTGACTGATAGGGCGTGAGTGCTCTAGATGCTCTCGCCTTGAGGACATTCCTGAGCTCCGTGGCTCTTGCTTCCGCAGCCAGAGCACTCATGCACGTGTGATCGGGATGTGCTTGTGCACCCTTTTGGTCTTTGCCAGTCGTAACAGAGCTCGCAACCTTCTGGGTTGACGAGGTGTCCTTCAGCATTGCGACGGCAGCGGGTCTTGGTTCGTTTGTCCCAGAGGAACTCTGATGCACATTTGTGGATGTTGTGTTGAAAGCGGCCAAGACACAGGGCGCAGGCCGAGGGGCTGGATTGGTCTGCACCCACTGGAAAAGACTGCTGTCCTCTTGCAGGGCGCTTCCCTGGTTGGTTGGGAGCAGGGGCACGGTACGGATGATAGCGGTTGTTGGGAGACGCAGGAGGTTCTGCACTGGGGTACTTCCCCTGCCCTCCGCTGACCTCTCGCTGACGGGACTGAGCTGGCCCGTGTATTGATGCTAGCGAGTTCTGAAGCTGGGTGCGGTGATAGCAGGTGTGGAAGTGAGTCCCAATATGAGGAGGGAAGTGTGCACCCAGATGGGTGTGATAGCAAGCATGGGTAGGCAGCATGTGTGATGTGGGCCGAGAGCAAGAGAGCAGAGGAAAGTGCGTAAAGATAAAATAAATGAGGATTAGGTTAGCCGGATGTACTGCGCACTTGGAATAGCAGAAAACGAACCAGCTTCATGCCTTCATCACGCTCTTCCTCCCAGATGTCGTCAGACAGGGTGTTGTATAGAGCCGCATTGAAAATTCCAATGTTGAAGCCCTGGTTCTGGGTCAGGCGATCATGCCATTCCCGACGAACCAGCCCTGCATAGCGAAGGAGGGTTCTTTCACCCCGCGGGCGCATTCTGTGTTCATGGTTGGTGATAAGCGTGAAAAACATCACTAGTGCCTGCTGGTGTTTTTCTGGCCACCCGCACTTGTCAATGTGGATGAGGAAGCTCGTTTTGGCCATGTCAAACTGACGCCACGAGAGATCATGGTCTTGTAGGGCTTTCTGCGACGCCTTGAAAGATGCTACAGGCTTCAGGGCTACATAGCCGTCAACCTTCGCAAATCCAAATGCATCCTCTGCGGAAGATCTAGAGGTATCAGAGGCATCGCGGCAGCCATCCGGGCTGAAGTACCACAGTTCTACATAGTCCATATTCTTGATCTTCTGCAAGGCAAATTGAGACGGGCGAGGAATGAGGACATCTGCAACAAGAGTGTCAGCATCAAAATTGTTAATCTTCGGTTTCTTTTTCTCAGTTTCCCGACGCTCGTTCTCTTCCTCGGCCTCGCGTTCAGCACGAGCATGCTCTTCTAGTTCTTGTCGAGCACGATTCTCCTCCTCGAGCTGTGCTTGCCAAAGAGTTATGCGCTCTTGGCATTCACGACTCCAATCCTCTGCCATTTGTGCAAGGGCATCCGCCCGCACAGCACCACCAGTGATTAAGGCATTGAGCCAGCCCCCATAAGCAGCCGATTCAAAATTGGGTTGTGCTTCGAGGGCCGGGTCAGCCAGAATGCGGTTCATGAGTGAACGGAGTAAACCGGGAGACTATGGTTGGGTTTGAGTAGAGAGTAATGAAATTGACCGGATGTGAGATGAGTTTCTGGAGAGAAGTTGCTGAAGAAAAGAAAAGCGGAGGAAGAGAGTCGTCGCGGACGACGGAACAACGGGGAATGACGGATGTGGTACGAGGACAAGAAGGAGTGTACCACATCCGCCGCTTGCGCAGAGACTAAATTCTATTCCTTCGCTCGTGCCTCGTTACATAATAGAATGCCAATATAGCGACATCATAGCAGGCAAGGCGCAGTAGGGCAGCAACCTCACCCTTCAGGCCCATTCTCATTTTGTCTTGCATATTTCCAGTTGGAAAGGCTATAAAAGGCATTCTAGAGGAAAGCGGCTTTGGCAATGATCGCCAAGCTGACGGATCATGTGACTTAAAGACGACGTTGAAGGTACGATGACTGCACGACAGACAAGACACAGTAGTGTGGTGGCCTGCTCATTTTCATTTTTTCTTATTCATGGTTTCAATTCGAAGGGTATATATCCAAGGTTTCAAATAGAAAGTTGCCTGCCCAATGACCAAGCTAACACGGGTACACAACTTGACAAGCCAGTCCAAAGCGCTTACTAAGAGCCATAGCGGGGCAGTCAGTTATTGTTCCTACAAACCTTCGTATACTGAGTAGGCTCTCCTTTTATCTGCCAATGAGCGCTACTTTATAAAGTCCAATGGTGTACATCGTCTCCTTTGGGTCTTGTTCTGGCGTGCCGTTTTTCGTCTCGTTTGGGTGGGTGGGGGGTTGCCAACCTGGGCGGTCACTGCGATCAGGACAACATTCACAAACCATTTGAGCGTACTCACCCATGATCGGAGGAAAAGGCTGGTAGGTAAGCAGGTTCGAGCATGTTGCCCCGGAATGAGAAATCGAAACCTTTGTTTACCTCGTATCCATAAACGGCTCCGCGAATCTCAGCAGCACACTTTGTAGATTGACCATGAAGCTGTCTGATGCAACATTGTCAAGCTCAACCTGAGCATGTATTGAGCAGCATCCCACTGCGCAGAAGGGGGAAAGAAATGTACCTGCATTCCTGCACGTTTTACATTGAGAGGCATGTAGTACCGTCGCAAAGTATTCTAGCACCTGTTGACGCGCCTTGGGTGATGTGCACATGAGGGTGTTGAAGATTTGGAAGAGGGAAGACTGAATCACAGGTGCGGATAAAGAGACGCGAAAATGAGCAACTACACCGTGAAAGTGAGCATGAGCCAAAATCACTCACCTGCAAGCTCTTTAACGTCCCTCTCAAACTCGCATTCGACGAATCAACATCCGCAAGACTGTGCTTCGTTGTGGCCTGAGCATTGAGCTCGAGGCGAGTGATGAGGAGACGATCCACAATATCGATCGTAAGAGTCATATGAACTGTAAAAAACTACATCAGCTAAACGAGTGGATATCAGAAAAGACATACGGTAGCCCTCAGACTCAAGCTCAGCCTACTCGTTTGCCTCAGCGGTTGATTTCTGTTTACAGATGAGGTACAATTACTACGGCGAAGAAGTGAAGGGCATACGCTAAGTGCAACCTTGAGGACTGTAGATATTGTATTGTGCTCCCATGTTTGGTAGTCAACTCTGGGAGCAGGTGCAGTAGACTTCCTCTTCAAAGGGACATTGCATTGAGGGGGCGGGGTTGTTGATTGAGGTGGAATAGAAGGGGGTTTTGGTTTTGGGCGTGGAAGCTGGGCTATGATCTATGAGCGTCTGAACTTCATCCGGCAAATGCCAGGGACATTGTAAATGCCCAAATCGGGACATTCACCTCAGACGCGACAACTGAACATTTGAACGACGAAGGTGAGTGTGTTCAAACTATCGATTTGATTTTATATCTACTCATCTAATACTAGCATGAACAACAACTACAACAACGCTAACACTAATGGAGGACTCGGAAATCAACATTACGAGGTGTGGCAATCATTTGATAACATTGGCTAATCACCAATCATCATTCTACAGATTCCTCGCCATCTTCTCCAACATATGCCAAGGCCTCAGGAGGTGGTGTTCAGGATGACAAGAATGCAGCTGGTGAGTGACACAATTATTTGTGAGTTACAATACTGAAATCATTGAAGGAGATTATGTATGTTACCTGGGCTGCCACACGACGCCATGTGTGTCAACTGATCTATCAGCCGGACTTGCCATTCCCTCCCTACCCGCTGCCTCCAGTCTGGCCAGACGATGTGCGAGCAATGATGGTCTTGTGGGTTGCGAGGGAGCGTCGGATGTTTGAGATGGAAATAGTAGAACTCGAATACATACTGGGACTTGGCCATGCCGCGCGTTAGTGCTTATAGGTTGAATTGAGCCTGATGATGATAGCGTCGGCGATACTGACATGAAAACTGGGTTTGAAGGGTATTTGCATGCTCTGAGAGGATGAGCGATGAAAGAATGGTATGGACAATGTCGTGAGACGTTTAGATTGAAGACGCCACATCAACGAGGGGTTGAGTCCCAACTTCCACAACTACGACACGGAGAATGGTGTCCATCATAAGCTGCATGCCCTCAGTAAAGGTCAAAGGCTTATCCTTCTTGCAGACAGCAATGTACACTGGGACGAGGAAGAGCTTGTCGATACTGTACTCATGATAGATTGCGATCTTGTCAACGGGTTCTATCTGGATCTTCTCGAGTTCATGCACAGTGAGCTCCTTGACATTGCAGAAACTCCACCGAGCGGCAGGCTGTAGGACGCTCAGCCATGTCTCGAAAGGCGCCTCATAGAGCGAATATTTCCTGTTCACAACCGTCAAGATGCCTAGCACGATAACATTTAATCAAACGGGCATACGGGTCGTAAAAGACCCAGAGAAAACGGGCGAAGTCTTCGCTCTTGACGTTGTCCAAGGTATAGGCATTGTTATCCGATAAGTTGCATTCCTCGCCTTCGGTTGACTAGAACTTCTGGCGGAAGAATAGCGATTCACGCTCGAAAAAAATGACTGTATCTGATAAAGATGATTCTCGACCTGCGAAATTCGAAGTTACAACCATCAATCTGAGGCGTTGAAGAACATAACATCTGTTCGGCACTCACCAGTACAGCCATATCACCGCCGCACAAATAGTGACTCGAACACACCATAAGAATACCAATGGGGGGCTGAGAACGAAGCCCGAAGACTTGGTTGACGGCGAATCTTTCCCTCTCATCGATGACATCGACGGAGTGAGTTTGATATTGAGTGCATTGGAGAGACTCCCTTTCTTCGAGGGTGTCTTGGTGACTGAAGGAGCAGACTCGGGAGCGCTTCCGTGATTCGCAGGGGATTGCAAGTGAGAGCGGCTTTGAAGAACCAGGGGGGAACTTCCAATGACATAGTGTAGTCAATGTCGCTCTCATCAGCGCCAGAGGGGGGAATGCAATCCCATGTGAGGATTGGGGAGGGGAACAATAAGTAGATAAGTCCTTGGGTAATGGTGGGACCCGATCTTCTTCCAGAGCCTCACCGTTGGCGGCGAAGGAAGGTTGACGGTTCTTGAACGTTGCCAAATCCACTGGAAATATCGCTACCCAAGCTGTTCCGCCTTCCCTTCCCTGCGCCAGTCGAATGACGACCAGAGGCCGAAGGACCAGATACTGAAGTCCCACTGGTGGCCATTGACATAGATGCGGAATCACGCGAACTTGTCGGGGTGCTTGTATATGTAGTGGATGATGCAGACCCACGCTTTGGAGTAAAACTCGAGCGTGTACTCATAGAACTCGGCTTTTCGGAGTTTTCTCAATACCAGGTGAGCTATACTTGGTGCTACTTGACTCGTACTCGCGTCAAAAGAGGTCGGATTAAGGCATTTGGGAACTGGGGGCCGCCAGGAGCACAACATTGAAGATAAAAAGCTTTGTTGTTCTTGAAGAAAGGACAGGCAGAAATGATGATTCGTAGCATACGGACTAGCTTGAATTGTTTGCCATATTTGCCGTCAAGTCGTGGACACGTGGCATTTAGAGGCCAAATTTTATGGTGATTTGGACTCTGGGCATTGATTGGAGAGCCTCTGCGTGCTCATCGGAACCACCAGCTAGCGGGAATAGGATAGCGGGAATAGGATGGTAGGAACTGCTTTAGCAGCCACATTTTCGAACTGTGCAGCCTGAGTTTTGAGCGGAAGAGCACGCAAATTTGCACTCACTAGACTAGGAGATAAGATATCCACCGGCTCGTTTTGAATTGCATGCACCAACTCATGATTGTATGATCTAACGTGACGACGGAGAGTCGGGAGATGTGGCAGCTGATGGGTCGTAGACCGAGACAGTGAATGTATGGTTTTCCACCTCTAGGAGCCTTAGAGGATGTTCAAGTTTGCGTGACCCAAACGCAAGCCCAGGTGAAAGAGTGGACTCCTCATGAATGTATATCAGTGCTACTGTCCTAAATCGGCCGGCTAGCTGCCGAAGATATGCCTGTAGCTGTCGGTTGTGAGGATTACCCTCATCTGACTGGTTCCCAATCGTGCAGAAATGGTACCGATAGTAGTACCTGCGACTCGGAAGAGACAATGACATTGACATGATGGGTGAAAGGTGCCTGGTGAAGTTTTCCAAGGTTTGTCCAGACTCCAAAGAAGGGCAGGCTGGGCTATTCTCGTTGAAGGACAGTGCAATGGATCTTGTAGATGGAGAGCAAGTGCATAATGCCTAAGATAGGCGTGAATCTGGTCGCAATCAACGGACCGCCACGAGGTTACATGTTCTGGTTGATGTGATATCTGCGCTAACGCCATCACCTTCCATGTTTTTTTTGCTGAGGAAGATGATGTGAACACAGCTTTGTACACTGCAAAGAGTAGTGAGATCACCATCGGGCCAACTTAAAGGCTCCCGGGCCAGTGCGACAGACCTACCAAACAAGAATTTTGCCCTTGAAAAGTCCCTCTTCCACTAGATGATCTGCATTGGCCATATACTTGACATACAAGTAGGCCAGCTCAAAGAGATCAGGTACAATCTACTCTCACCAGTTCACTGATGGAGCGACGTTGAATCATGATGGGCTGTAGTGAGTCATGGTGTTCGTTCTCAGTACTAGTGTGCAGTATCATATATCACAAACAAACAAACACAAGAATCTCGCCGCCAACTCGTATAGTACCTTTGAGAGTTTATAGATAATGGAGTAGTACCGTAAACAGTATATATTGATAGAATTGAAATAGTACGAGCATTCAGAGCTGTAAGTTAGAAAGATACTTCATCAAACTCGTCATCGACATTCCCATATCCTTCACTGTCGTTATCACCGTCATGCAATTCTCCATCACTCAATTCTTCATCACATTCTTCATCATTGCATTCTTCATCATTGCATTCTTCATCACCGTCCTCCTCCTCATTGTCGCACCCACCTAAACACTCGCTATCGCCAATCATTTCATGGTCCGTGTCCTCATTGTTACTGCCATTTGCAATGTCCATGACATTGGTCCGTGCCACCGACACGGAGCAGTCCCTTACGATTTTCCACAGCATTGCTGAATGTCCGACGCCAAAATGAGTATATCACATGAACATATCTCTGTCGACGAATCTGGTGCAAACGTTAACATTAGCACAATACAAAAATGAATGTTTGTACTTACATGCTGACATAGTGCTCTTCAAAGTCATCCAGCTCACCCCCAGGACGCACCAGTGATTTCCCATAATGAAGTGAGCTCGTACCACGTCCCAAGGAAAAGGCAGGAATCAAATGAGCCCCTCGGATTACCTGTCCTGGATCAAGGAACCCGAACGCGTCTGGGTCCGACTCCTTCACAAACGCGATCTTTGGGAGACGAGCATGATTTATGCCAGATTTATAGTTTCACAAGGCAGCTAGCCACCTGACCCAGAGCACCTCAAGGTGCCGCTTTATGGGTTGACCTCCAACGTTAAGCCAAACCTCCATATGAAAGACACCCAATACGCGGGCGTACCAGTATGGATGACTTGGCGATATCTCCCCTGACAACACCATGATATCTCCGTGGGTTCTGGGGTTGATGGTGTCGTATTCACGCTGCAAGTCGTAGGTTGTGTAGTGCACTTGCATGGTCTGTACTGAGTAAATCGTGTTATCAGGAATAACGACGGAGTTGCGTTCCGCATCCATGAAGACGTGGTCGCAATAGTTAACGTCTAGCTCCCGGAGTCGATAGAGGACATGGTCCTTAAGTCTTGGTAAGAAACTCTGGCAACCACTGTGAGCAAATTATAGTGTGCGTCTCAAATGAAATGCAACTTCTACCTTAACAGCAGGATCCCCCTCATGTTCTCCGAGAAATGTGAAAAGCTTTATGGGGTTGTTGTGATTAGTCGCAATGTAGTGATGTTGTTCAGAGGACGTTGGTGGGGGGGCGTCGGCTCGTGATTCATTGCCAGAGGAGGATACACCGACTTCTGCCACCCGCCGTAGTACACGGCGCCTACGCTCGTGCTTAGCTAGCTGCTCCGGGGTGTTTATCTTGCTAGTCAGCGGATAAAATGCCTTGAGGGCTCTATGAGCAAGCTCTCCCTGACCAAACTTAACTTCAGGTAAAAACTATGAATGCGTTGGTACATACAATTTGAGTAGTGAAGGAGTCGGTGGTCCTGAAGAGCCTGATGGATGTCACATAATCACCCATCGCATGGAACTTATAGGTGCCCAGATTGAACGTTTTGATCCTCGGCCCACTCGATTCTGGAGGGGTACTAGTTTCAGAGTGTTTGGCAGCCTTTCGTTGCCGAGCCGCTTTCTCCTTGGGTAATTCCAGAGTAGTGAAGGCACTGCAGGTAAAACTTCGAAACTTTGCAACTTCTGCGACAGCTTCTTGAACGTTTCTGCAAGAAAAGTGAGCGTAGAGTCCGAGTGAAGTCTGAGCTTGGCAAGTGCATGCCATTGCGCAATCGATAGAGAAGCGACTGCACGACTGCATCATGGTCGTCGGGGAACAATCCCTCGAACACGGGAATAGCACACTAACAAGAGCTGTCAGTGGGTCAAATGCAGAAAACAAATAAGCCGAAAAAACCTGTAAAATATCTTCAAAATCATGCGCTGCTAGCCTTTTCATCTCAGATGTATTGTTTGAAAACTTGCGAATGACGCCGTTACCGAAAGTTGGGACTTGCCGAAACCTAGAGCAAGATTGAGAGTTGACTGCCGTGGCGACTTGTGAGCGGGTAACAGCACTCCTTACGAACTTCTCGTACCTGCGGTCGAGGGTCGCGACAAGCTCACTACCATGAGGAGAGGCATAGAGGAGCCTAATAAGGTGAGTAAATAGCCCCTTCCAGGTACCTAACTCGCATTCATGCATAAAGTCGATGACGAGCATCCGGAATGGATCGAGGCCGAAAGGTCTGAGCTTCACAGCAAATTGATTCTGTGAATAGATATATGAGCTGACCATAAAGTGATAAGAAGCCAATTTCGCTTACGATAATAGGCACCCATGAACCTCCTCCAAGGGTATGTTCGACCTTTACACCATCTACAGTGTTTCCGCATCGGTAAAATCACAGGGCGCCTTGATAACTGTCGCCAGAGCGTACACTCGAAGGTCGTCCAGACGGCTTTTCATGTCCCTCACGAGTCTCCAAGATAATTAAACATGTGTTCGTGTGTGTGAGACAGCGAGGGCACGGGCACAAACCCATATCCTGATAGTAGCGATTAATACCCTGTAAATTGCTGAGTAATTCTACCCTGTCAAGAGAAAATTGCGCAAGAACATACTTTTCAGGATAATCGGCAGAATCAGACAGACCAGAACAGACAGAATGGTAAAGTGATTCGGGGAAGAAAGACCCTTCATACTACTCCGTCGGCACACTTCAAAAGAATACCATGGCGATATGCGGAAACAAAGTCTTCATCCAGCAAGGTTTCCCAGCAGGAATGAAACAACTCCCTGCGGCAGTGTGCATGAAGGGACACCATGCCAGTTTTCGATATACCAGATAGCATACTAAGAATATCCTTGACACTGTCAGGAAGCTGACATTGTACATCATCAACAGCAGTTGACAAACATGGGGCATTCAAGATGACTTACTGAAGGTAAAAACCCCACCAGGTGGCATGCTCCTGATCGGGGTGACGATCGCGTATTTCGTCAGATTTCCGAAATATAGGTAAAGTGGCCAAGCCTTCGCAGTCCGAAGTTTGCCAGATGTGTGGCATCCGAAAAAAAACATGAGACCCGCGATGACACACTCCAGTGAGCACCCAGGCTCTTTTGGAAGCTTGTCCTGAGCATCCAACCATGCGTCAGAGGTATAAAGCTCATCAAAAATGCGTTCTTGGTGGCTGTCCAAAGGATCTCTCCACAAGCGTTGGAAAGGTGAGAGATGGAACGCCCTTGCCTGGATATCTGCGAATGCCGCTATATGACTTCGACTAGAGGGCGATAATGAAATCCGTAAATAGTATAAGGCTGAGGACCGTCATCCTTTGACTTCGTTGGAATGTCAATGGTGACACTGGTCTCAATCCAGTCATCCGGGAAAGTAACCTTTCTCCCCT
>JABCPV010000152.1:0-103627 GCA_016584345.1 Suillus ampliporus | reverse complement strand
TGGGGTGAGGTGGAGGTGGAGGTTTGTATGGGGGTTCTTAGGGGTAGGTAGGTTTATGTGGACTGCGCGATGTAGAATGCATGCACAAATTGATTGCCGATTTTATTCCTGGACAGGTTCGAACTTGAGGGAAGGGCCGACCGGGCTGGGGTTCGTACAAAATGGTCTCTACTTCAGCTACAGACTATAAATTCGCAGTGGTGTTACTAGGATTTGGCATTGCGCTATAATAGGTTCTGATGTAGTGAGTACAATATGTACTAAAAGAAAATAATGACCAGCACGATGTTAGAAGAAAAGAGAAACACTGACTAACTGGCGAGCAAGCACGTACACGCAGCCAACAATTCGACGAATCACTACAATCCTAATTTTGACAAACCTCCGCCATGCCAATGACAAATGTACACCTGGCATTCTCCGCAACAGGGCGTGTCTCCATATAGCTACCGCTCACAATCGTTGAGTTGTGCGACTCCTGCATTAGAACCATCCGGACTGTGTTGGACTCAGAGTACTTTGTCCACTCTGGAGACATGGCCAACTTGTGAGTATTCGGATTGCCCGTGCGCACGAAGGAAAGCCAGTAAGCAATGAGTTCGGAAGCGAATGCGAGTTGGACCGGCGTCAGTTCCCATTTTGTCACAGTGCCGTTGGGGCTAAAGTTTTATCTCGATCAGCCTGGGTGGTTATTAAGGATGGACTGTGTCTTACAAAGTGGTCCTGCCATCAAACATCATAAAGTTCTCAGCAGCATGTGTGACGACAGGGAGACCGAAAGCTGGGTCAGGCGTGTTGTACCGATAAGTCCAAGTATTATCCGAATATCGCGAGGATGGACCACCCATGGCCTGAACCTGATGCATACAAATGCGATGCGGGTCTTATTAGTATGCCAGTGGTGTAAGGCTTAGACTTACAGCGCATATCAGCTCAGATTCTCCTGTGGCCACCCAGAACCGCTGAGTCGCAGAAACAAAGTCTGTTTCTCGATATATCCATAAGAACTGTTGAATATCTGTGTCTGTCAATAATGGGAAATATGTCTTAAGTGCATTAGAGATATTGTGGTGCACGAGGTCGAAGGAAAGAGTGTCGTTGGATGCTGAGCTATCATGTTGACATCAGCGGGAGCGCGGCGCTGAAATGACTCGAGTGAAACATACCCAACTACAAGTGGAACATGAGCAAAGTCACCGCGCTGGAACTTTGATGTAGGGTGTTCAGTAATCAGCACGCCGTCCAAGACGGGGTAAAACTGGTATGGCCTGTCACCACGTCAGCTGCAGAAATGCTTCGCGTAGAGTGGACAGAACTCACACTCCTACAGAGGTTGCGGTATACTGCGCCTGTACAAGCGCACTGATGCTCGCACTACGGAGGCATGCCATTTGCTCTTCCATAGAACTATTTCCGCACCCTGCAAACGACGAGTAGGATTGGAAGAGGAGCTGTTAATGGGCGTTAGATGGGGAGCTAATCCCGGCAGTCCGGCGGGCGCTTAACATACCTGTTGTTGCTCAGGGGTGGGAAGGGGCCTCCTGCCTGACGCTCTGTGCAATAGCTTGAGAAAAAAGCCCTTGGCTCTCCTTGGTAGTCATGTGTAGGTTCACGGCGTCGGCACCGGCACTGTGCCCGACAATGGTGACCTTGGTCGGGTCGCCACCGAATTTTCTGATGTGTTTCTTGACCCATGTGAGTGCCTGGATCTGGTCCTTGAACCCTGCATTAAAGTCGCCGTATGTCGCGTTGGTGAACTCGGGAGCGGCCAGGAAGCCGAAAGAAGCAAGACGGTAATAAACAGACACGATGATGACATCTGGGCTTTGATTGATCCAGTGTTCAAATGGCCATTCGCTTGGGTCTCCTATAAGCCAACCTATCGCAACGGGATGAGCAAACAGTTACAGTCGTCCATAAGAACACGACATTACCTCCGCCATGGATATAGAACATCACAGGCACTACATAGACCCATTGCAATAGTGACAAATTAGAAAACACGAGCTAGGACAGGACATCTAAAACATACAGTTGTCGTTTGCTTTGGCACCGTGGGGTATGTAGACGTTGACGTTTAAGCAGTCCTCTGATTCTGTTGGTCCTGCATCCCAAACTAGGCCACGGAATCAGAGAGAAGATCTAAGGGTGACAGCTCACATACAAAGATCCAATGATCCTTGGATACAAGGGAGAGGGTAGCTGGTCGCATCGACCAGCTGCCCGTTGGTCCCTTTAGTCACACGTGCCTCGTTTAGAGCGACGGTTGCACGGAAGCGCTTGTCTCCTACAGGGGGCTCGGCATATGGTATCCCAAGATATACCACCGTGTTTGGGTGTGACATGTCCCGTTTGCCTTGGTATGTCGCATATCCCAAGTCGACCATGTACGGCTGATCGCCAGGGTTTATCGCATATCCCAAGTCGACCGTGAGACCGAGTGGGGTCTGTTTAGGCGCACCAGTGATGAATGAGGCAAGGTTCAGCAACGTCAAAATCGCGTTGAGCATTGTTGAGTAGAGGAGATCTGAGAGTCGTCCGCCCTTGCAGGCGTGATTTTTTAAACCCTGGAGTAAAAGTTGACTTACATACACTTGTGACGGGATCCTTAGCATAATGGGTTAGTCTTGATGCCATCATACTTTTTGAAACAAAGTGCTTCTGTTGTTTCAGATTTAGTCTTCTGGGATCATTGACCCTAGGTGTTTGCTGAACGCCAAGCTCATTTAGCCATCGCTAACGTTCCGAGATGGGGTTAGTATGACCCTCCGGTATACTATTCACTTCCGTCGGAAATTCCAATCCTCGGGTCGAGGAAGGCTTGGATGGTATAACTTGAAGAGATTCAAGAGAACAAAGCTTTAGGCCATCAGCCTAAGCATGCCATCATGCGGTCCCCCCTGCTCATGCGGGTGTGGTCCTCGAATTCTGCGAAATTCTTGTGATGGCCTGGCGTCAGTGACAACAGATCTGGAAATCACGCGCCCTGGGCTGGCTAGCAAGAAGACTTCCTGGTTTGGACTCGATAGGTTCTTCTGATTCGTCTCACCAACGTTTCAGTATTGAACTTTAAAGGCGATGAGCGATAGTTGCAATTGGTTAGGATGAAGGATGTGATAAAAGAGAATGTGGCGAAAAAAAACACTGCAAACGGGCGCTCCCTGCAGATCGGCCCGGGGTATGCTCAGGTTTCTCGCCAAGGCCAATCAAACCAAACCGTCCATCATTTATGTGGAGAAATAGTAGGAGAGCCAACAAGTGCCCATACCATTGAGCGCAGAGCGCATACAAGCTCGTCACTTCAAGCATCCATTGAGGCGCGCGAGCGCTAAGTAATCCGACGAGCCCTTTGCTCACCGCGGACTCAACAGCTACAGTATTTTTCACTCCCGCAGCCTGCGGGCCTCCTGGCTCAGATCTAATTTCTGTATTCCGACCCACACGATCTTGATTTCGAGAGTCTCACGAGAATCGAACTGTGCCAACAACTCGGTGTGCACCGTGTATAAAGGTGATGGCATGGTTTCAGCATGGCGCACCGTGCCAAATCCATTATGATAGGAAGTACTTATCTGCAGGTCAGGTGGTATTTATTATCACTGCCAGCAATCTCACCTATCATATGGGAAAGATAGTCATCCAATCAGGATCCTGACGACCTCGCTCAAGACGGGCTTGAGCGTACCGGGATGGTCCCGATTGACCTTCTCACAGAGAAGGTCCCTCAATGGTTACGCCATGCTTGTAAAGGCGTGGACTCGCAAATAGAAGTAAATAATGGTTCTAAACATAGTATACCTGAAAACTATAGAGTGCGGGGGCGTTCTAGGTTGCGGAAGTGACCCCAAACCGCTTGTGAGGAATTATTGAGAGCAACGTTAATTTATCAGCCGTTTGCGTAGGAAGGTGAATGTCGAGTATGGTGGTGGTTGATAGAAGGACGTATGCAAGGACGTCCAAATAAGCGCCACGAGCTATATCCGAAGACTGAAGCAGACGCTGTGAGCCATTATACCTTATCATGATGCAGCTGTAGATTGGTATGTAAGTGCGCGCCAGAGCTTCTCCAGACCAGAAAAACCTCACCAGCTGGTGCAGAAAACACGATATCACTTGGTGCACGAGTTAGATGTATGTCGTTGATAGTGAAAGATATCTACGAGGTGGCACTATAAAAGAAAGAAAAACTACATGCCGAGATCAAAATAGCTGTCCATATGCGTCTCATAAAGGACCATCAGTGGGCAGAGTGGTTACATAGCGGAAGAATAACACAAAACGAATCCACCGTGCCCCCGGGGGTTCTTGATGCGTTTTACCTCGTCACTAACTCGTTCAGACCGCGGAGCAACATACAATGTCTGCGACCCCAGCAAGTGGAAATATATTGAAAAAGACATACCTCTTAGTCCCGCACTGCAGCATCTTCGACAGCACGAGTAACGCCACGAGCGGAGGTGCTTCGCTTCGGGCGTTGCTGGGTTTTGGCTTCCTCATCAATGTTGGGTTGGGAGTTGCGGTAGAGTAACGGGAGATGACAGAGGAGCGCACGTGGACGTGACCCGGAGGATGATGCAAGAATACTGCGGCAGTAATGTACAGAGGGGTGAGGATAGAGACGGCGGGTAGCGGAGGACTGAGAACATAGAAGTCAGAACAAGCAATTTCGCACTGAGATATCGAGCCACGGAGTTCGAAATTCCCATTGGGGTCAGTAATAAGTATCGTTCGTGCAACTTGCAGTGACAAGTTCCTGTGTTGTACAATGACGCTGGAGGGACTTCGCTGGCATTTCACGTACTCATTCCGAGTGGCAGGTTCGCGCTGGCAATGTATCAGTAAATTATGGACTTCATCCACGTTGGGAGAACAATGTAAATGTATTAATGTCGGACATCTCAGGATAGAGGCGCGACTCACTCAAATACAACAAGACCCAGATACTGAAAGAAATGACCATTGGTGAGTACAAGTACAAGATACATACACTAGATAATGCCGGACAGAAATGACCAGCACGACGTTATAGGAAAAGATGAACTCGACGCGAACTCTGACTAAGTAATCCTACAAACCTCGTGACCGATATGCGAAACGTTCATGACAATTGGACGAGTCACTACAATCCTGCCTAATGTTGACAAACCTCCCCCTTGCTAATTGCAAATGCACACCTGACGGTCTCTGCAGCAGGTTGTTCCTCCATATAGCTACCACTCTTAGTCGTCGAGTTTTGCGGGTCCTGCATTAGAACCATCCGGGCTGGGTCGGATCCACCGGACTTCTCCCACGCCGGAGACATGTCCAGCTTGTGAGTATTCGGATTGCCGGTGCGCACAAAGGAAAGCCAGTAAGCAATGAATTCGGAAGCGAATGCGCGTTGGGACGGCGTCTGTGGCGTAGATGATCCAGTGCCGTTGGGACTAAAATTTTATATACATCAGCTTGTGTGGCTATTTAGGATGGCTGTGTCTTACCCAGTGCTAGTGCCATTGAACATTATCCACATCTCAGCGGCATGTGTGACGAGGGGGGTACCTAACATCGGGTCCGGCGTGTTGTACCGATAAGTCCAAGTATTATTCGGCGAATATCGCGAGGATGGGACGCTCATAGCCTGGGCCTGACCGCGTACAAATCCGATGTGGGTATTGTTAGCATGACTCAAGGGACCACACAGCGGTGAGGCTTAGACTTACAGCGCATATCACATTAGGTTCGCCTGTGGCCACCTGGAACTGCTGACTTGAAGAATCAAAATCATCTTCTCGATATAGCCACAAGAACTCCTCGATGTCTGAGTCTGTCAATAATGGGAAAAAACCCTTAAGTGCCTCAGGGATAGTGAAAACTGGGGGGGTAAGAGTCTCATTGGATGCAATGCTATCAATGTTGACATCAGCGAGAGCGCGTCACCAAAATGACTCGAGCCCCAACATACCCAACTATAAGCGGAACATGAGCGAATTCACCGCGCTGGAACTTTGACGTAGGGTATCCAGTCACCAGCACGCCGTCCAAGACGGGGCGGAATAAATTGTATGGTCTGCCACCACGTCAGCTGCGGAAATGCTTCGCGTAGAGTGGAGAGAACTCACATGTTCCCGAGGACTGCCTTATCCTGCGCCCGTGCAAGCTCGAAGACTTCTTTAGTACGAAGGCATCCCATTTGCTGTTCCACAGAACCAATTCCGCACTCTGCATAAAATGCGTAGTATTGGAAGAGGAGCTGTTAATGGACGTTAGATGTGGAACTATCCCGGTAGTCCGACTGGGCGCTTAACATACCTGCTGTTGCTGAGGCGTGGGAAGAGGCAACCTACCGACGCTCTGTGCAATAGCTTGAGAAAACAGCCCTTGGCTCTCATTTGAAGTCATGTGTAGCTCCACGGAGGTGCCACCAGCGCTGTGTCCGCCAATGGTGACATTGGTCGGGTCGCCACCGAATTTGCTGACGTATGACTGGACCCATTTGAGTGCCTGAATCTGGTCCTTGAGCCCCGCATTAAAATCGCCGTATGCGGGGTCGGTGAACTCAGGAATCGCCAGGAAGCCAAAGGAATCAAGACGGTAATAAACAGACACGATAATGACATTTGGGCTTTGTTGGATCCAGTGCTCGAATGGAAAGTTGCGTGGGTTTCCAGAAAACCAACCTGTCGCGACGGGATGAGTGAACGAGTACGGTCGTCCTTGAGAATGTGACGATGTTACCTCCGCCATGAATATAGACCAGCACAGGCACTATATAGATCCATGACAGTAGTGAGAAATTAGAAAATACAGCACAGGCTAGGACAGGACATCTTGAAAACGTACGGTTGTCGCCTGGTTGGGCACTGCGGGGCGCGTAGATGTTGACTTTCAAGCAGTCCTCTGATCCTGCTCCTCCCGGCTTCTCAGCTAGGTCAGAGTCAGAGAGAAGATCTAAGGATGAAAATATTCGCACATACGATCCAGTGATCCTTGGATACAAAAGTCAGGGTATTGGGTCGCGTCGACCGGCTTCCCGTCGGCCTCTTCAGTCACACGTGTCGTGTTCAGAGGGACGGTTGCACGGAAACGCAGGTTGCGTAGAGGGCGTTCAGCATACGGTATCCCAAGGTATGCCACTGTATTGGGGTACGACTCGGGTTGGTTGCCCAAGTATGTCACATACCCTAAGTCAACCGCGTTTTGGTACTGGTTATCGGGGTACGTCGCATATCCCGAGTCAACCGTGGGGCCAAGTGGCGTCTGTTTAACTGCACCATATGAGGCAAGGTTCAACAACGTCAAAATGGCGCTGAGCATTCTTGAATAGAGGAGATCTGAGAGTCGTCTGCCTTCCACAAGCGTGCTTTATACCCCGAAGTAAAAGTCGATTTACATATACTTGTAATGGGGTCCCCCGCATAATCTCACTTAGCACTATGACGTAGTACTTCTTCTACAGAACCATAACTTAATGTCACTATACCTGGTTGCGGTAATCAGTCGTAAGGTTACTCGGGTCTGAGGGGTGTGATGGGTGACCGGTGACCTGCCAGTTACCGTGCTGAAATACCTCATGAGGATGAGTGGTGCCGGGGAGGCAGGGCCAGCGCCAGCTAGCATGAAGTTGCGAGGGGTGTGGGGAGGTTGCAGTTAGGCCTGGGGTGTGGTGCAAGGCTGCGAGAGTTGGAGGTTGGGTGTGGTAGGTGGCGGGAGACTAGTCGGCAGGCGAATGACATGGTTGGGCGAGGTTGGACATGGAGGTGAGCTAGACTGGTGACCAGCCCCTCCATGAGGCAAGCCTAGAAGGGTTGGTCACCAGTCTAGAGGTGAGCACTGACGTGAGTCCTGGGCATGTGACTGACTGGCGCGACGGCAGAGTGGCACCATGTTGAACTCGGAAGTTCGAAGTTCGAACGCCACAAACACTTGCCATTTGTAGTACACCTTCCATTCCATAAGGATGTCAAAGGTGCGCACTGCCATCATATTCCAGCTCCTGCAATGCCTGATTAGCGAGAGCCTAGGGCGGTGATGTGCGCTGTTACCACTCCGAAATTATTCGGGTCCTAGAGCAAGGTACCAACATTCCGTACTATGCGCAGATATTCAGATTTGCCTGTATACATCCATCTCCATGCACCTATCACCATCCCTCCATTTCACTGGTCGCTCAAGCTAACCCCTCTCACAGCCCAACACCCACATAACCAACCCTCCTCTTCGTCCAATGCGTCTACCTCATGTTCGCAGGCATATATATGTAGCCCAAGAAGCTATCGAACCATTCTACTTTCCGCAGGACACGGGACTCTCACCCAACACCACCTATGCTAATAATATCGTATTCCAGGCTGGGCCACTTGCTCGGCCTCGCCTCGCTCCTTGCAACTTCTATTGCGATCGAGGCCTCAATTGGTCTGGGCGCGTGGACAGGCGATCAGGTCGTTGGCGTGTACATACCTTTAGCTCTTCACAATAGGAGGTATCACCAAAGGACTAGGTCTGCACGGCGCAGGTGAGATGTAGAATGATGGACATCATCCGAGTCATCATTGGATGGATGAGCCGCCTGAGATGTTCGGTGCGTGGTTTTTGGTGGTTTGGATTGTGATGGTGATATATATCGATGGATGATGTTTTCTTTTTTTCTTTCTTTCTCCGCGTCGATTCTTGATCTGTGCCTTATGCTGGGGCTCCGTCTCACACAATAGTCACCCTCCTCTGCCAATGACATCGTATTCTAGACTGCGCCACCCACCCGGTCTCATTGACATCGTCCTCCTCTCGCTCCTCGTAACTTCTATTGTGTTTGAATAACATGACGTGTACATTGATGAGAGGTGTGTTTTCGTTCGTCCGTTTCCTTATGTGTGGTTGCTGTTCAGTTATTTTGTACGGTGCACAATCTGTAAGTCTAGATGGATATCTGATTTACTATTGGTTACCACTTGCTCGTGCACACCACATTTCGTGCATCCTCCCAAAACCACACTTTTCTTACTACAAATCTTCACAACTACTACGTCTATTTGAAATAATAATACACAAGAACGTCTTACGAGCTTAGACGGATGCATTTGGACAAGAAACAAGAGAGATAAATGTTTGGTTGTGACAAAGGCTTTGTCACTTCCATTGTCACCTGCCGTCCGCTGCCGCAGCGGAGTTTCAACTCAGACGCGTCTACTCGCCGTACGGATGGCACGCACTGCGAAATTGGCCAGTGTGATTACACCGTGACTTTCCGTGACATTTATGTGACTGCACGAAATGTGGTGTGCACGAGCAAGTGGCAACCAATAGTATACACGGTACTGGTACTTGTTACCATAGAGAATCTTCCACGTATTCACTCAGGGCGGTACATGGACATCCTTGTAACGCACAGTACTAGTGGTATTCAGTACAGTCTACCAGGACCCGTCGGAACCTCCATTGTCCCCGTCGTCATAGCCGTCATAGTCATCATAGCCGTCATAGTTATCGTGGCCATCATCGCCGTCATCTCCCTCGTTGCCCTCGTCATCGTCACCACCATCGTTATACCACATAAGAGAGAGGCAAGCACCGTTGCCAAACTACGCCAAGACGGTGAAAAACTGTGCGATCGCGTACTTGTGAGATACCCGAGCATATAAGGACTCAGAGCATATACGAACGTCAAGCTGCAGCTGCGGTCCAAGGGTCCTCCTGTGACATCTGCTGAACTAACGAAGTATTAGCCAAGGCGTTAAAAGACCGACACTACCCGTCACGCACCCCACCTATACAGTACAAACCAACGCCCCTATTTCCCAAGCCACACGCATTTCCTGAAAGGCATATCCGAAGCCATCATCTCTGACGCGTTTCTTGATACCCGCAGTCCACCCGCTCTTATCAAGCAGTAGTACCTCGGGCGAAGACTCTGGCAGCTATATCTCCTCATCAGAATCCTCATCTTCGTCCCTTCTATCACCCAGGATGTCAGGGGAGTTAAGTATAGGAACAGATGCGGAAGGGAGGTCGTCGTCTTCACTATTGAGCGGTGTACAACTCGAGCTGCGGGCGATGTGAGGGCTCGAAGATCTCCCAGTGGTGTGTAGACTCGAACTTCTCTCAGTGGGGCGTGAACTCGAACGCCTGGCTATAGATATTAGCGGTTGCAGCAGGTGCCTTTAGGTCTGTCCGGGAGGCCACGGTTACCGGCCGATCTTTCCTCTTCCATGCACTGAGAGCGAGCGGTTGCGTGGGGCGTTTGTCGTTGCTGCACTCTGTTGCCCTGCTACGGTAGTAGACAACGGATAGGCACGGGAACCGGGGAGGGTTTTGTCTGTAGATGGTGCAGGAGAGGGAGGTTCGTCGGAGAAGGGGGAGGAGGGGAAGAGTTTTGAACGGAGGAGGGTACATTGCTCTGGCAGCTTTGATTTAAACCTGGAACTATTCGTCTTGTCATTAATAGATACGAGGTTAACACCTACAGAGGCTCGACTACGTGCTCGCAAAACCTTTGCATCTAGTCACGCTCGTTCTTGTGGCGATTTCCGTGCGTACGAGATGTATCCATGAGAGATACGAGTTGCCACATGGAGAGTTTGTCCATGAAGGACTCGAGACGCTGTTGATATAAGAAATGGTTGGAGCAGGACTCGCGTGAGGAAGCCATATAGGAAGTGAAGGTAAGTTTGGTGAACGAAGAGAGCTGGGTATGATCGTGGTCTTGGAATGGGTAGTCTTTGCTCAGCTGGCTCTTTTCTTGTGCAGGTCCATTTGATTGAGGCTGGCGTATCCAGTTTCGAGATCAGCGTAGTAATTGAGATGCGGTCACTGCACGTGCCAACCGCGTTCAGACTTACACCGTTACCATGGACCGTGTCACATACCAATATGTGCAGAAGACGAGTTGGCATTTCCATGAACATGCAGGCAGGTTTCAGACAAGATCTTTTTCAAATTGCGTACCTACGAGTGGGAGTTGCTCCCCAGAATACTATCGTGTTTGAGACGGTCCCAAAACCATCAATTCATGACGCACTCTATATGCCGAGTTCATCATTAGATATGTTAAGACACCATATAGGAGAGTAGAACAGTTTTACCTGTTGTACCCTTGCCAGTCATGCTGAATATTATATTTCCGAGTCTGCAGAAGTGGAGAAAGGCTAATGGATAGCGCAGAAACACTGCCATTTCTCGGAATTCATTGGAAGAAAGTCAAGTATTCTACGTCGTTGAACAAGAGGTTGTTGAGTTTCAACAGAGCGATATCTGTCGGAGAAGTCCGACGGATCGATTCTGATCTGATTCCAGAGGGATTCGAATGAATCATTCAATCATTTTGAATCTTTGATTGCGCCTATCTACTATCGGGTTCGGTTCAGATATTCTTTGCGCCGAGTGTCGTCGTTGCAATGCTTTTGCATCGTGAACTGCGGCGGTTCTCTGTGATATGTATATCCCTTACTTCGCAACAATGGTTTATCATCGTTGTCACAGGGCACATTCATACAGTCTTTGGCATCTTAAATGAGTCTCGGCATCGAATACACGTGCCATCTCGAGTTCGGTCACTTTCTGTGCTGAAAACGATATCATATTGGGAGGGACTACCAGGTAAGTAGCTTGGTCAGTATGTGCTTCTATGTCAGCTCCCCAAGTAGAATGATAACTAGCAGCAGTGATGTAGAAAAATGTCCCAGTCTGGCGCACCGCGGAATGCTGGGATGAATTTGCAAAGCTCGAGCAGCTGACCACCCAGAAGATGGACTAGAGTCCGTCTTGTACTAGCCGCCCTCAGGGGTTTGGGCTATATAATGTGCCATGGGCTTTCATCGAGTAACACAGGCGTAATTATCATGACGCAATCCACTCCTCGAGTTTGGTTGAGTGAGTCTGGCGTGCAACCTCGCTGCCAAATATCCACACACCCAGCTCCTAGTACTCCCGCTGGACGTGACGAACGAGGCCCAGGTCAAGTCTGTCTTCGTACAGGCCAAGGATACCTTTGGGCACGTCGACGTCGTGTATAACAACGCGGCCCAGGTGTTCTATCAGGAGCTGGAGGGGATACCAATGGACCGTGCCAGAGCACTGATGGACGTCAATTTCTGGGGTGCGGGAACAGTGAGCTTTGAGGCGGTGAGATTCTTCAGAGAGGAGAACCTGAAGGGTGCTGGGGGGATGCTCGTGCAAGTGTCGAGCATAACAGGCATCATGGCAGTCCATTTAGCCTTGGATTCGTTTACTGAAGTCCTGGCACAGAAAGTCCTTCCCGCTTGCAATATTCGGGTGAGTAACTGAAGAATAACAGATAACAGTTGCTGAGCACTGGGTGGTCATACAGTTCGTGAATGTCCACCCATGTTGGACGCGCACGCCCATTGTATCCAGTGAGATGCTTGAGCCTCCAGCAGTGTATGCATCAGAACCGACAGCCGTGACGACGAAGACGCGCGCTGGATGGGATGCGTCCATGGCGAGCGATGCGCTGATTGGCGTCGAGGACGGATTTGGTCGGTGACACGGATGGACGACGAGGACCTACGTACGGGCATGCAAGAGGGCATTCCAGGCCTAGTGAACATGTATACGGGCATCGACTCGCTGGAGCGTGTGCATGCAAAGATTGGGCGGCTGCAGGGCGAGATGATGTGGAATACGAAGGTTCATTATGAGTACTAGACTAGGTTTTGTAAGTATGTAAGTACGCAAGACTCGGAGTGCTGTACACGTACCAATACACTAAGCATCGACAACTTTCGCGAAACTGACTGGCACAGCCGAACGACCTCGTATAATTACTGCGTCATTGACTTCATGGACCATGTACATCCGAGTCATTGCGGTCATGACATCAGGGTATCAGGGTCCTAGTCAAGCATTTCGAATGGCTCGTGGGGTAGGACAGTTCAAGGAGACGTCCTCGAAATAGTTTTTGGTAATCCTGCTATGAAAGGTCAAGATTGTCAACGAGCATGTCCGACGTCGCAGGTCGAGTTCAAATAACGCGAAGGGCCGCATGCGGCAGAGCCCGCTACGGTTTTTCTTTCACGTGATATACGTGTCTTTGCCACCCACACACAAGCCTGTGAACACATGCAGCATAAGAGCATCGACACTCTTCTCAAACGATAGACCATGATTTACAATAGCGTGCGCATCAAGTAGATTATTACTTAACGACGGACAAGTACAGATCCAGAACCTGAATGCAACAGACAAGATATATAACTGTCAATATCAAATGCCGACGACGATCCTCGTTCTTGACAACTTTGCATATAACATGTACTCATTTGGATGTCATCAGAGCGTGAACCCACTTGGGTGGCAAAGGAATCGTCTTGGACTTGTGATGCATGCACATTGGAAGAACCTATAACCAAAAACTTAGAATGAGGCCTTCAGAACTTCACAAACATACCATTAGGATGAGAAAACCACTCGTGACCGACAGCGAGAATCGCTGCTGCATCGATGGAAGGAGAAAGAAGTCGGCCGTCAAAAACAGCAGGGCGAACAGACTGCAACCAATCACAGCCAAGAATTACGTTGCAACCACGAAGATAAGTCGCTTGGAATGGTTGTCGCGAAAGATACCAGCCATCGACGGTTGGCACGCGAACAGGTCCTAAGGAGGATTCCACCACAACGCCTTGTCGAACAGCAGCAACCGAGCGCGGAATATTGTGGTTATGCAGAAAAGTGCACAAAACTTGTGATTTCGATTGAAAGCCGTCAACGCGCACAATCGCCGAGACATCGGCAAAAAAAACCAGCGGTCTGCAGATCGATCAGATAAGTAGATGTCGCCAGTCTTTAGTAGATAATTGAAAGGTTGAGAGCTCAGCGCTCAGCATCGGCATGAACATAAGACGTAAATTTTGAACCGTGAGAAAACCTGTGGGAACAGAGCACTAAAAACGTACGGATACTCATTTCTCTGCCAAAACTGAAAGCGTTGGTAAACTTGAGTGATTACGCCTAATACCCACTACTTACGTAGCGGGAACTTGATGACAAACAAGACAGGCGCCTGATAAAAAATGCTGTGCATATTATATGTAATTGATGATGACCTCATCGTCGCCAATCATCTGAATCAGTCAGCTTGGGCATATGGTGTCCTGCTGTGATTCCCAGCAGCTGCCATGAAGACTAATCATGTCGTTACAAATCTATTAGCATGTTGCTGCGAGGAAAATTGTCTATAAAGTGCACCGTGTGCATCGCTGTGCCCCCAGACAATCCATTCCAAGCATCTTATACCTAGTTTGATTCCAATAGAGCGTTATGTCGTCCTCAACTTCTGCCCTCTTCTCCCCCATCTCCGTTGGCGACATGAACTTGCAGCACCGCGTCGTCCTTGCGCCACTTACCCGTAACCGCGCACATGCAGATCACGTTCCAGGCCCACAAGCACCAGCGTACTACTCTCAGCGAGGGTCCATCCCTGGTACTCTTCTTATCACAGAGGCCACATTCATATCTCAGAACGCTGGGGGTTATGACAACGTTCCTGGAATATACACTGACGCTCATGTGGAGGGATGGAAGAAGGTGTGTTGTTTGTTACTTGTCAGAATTGAATTGACTGACGCACGCACCGGACTACAGGTGACAGATGCAGTCCATGAGAAAGGCTCTTTCATTTTCCTACAACTCTGGGCACTCGGCCGCGCTGCAGAAACAGCCGTTCTCGCCAAAGAGAACAACAGTCCCTATGTAGCACCCTCTCCCGTTCGCCTCCCGGGCAGGCCAGACACAGAATTGCCACGCGCTCTCACCACGGATGAAATCAAGGAGTACATTTCTACGTATACCACCGCCGCAAAAAACGCCATTCGAGCTGGTTTCGATGGTGTTGAAATTCATGGCGCGAACGGCTACTTGATCGACCAGTTCATTCAGGACGTTACCAACCACCGTACGGATGAATATGGTGGGAGCATCGAGAACCGCGCAAGGTTCGCACTCGAGGTTGCAGATGCCGTTGTGGCGGCTGTTGGCGCCGAGAGGACGGGGTTCAGAATAAGTCCGTGGGGCATTTTCAGCGGTACGTTTAGCATTAGTTACCACATACCTTTATTTAGCTGACCTTTGGCGTAGGTATGGGTATGGCAGATCCAAAACCTCAGTTCTCCTACCTCGTTGAGCAGTTGCGCAAGCACAAACTTGCGTACATCCACGTCGTGGAGCCGCAGACTTCTGAACACAACAGCGATTTCGTCCGTGATATCTGGAACGGGCGTGAGGGAAGCACGTTCATCAGCGCAAATGGGCATGACCGGAAGAGCGCAATTGAGACGGCAGATAACAAGGGCGGACTTGTTGCATTCGGGAGGTCGTTTATGCCAAACGTGAGTGTCTACTTGTTCTTATCTAGACTTGACGGAGACTGACGTTCCCCTCCTTTCTTTAGCCCGACCTTCCCTTCCGCCTGCTAAAGGACATCCCACTTGAGCGCGGCGACCAAAAAACATGGTACATGGTCGGTAATTTAACTCCAACGGGCTACTCAGACTGGCCCTTTGCGCCGGAGTATGGGCAGCAACAGATAAGCAAATTCTGAGATCTAGACACTAGAATAGACGGCTTTTTACACCAGATACCTTGCTTACCCATCATAATCTTTACTCAAGCCTATAGGCTATCTGTACGACTGGGTCAGTTGTCGGCGTTTTTAAAATATTGTGTTCCACATAAACGAATTCTCCGACGGATGATGAACGACTACAAGGTACATGAACATCCTTACAGTAACGCACAGTACCGGTGGTATTCAGTAGTCTACCAGGACCTGTCGGAACCTCCATTGTCCCCGTCGTCATAGCCGTCATAGTCATCATAGTCGTTATAGTCATCATAACCGTCATAGTCATCGTGGCCGTCATCGCCGTCATCTCCCTCGTTGCCCTCGTCATCGTTACCACCCTCAACCTCCTCGTTGCCCTCATCATCCTCATTCTCCTTGTTGTTCTCATCACCTTCGACCCCCTCATCACCTTCATCGTCGCCGTCACCTTCACTGACCTTGCCCTCACTGCCCTCATGTGCTTCATCGCCCTCCACTCCTTCGTCGTCCTCTCCATCACCCCCGCCTTCATCCAAGCCCTCTCCTTCAACCCCCTGGTCAGGTTCGAAGGAGCCGTCGTTGTCGGTGTCAGTGTCGTCGGACTCATCACTTGTATCCTGCTTAATGATTTCGTCATCACTGTCAGACCAATGTCTAGACCAATTTCCAGACCAATTCCCCGACTGATTTACATTGCCGACCGTATCATTTTCGACCGTATCGTTTGGATGGAGCTCGCAGTATTGATGATGCACAAACGCCATGATTTCTCCAATCGATGCACGACTTGCACGAGGCAACCAACATCGTTGTATGAACTCCCAGAGCGCGAGCGCTATTTGCGACCCCCTGGGGGCCTCTGGTTTCTTGCCTCTGATGACGTGTCCCAATACTACATTTTCCTTCTTCACATCATAGTAGGGTACCCTGCAAGTCAAAACCTAGAGCATTCGCAAATTGAACAAAATTCTTTTGGTCGAAAAATGATGCTCCTCACTTGCAAGATGATACTGCCAAATGAGTATATGTCGCATTCGACGGTGAGTGACATCGACGGTTGATTGCTATCCCGGTCAGGGGTCGTGGACTTCTACACTGCACACCTAGAGTTGGCGCTGGTAGGTTCCTGTGTTGTACGATAACGCTGAAGGGACTTCGCTGGCATTTCACGTACTCATTCAAGGGAGATTCGCGCTGGCAATGTATCAGTAAATTTTGGACTTCATCAATGTAAATGTATTGGCCAGTGTCGAACACCTCAGGATCGACTCACACTCAAACACAACAACAAGACCCAGATACTGAAAGAGATCATCATTGGTGAGTACAAGTACAAGATATACAGTAGATAATGCCTGAAAAAAAATGACCAGCACGACATTATAGAGAACTCGACGCAAACTCTGACTAAGTAACTGATGAGCAAACGCGCACAACCTCGTGACCGAGGTCCGACATGCGAAACGTTCATGACAATTGGACGAATCACGACAATCCTGCCTAATGTTGACAAACCTCCCCCTTGCTAATTGCAAATGCACACCTGACGGTCTCCGCAGCAGGTTGTTCCTCCATATAACTACCACTCTTAGTCGTCGAGTCTTGCGGGTCCTGCATTAGAACCATCCGGGCTGGGTCGGATTCGTCGTACTTCTCCCACGCCGGAGACATGTCCAGCTTGTGAGAATTCGGATTGCCGGTGCGCACAAAGGAAAGCCAGTAAGCAATGAGTTCGGAAGCGAATGCGCGTTGGGACGGCGTCTGTGGCATAAACGACCCAGTGCCATTGGAACTAAAATTTTATATGCATCAGCTTGTGTGACTATTTAGGATGGCTGTGTCTTACCCAGTGTTAGTGCCATTGAACATCATCCAATTCTCAGCAGCATGTGTGACGAGAGTGGTATTCAACTTCGGGCTAGGCGTGTTATACCGATAAGTCCAAGTATTATTCGGCGAATATCGCGAGGATGGGACGCTCATAGCCTGGGCCTGACCGCGTACAAATCCGATGTGGGTATTGTTAGCATGACTCAAGGGACCACACAGCGGTGAGGCTTAGACTTACAGCACATATCACATTAGGTTCGCCCGTGGCCACCTGGAACTGCTGACTGGGAGAACCAAAATCATCTTCTCGATATAGCCACAAGAACTCCTCAATGTCTGAGTCTGTCAATAATGGGAAAAAACTCTTGAGTGCCACAGGGATAGAGAAGACCTCCGGAGTAAGAGTCTCATTGGATGCAAAGCTATCAATGTTGACATCAGCGAGTGCGCGGCACCAAAATGACTCGAGCGCCAACATACCCAGCTATAAGCGGAACATAAGCGAATTCACCGCGCTGGAACTTTGACGTAGGGTGTCCAGTCACCAGCACGCCGTCCAAGACGGGGCGGAATAAATTGTATGGTCTGCCACCACGTCAGCTGCGGAAATGCTTCGCGTAGAGTGGAGAGAACTCACATGTTTCCGAGGACCGCCCAATCCTGCGCCTGTGCAAGCGCACCGGTGCTTGCACCACGGAGGCATTCCATTTGCTGGTCCACAGGACGATTTCCGCACCCTGCATGAGATGCGTAGAATTGGAAGAGGAGCTGTTAATGGACGTTAGATGTAGAACTATCTCGGTAGCCCGACTGGGCGCTTAACATACCTGCTGTTGCTGAGGCGTGGGAATAGGCAACCTGCCGACGCTCTGTGCAATAGCTTGAGAAAACAGCCCTCGGCTCTCATTTGCAGTCATGTGTAGCTCCACAGAAGTGCCGCCGGCGCTGTGTCCGCTGATGGTGACATTGGTCGGGTCGCCACCGAATTTGCTGACGTATGATTGGACCCATCTGAGTGCCTGAATCTGGTCCTTGAGCCCCGCATTAAAATCGCCGTATGCGGGGTTGGTGAACTCAGGAATGGCCAGGAAGCCAAAGGAATCAAGACGGTAATAAACAGACACGATAATGACATTTGGGCTTTGTTGGATCCAGTGCTCAAATGGCCAGTTGCGTGGGTTTCCAAAAATCCAACCTGTCGCGACGGGATGAGTAAACGAGTACGGTCGTCCTTGAGAATGTGATGATGTTACCTCCGCCATGAATATAGACCAGCACAGGCACTACATAGATCCATGACAGTAGTGAGACATTAGAAAACACAGCGCAGGCTAGGACAGGACGTACGGTTGTCGCCTTCTTTGGCACCTACGGGTGAGTAGACGTTGACTTTTAAGCAGTCCTCCGATCCTGCTCCTCCCGGTTCCAGAGCTGGGCCACAGAGTCAGGGAGAAGATCTAAGGATGACAACCACACATACGAATCCGTGCTCCTTGAATACAAGAGGCAGGGTAGTAGGTCGCGTCGACCGGCTCCCCGCCGGCCTCTTCAGTCACACGCGTCGTGTTCAGAGGGACGGTTGCACGGAACCGCAGGCTGCCTACAGGGCGCTCGGCATACGGTATCCCGAGGTATGCCACCGTATTGGGGTACAACTCGGGCTGGCTGCCCAAGTATGTCACATATCCCAAGTCGACCACGTTTTGGTACTGGTTACCGGGGTACGTCGCATATCCCGAGTCAACCGTGGGGCCAAGTGACGTCTGTTGAAGTGCACCATTGAATGAGGCAAGGTTCAGCAACGTGAAAATCGCGCTGAGCATTCTTGAATAGAGGAGATCTGAGAGTCGTCTGCCTTCAACAAGCGTGGTTTTATACCCCGAAGTAAAAGTCGATTACATATACTTGTAATGGGGTCCCCAACATAATCTCACTTAGCACTATGTCGTAGTATTTCTTCTACAGAACCATAACTTAATGTCACGATACCGGGTTGCGGTAATCAGTCGTAAGGTTGCTCGGGTCCGAGGGGTGTGATGGGTGACCGGCGACCTGCCAGTTACCGTTCCGAAATACTTTATGGAGAAGAGTTATGCCGGGGAGGCAGCGCCAGCGCCAGCCAGCATGAAGTTGCGAGGGGTGTGGGGAGGTTGCAGTTAGGCCTGGGGTGTGGCACAAGGCTGCGAGAATTGGAGGTTGGGTGTGATAGGTGGCGGGAGACTAGTCGACAGGCGGATGACATGCTTGGGCGAGGTTGGGCATGGGGGTGCCGGTGAGCACTGACGTGAGTCCTAGCTGGGGATGTGACTGACCGGCGCAACGGCAAGGTGGTTAACCTATACATGAGAAGTGGCACCCGCGTATGTATGTTAAAGTGACATATCTCGGAAGTTCGAAGTTCGAACACCACAGACATTTAAGTGCCATTTGTAGTACACCTTCCATTAGGATGTCAAAGATGCGCACTGTCATCATATTTCGGCTCCTGCAATACGATGGAGACAATTAGCACGGGTAGTGGCCCTGGGACCCCACTCAGCCATTCACGTCAACGTCGAGCAGTGAAACCGAAGAAGATTTAGTCACGTGCATCACCAAGAGTCTGTAGTACCAACCAAATGCATCAACGCCTCCAGTCGATTGGGTCCGACGGTCTTACTTGTACGCATTAATTGACGCGTTGTACTATGCGCAGATATTCAGATTTGCCTCCATACATCCATCTCTATGCACCTATCACCATCTCTCCATTTCACTGGTCGCTCAAGCTAACCCCTCTCACAGCCCAACACGCACATAAGCAACCCAATGCGTCTACCTCATGTTCGCAGGCATATATATGTAACCCAAGAAGCTATCGAACCATTCTACTTTCCGCAGGACACGGACACGGACGCCCTTCTTCTCCCTCCCCATTATCAACTTATCACCAGAGGACTGGGTCTGCACGGCTCAGGTAAGATGAGGAATGATGGTCATGACATCATCATGAGCGACCTGAGATGTTGGGGTGCATGGTTTTTTGTGACTTAGATCGTGTGAGGCTGATGGATGTTTTTTCTCAATGTCTATTCCGGGGTTCCGTCTCACCCAACACCACCTACGCTAATAATATCATATTCCAGGCTGGGCCACTTACTCGGCCTCGCCTCGCCCCTCACAACTTCTAGTGCGATTGAGGAACATGCCGTGTTGACGAGACGCAAGTGGTTTTGTGCATCTGTTTTGTCATATGTAGTTGCTGTTCGGTTATTTTGTAGGATCGACAATCTGTAACTCTAGATGGATATCTGATTCACACATGGTACTGTTGTATGATAACGCTGGAGGCATTTCACTGGCACTTCACGTACTCATGGCAACGTAGCAGTACATTTTGGACTTCATTCACGTCAGGAGAGCAATGTAAATATATTGATGTTGGAGGATCGAGGTCCAACTCACACTCAAACACGACAAGACCCAGATACTGAACAAAATGACCATTTGAGTACACATACAAGATATACACTAGATAATGCCTGAAACAAATAACCAGCACCACGTTATAATTACAGGAAACGAGGAAGCCGACGAGAATTCTGACACGTACAAACAACTACCTCGTGACCGAAATGTGAAACGTTCATGACAGTTGGACGAGCCACTACGATCCTGCCTAATGTTGACATACCTCCCCCTTGCTAATTGCAAATGCACACCTGACGGTCTCCGCAGCAGGTTGTTCCTCCATAAAGCTACCACTCTTATTCGTCGAGCGTCGCGGGTCCTGCGTCAGAACCATCCGGACTGGGTTGGACTCATTGTACTTCTTCCACTCCGGAGACCTTTCCAGCCTGTCCTGATTCGGATCGCCAGTGCGCACGAAGGAAAGCCAGTAAGCAATGAGTTCGGAAGCGAATGCGCGTTGGGACGGCTTCTGTTGACTAAATGACCCAGTGCCGTTGGGACTGAAAATTCATCTCTATCAGCTGGTGTGGCTATTTAGGATGGACTGTGTGTCTTACCCAGTGTTAATGCCATCAAACATCATCCACATCTCAGCGGCATGTGTGACGCGGGCGGTACCCAACATCGGGTCCGGCGTGTTGTACCGATAAGTCCAAGTATTATCCGGTGAATATCGCGAGGATGGGCCACTCATGGCCTGGGCCTGACGCGTACAAATACGATGCGGGTATTGTTAGCATGACTCAAGGGACTACACAACGATGAAACTTAGACTTACAGCACATATCACATTAGGTTCGCCTGTGGCCACCTGGAGCCACTGACTCGGACACTCAAAATCATCTTCACGATATAGCCACAAGAACTCCTCAGCGTCCGACTCTGTTAATAACGGGAAAAATGCCCGAAGTGCATCATGGATAGTAAAACCTGGGGGGGTAAGAGTCTCGTTGGATGCTGAGCTATCAATGTCGACATCAGCGAGAGCGCGTCATCAAAATGACGAGAGCGCCAACATACCCAACTATAAGCGGAACACGAGCGAATTCACCGCGCTGGAACTTTGACGTAGGGTATCCAGTCACCAGCACGCCGTCCAAGACGGGACGGAATAAATTGTATGACCTGCCACCACGTCAGCTGCGGAAATGCTTCGCGTAGAGTGGAGAGAACTCACATATTTTCAAGGACTGCCCGATCCTGCGCATATGCAAGCGCACTGGTGGTTGCATTACGGAGGCATGTCATTTGCTCTTCCATAGAACCATTTCCGCACTCTGCAAACGACGCGTAGGATTGGAAGAGGGGCTGTTAATGGTCGTTAGATGGGGAGCTCATCCCGGCAGTCCAGCTGGACGCTTACCTCTTGTTGCTCAGGGGTAGGAAGAGGCAACCTGCCAACGCTCTGTGCAATAGCTTGAGAAAAAAGCTCTTCGCTCTCTTTTATAATCATGTGTAGCTCTACAGATGTGCCACCGGCGCTGTGCCCGCTGATGGTGACATTGGTCGGGTCGCCACCGAATTTGCTGATGTGTAACTGGACCCATTTGAGTGCCTCGATCTGGTCCTGGAGCCCCGCATTCAAGTCCTCCTTGGGCAACTCGGGACTGGCCAGGAAGCCAAAAGAAGCAAGACGATAATAAACAGACACGATAATGACGTTTGGGCTTTGTTGGATCCAGTGCTCGAATGGAAAGTTGCGTGGATTTCCAGAAAACCAACCTGTCGCGACGAGATGAGTAAACGGGTACGGTCGTCCTCAAGATCATGATGTTACCTCCGCCATGGATATAGAACAGTACAGGCACTACATAGAACCATTACAATAGTGAGAAATTATAAAACACAAAACAAGCTAGGACAGGACAACATACGGTTGTCGCCTGGTTGGGCACTGCGTGGCGCGTAGATGTTGACTTTCAAGCAGTCCTCTGATCCTGCTCCTCCCGGTTCCTCAACTAGGTCAGAGTCAGAGAGAAGATCTAAGGATGAAAATATTCGCACATACAGTCCAGTGATCCTTGGATACAAAAGTCAGGGTATTGGGTCGCGTCGACCGGCTCCCCGCCGGCCTCTTCAGCCACACGTTCCGTGTCTAGAGGGAGAGGTGCACGGAAGCGCCGGTCACCTACAGGGCGCTCGGCATACGGTATCCCAAGGTATGCTACCGTCTCGGGATACAACTCGGGCTGGTTGCCCAAGTATGTCACATATCCTAAGTTGACCTCGTTTCGGTACGACTGGCTACCGGGGTATGTCGCATATCCCAAGTCGACCGTGGGGCCAATCGGGGTCTGTTTGAGTGCACCATTAAGATTAATGAATGAGGCAAGGTTCAGCAACGTGAAAACCGCGCTGAGCATTCTTGAGTAGGATCTGAGAGTCAGTCTGTCCTTACAAGCATGGTTTTTATACCCCGGAGTAAAAGTCGACTTACATATACTTGTGATGGGGTCGCATGATGTCTCCTGCATCCGGATCATGATTGATTCGATTCGAAAACGATTTGTGGTACAACTTCTTCTACAGAATGATAACTTAATGTTACGGTACGGAGTAATCTTCAAGTTGCGGCAATCAGTCGTAAGTCGTAAGTCGTAAAGTTGTTCGGGCCCGCTGTTTGGGATAGGCGACAGCAGGGGGGTCATGCTTTGGTGTGGGGCCAGCATGAAGTTGCAGCGTGGGAAGAGGTTGCGGTTAGGCCTAGGGACCCGAGGTATGGCGCCAGAGGTGGGGGTGGGGTAGGCAACGGAAGACTAGTCGGCAGGCGGATGACACGCTTGGGCATGGAGATCAGCCTGTCAGCAACGTGAGACAGATTGAGTGAGGTTGCGGAAAGCAACGAGAGTCCTGGTTGGGCATGTGACAGACCGGCGCGACGGCAAGGTGGTTAACCGTATATCTTGCCGAGTGGTGCTGGAGGTCTTGACCTTTGCTGTAAGTGAGGTAATGCACGTACTTACCTACGACGGGTCAACGTTAACTCGCCCGGGCAAGTATGGATATATGCGAGAATGTTGGACCTAGAATTCAGAAAAGACACTTCGAGATGCCCGCCGACAGGCCTGTCGCTTGGTGGTCTGAATTGTATTTGATCAAGGGTCGCAAAGTTCGAACTAGCACTAGTAGTACTTACTTGATTCAGCCTATCCGTCCCTAGTCTCTCGTTCAGACCTTGAAAGAAGAAAGACAGTTCCTTTCCGTCCCCAACTCGCCAAAAAGCTTGGACAACCTTCGTCTCCAAGTTCTTTTATGTATTTAGCTCCGCCCCCTGGGTGATTTTCTGCTTTCTGATCATGATGCAGTGGTCAGACTTGGGGCTTCAAGATACCATAGGTAGTGTAAGTATGTCACTGCCAGGGGCGTGTCTGGGCGTATTCGTTTCTTCATATAGCAAAAGGGTCCAGCGCGCCGACGTAAGATTCCGATCGTAGCATTGTGCAATGTTGATCTTGATAACTGAAGTAGTGAAGTACTGATACTGCAGTCTGCATTGGAGCGTCACAGACACTTGCTACCATTTGTAGTATGCCTCCCATTAGGATGTCAAAGGTGCGCATTGCCATCATATTCCGGCTCCTGTGTGAGAGCGAATATAAAGTTAACGAGAGAGGGAGCTTCAGACTATTAACACCGGGAGTGGGAGTTGATAATTGAACAGCTTATTTGGTCACGTGCCACATGTTGTCGTCTTAGTTCACAACCATTATATGCATCCCTCGAATGCATCACGCACACAACAAATTACACAGCCTACTTGTCTATAATCGACTTCTGTGGACCGCTCATTGTGACATGTAAATTGTTCTCGAACATCTGTCCCTCGAACCTGGGGATCCCCACGGGGCTCCGAGCAGATATTGGACTAGTCTCAACGATCGCAATTGTTTCCCTGATTAATTCAAATCGAAACGATTTGCGGCATTACTTCTTCCACATAACCGTAACTCAATGCAATACATAAGTCGTTACGAGGGCTGCTGGCATTTCCAAATTGGCGACGCCTCCTTCCTGTCGTCTGGCTGGATCCGATCAAGCATCGCGCCCGAATACCAGTAGTACTTGATTCAGCCTATCTGTTGCCAAAAACTTGGTCCTCGTCTCTGTAAGTTGTTTTACGCATTTTAGCTCCGCTTTCTGGACGATGTTCTATTTCCTGATTACTATCATGATGCGGTGAAGTGCGGTGATCAGACGCCAGGCTCGTAACGGAGGTATGTGGGGCGTGTTCATATCTTCGATTTATTGTTCGTATACGTGAATCATGCAACGGCCTTCTCAAGCAGACGTGGACGATAGTCTTGGAACTAGGGTCCATCGTGACGACGTAAGATGGAGATTCTGATCGTTGATCCTGATAACCCATTATTCACAGGTGCTGAACAGGGAAGACGGGCTCAACTAAATACCTAACGTCATGCACCATGATCCGTGTGTAACAGCGATCTGGGAAGCAAGGCCTCGCGCTATCCCATGGGGCAGATGCGGGCCCCATCATTACACCTCTTCTTCCAGAAGACGTTGTAACAGTGTTTGCAATAATGTTGCTCACGGGCAAGTACTGGTGCCGTTTTGTGCGTCGAAGTCACATGCAGTCATTTGTACCTTCGATTAGGATGTCAAAGGTGCGCAATGTCCATCACCCTCCAAAATGCAATCATCGCCATGACAAGAGCGGACAGTACTTGGCACCCAAACGGGCTGCGCAGTGCGTGTGCTGCAGAACCCAGATCCGTGCGGTTTAAGGTTATTATAGGGTATGCTCAGAGGCAAGCCACTGATCAAACCTTCCATCGTTTACGTGGAGAAGTAGTTGGACATGTAAGATTTCGCACCATGATGGATCATATCATGGACATCCTTTACGTGCCATCCACACTCGTTGCACGTAATTGTCATGCATTGTCGTGTCTGTCCAACCGACGCAGTTCATCACCTTGCAAAGGTCAATGCCAAATATAGTTGTCGTTCCTAACGTATAAAAGGAGCTTTCAGTACATCCAGCAGTCTATCGTCAACTCTACCCCATCTGTGAGTGACATCCAATCCAGAGGGTAACCTCACTAACATATCGCTGCCCAGGGAGATTTGAGTTGCATTTGCTTTTCACGCTTACACCGCATCTTCGTCTTTAGTTTTTGCGAATTTCGTGAGTCACATCGAGCTGGTCGTGTAGCCTAGTCGTAATGTTGAGACACATCTCACTAGTTCAGCACGTCTACTCGAGGCACGGAGCATGGCTCCATCATCATCCCGACATAATCAAGGCTTGGATTGAATTGAAGAAGGCCAAACATCTACCGGTGTACTCTGGCAGTCAGCCCCGCCAGCTTGTTCCCGTTATCAAAGAGTTCAAGGACTTGGTTACCAATGACTCTGAAGTCACAGCGGCTTTCACCAGAATGATGGAGGAAGGCGCCGACAAGCATCTATACGCAGTCCAATTTACTTTTTCGCGAAGACTCACTCTGTCTAGATACCCGACCTTACAACGCTTTTGCAATTGCTCAACGAAACAATTGCTGAAGCACCTCAGTGCCTGCCAGCGAGGCTGGCACCTTCCCGGACTTGAAAACACCTGCTAATATGCCGCAGGAGGAGTTTACGGACATTATCAGCCGCTCCCAAGGCTTCATTACCGCTTTCGCCACGTGTGCCCTTATTTTCATCGAATCAGTCGACCCCAGGGTCGGCCTCATGTGTTTCGTTGGTATAGGTTTGGGAGAGGTGTCGACGTGTGAGATCACCGTCTCGAAGAACGACAGGGTCAGCAAGGGGGATGAGATCGGGATGTTCCACTTCGGGGGCTCTACTCATTGCCTTATCTTCGGACCTGATGTCGACCTCCACTTCGTCAATGCCCTTGGAGGCGATCTCCTCCCAGACGATAAGCTCGTCATCAACTCAAAGCTCGCGGACGTCATCGCCATCGAGCCCTTCGGTGAATGAGTAAGCAATGCAATCGTTGTTGAATTGTATGATACCAGTCAGGTGTTTGCGTTGTTGCAGTTGAAATCTTGAATCGTGGAGTCAACAATACCTTGAAAATCCAGATATGTGTTGTACTTGTATTGTATACTACCATGCTTGGGTAGTAGTGATGACTTGGATGACTTGTAAATGTTACTTCCCTTGGAATGTTCACAATCGCGACAAGTATCTTGTCACAGAATAAAATCATGTAGTCGGAGCATCACTCGTGTTTCCATCAGGGCATAAAGAAAGAACGACTGTCTTCCTTCTACTAAGGGAAACTTATAAGAAGTAGGATATGCTCCCAACGCAGGACCAGATGGACCCAATCCCGTACCTTTATAGACTGGCTCGTATCCTCACAGCCAGGCCATTCCCTTCATCATCATCGAGCTCCTCCCTCGACTCAAATTCCCGCTGGTGCATCTCCCGCCGGCTCAAGGGTATCTCGTTCTCCTTCGCTTTCTCCTTCGCGCTCGAGTCAAATGACGGAGCAGGAATAATATGGTAGTGAACCTAAGCGGCACCGTCACAGAGAGAACTTCAAAGTTTTGAGGATTCTTGAACATGAGCACGTACGTGTGGAACTGCTTGTGCATACTCCTGGTTGCACACCACGTTTAGTGCGGTGTTACCCAATGCTTCGTACATCTCCTTAGTACATTCCACCGAAAATTACAACAGCACCCTCACCTTTCGTCAGTCCATTCGCCACTTTCGTCACAGCCTCCCCGACGGCACCGGCATATTCTGGGGGTAATTCTGACACACGCGAATAATGGGCTTTGGGTATAACAAGGGTATGCCCTTGTCGTAAAGGCAAGATATCTGCGCAAGAGGTCAGTAGGGTTTTCGCCTGCTTCCCAGCACCAAATACCTAGAATGGCTATGACCTTATCGTCCTCATATACACGCGTCGAGGGCATTTCACCTGTAATGATACGACAGAACGGACAATCACGGTCCGCATCGTCCCTCCATTCTGTAGGTACACTGCGGTTGGTATGTGCGCCAATGATGAACGATGTCATGAGAATGGAGGAAAGGGAACCGGACAGAAGGGGGCTCAAAGACTGTTTTTACCTCATGTTAGCAGCCGTTCCAACTTCCGAGGTTGAACAAAAACACTAAGTAGAATAGTGAGATCCCTGTGAGATCTGGTCTACCAATATGAAAACAGGATGTTGGCAGCCTGCAGGAGCCTTGGCCAGGTTGCGTGTCTAATATTGATTTATGAAGAGATTGCCGCAACTAAGTACTCCTACCATTAGTATACAATCCATCACGCATACGCTGCCTCAGAGCCCTTCTCACTAAACCCATAGTCCTCTCCCTTAACAAAAGCGCGAGTGCATTGTGCCATAGTGACGGATCTACCAGTGATACGTCAGTTTGAGCCAAACAAACAACACAAGATACTAACGCGCGTGAGATAGGGTCGGTTTGGTAGAAGTTGGAGATGGGCTTAAGGAAGGGCTTGCCAGAGACCTTCGCGGATGCGGTATTGGCTGCTATAGTCCGAAGACCAGCCAAGGCGACTTCAGGGGACGTCCGTTCTGAAACATCGTGGCGAATGAGAGTGGGCGAGATGTCCCACATGCGGTCACGCAGATACAGCACATCGTCGTAGGGCAGTGGTGAACCGAGGACTTCAGAAAGCGCACTAGAAAACAGCGTGTGAGCGTTGAAGAACAATCGAACGAAAATAGCAGCGCACCGGATAATCTTCCAATCCTCGCGAGAGGCACCAGGTGGGGGAACTGCGGCACGACTTATTTGAGACCGGCCCTCAGTGTTCACCCAGGTCATAGCCTTTTCAGTGTATGCCGCGGCAGGCAAGCAAACATCAGCGAGCGAGGCGCCAAGGTCACCGTGGTGGCCCTGGTACACGACGAAAGCATTTGCGGGTATAGACTTGGGGTCAACTTCGTCGGCGTTAAGCAAGTAGATAAATTTGGGTTCGGTACTGGCGGCCTTCTTCGAGGGAACGAACCCGATCTCGTATGCCGCAGGTCTAGATGCAATCTGACAAACAGTTAATTCGTCTGAACTCACGAGGTTAAAAGGTAAGTCGTACCCTGTGTAAGACGGAGAAGCCATTCCACTGAGGGGTAATGAGCGAATCCTTGTTCTTCTCGACAAACTTAGCCAACGCGTTGTAAGCGGCAGCACCGTCGGGTTGCTCTGCAAGAGCGCTCCCAACGATAATCAAGGGTCGCTTGGCTGCTTTGAACTTCGCCGCAAACGCTCCCTTTCCAGCGATGAAGTCAGCAAGAGCCTTAGAGTCAGGTCCGAGGTAGTCGTAACCGTACGCCGTATCAACACGCTCGCCGATGAGGCCGATCTCGAGACCTGTGTGCAACCAGCTCTTGCGAATGCGAGAGTTAAGGACAGCAGCCTCGTGGCGTGGGTTGGTGCCAACAAGCAGGATGGCATCGGCTTCCTCGACACCAGGGATGGTAGAGTTGAAGAGATAATTGGAGCGAACATCAACACCATGTGGGGGTGGTGCATTGCCATTGATCTGGTCGAGTGCAAGATTGTCTGAGCCTAGGCGGTTGACCAAGTCTTTGAGAGCGACGAGGGACTCGGTATCGGCAAGGTGTCCAGCAACAGCTTGAATCTCGTTGCCAGTAGCCCCTGAGGAGGCAATACCATCTGCAATTGCTTGCAGGGCTTCCTCCCACGAGGCTGCGACGAAACGGTCGCCCTGCTTGATAAGAGGGGTGGTCAAGCGCTGGAACTTCAAGCCGTCGTAAGCATAACGCGTCTTATCACTGATCCACTCCTCGTTGATTTCGTCGTTGGTTCGGGGCTGGATGCGCATCACCTGGACGCCACGAGAGTCGACGCGAATATTCGAACCAACAGCATCCATAACGTCGATGGACTCGGTATTTTTTAGTTCCCATGGTCTGGCGTGGAAAGCGTAAGGTTTGCTTGTCAAAGCACCGACGGGACAAAGGTCGACGATGTTGCCGGAAAGTTCGGAGTCCATGGTCTTCTCAACATACATGCCAATTTGCAGGTCATTGCCGCGACCTGTCGTACCAAGTTCCTCGACACCGGCAACCTCGTTAGCGAACCGGACACACCGCGTGCATTGAATGCAACGGTTCATGGAAGTCTTGACAAGAGGCCCAAGATCCTTGTTCTCCACTGCACGTTTGCCTGTGATTTCGTGGAAACGCGTGCGGTCAGAGCCGTATCTCATGGACTGATCCTGAAGGTCACATTCGCCACCCTGGTCACAAATAGGGCAGTCGAGTGGGTGGTTGGCGAGGAGGAACTCCATAACACCCTTCACTACGTGCAATTTCAGCAGAAGTAATGACATACAGACCACCCAAAACTATCTTACCGAGCTTCATGGATCAGCGGGGTATTTGTGAATACCTTGGAGCCAGGCATGGCAGGCATAGCACTGAATGTCAGTGATAAATGGGTGACCTTCTAAAATAAGAGAATTGTCGTACCATGATGCTACTGGCTTTGGGGAACGTTCAACCTCGACCAGACACATACTAGAGCAAGCATCAACACGTTGCCTCTCTTTGCCCATCAAACTTTCCACTCACCGGCAGTTGCCAGCTATTGCGAGTCTAAAGGGCATTTTCAGCCTCTGCATTTTGTCAAAAGTAAAAAAGCATCCTAACGAACCTATCATGGTAGCAAAACCTGCAGGGGAGTTAGTGAGCAACTACCGGGGTAGGACGGATAGATAGAAAAGACGTACCGAGGAATCACAGCACCAGCGGCCTCACAAGCTTGAATCAACGCGGACCCTGCGCGATAATCAGCTCTGTGAAACGCGAAACACGAGCGGAAACATCAAGGTATGTACCTTGCGGGACTGTTACCTCCTTCCCGTCAACAGTGAGAGTGATGTCAGCTTGACGTGCGGAAGTGGACGCTATTGACCTGCGGCCTACAAAACGTCAACATCCAAGATAAAATGGAGGTTATGGCAGTCGCACCTCCATGTGAAGCACCACAGCAAATGACCTTCCCGAGTCGCCCCGTCGAGGTGGGCCGCGAGACCAAGCGTAACATATGAATTATTATCTGGAGGACCAAGAAATGTGCAAAGAAAACCGAACAAGTGCAGGTCGCACGGACGAGCGCTGTCCGTTAAAAAATGCGGGGAATATCGGTGCTCGTCGTGATACACAGCGACCAACGAAATTGCGAGTATTAGACGATTAGAGCGGAGTTCAAATCTTGTCGCGGTGCCGAACACATCCCGACAAGGTAGCCATGTTCAACAGATTTCATTAAAGGTCGTTGCGGTCAGTAAATACAAAAGTACAAGTACTAGTAAGTGTCCGGACTATGAGTTCCACCGTGGCCGTTCCAGACAGCCAATTAATACATGATTACCAGATTACCTCCTTCGCCCAGTCCATTAAGCCTCAAGGAACATAAATAACGAGGAGGACATTCACAATCAGCTTCTCCAGTTCTCCATTCGAGACAAAGTACACCCTCTCTTTCGCCATCGGACCGGGGACCCAGTCAGAAAGAATAAATATTTCCGCTTCGGAAAGAGGGATGGCACCGCTTTCCACAACCCTCATCCTGAGGCTGTCAGCTTCGATCCTCATCATCTCTACGTCATCTTCTTCCGGGTCAATGTAGTAGCTCATTGGACCACGCATGGATTTTGCTGAGCGAACAGGTGATCCAAAAGCGCTGGGGAAACCCATCGATAGGCTTGTTGGCGAATCCAGAAGATCATTTCCGCATTCTACGGTCCGATCGATAGGCCAGACGTATCCCCCTGCTGCCCAATGTAGTTCTGGCGCAAGCTTATACACCTTCAGGGCATGGTATAGAAGAGAATCGCTGCCCTTAAGCTGGACACCTTGCGTCAGTAAAGTCCAGCACACAATAAGCTCAAACTCACATGTGGAACCAACGACTCGGCAAGGCCCTCCGAAGGATTGACACCGTAATCTTGGTTCAAATAGAATGCCACTTTTCGTCCGCGAGATAGGCTGAGCACGGGGGAAAGAAGATCAAGGAAGTGCTCGCTCGGCGTGATCAGGGGATCGACTGCCGGGCCGTATGTCTTCAAATGCACCGCATACGTAATGCTCATCCTGCATCCTTGTTGGATGGTCTCGACTTCGTACTCGCATTCCCCAAGGAACGCAGTCCAGTGGACCTCGCCGGGTTTGCCTCCACCTCCGAAGAACTTCTCTTCTGCCCCTTCTGCATCTCGGACAATCATAGTTCCCCCGCGATAATGGACGGGCAGAGTAACACATATTGTAGCAACTCTACCATCGTTTCGAAACGTACGGGGCTGGGGCGCCATACGCGATCCAGTTACCATTACCTCTAGCTTATCTCTCAGGGCCGTGAGGTAATGCCCCATGGGTAGTGCAGGAAACAGTGAATTGCGCACTGCGTCAAGGATGGGATGGTTAGCGATTTCGAGCGTGGCGGTCAAGGGAAGATTTGCGGGGTAGAAGAGGGTTTCACGATCAGGGTATACATCATATCCAGGTGTCGGGTGAGGTTTACATGCTGCGATTAGAACTTCGAGAGCCGGCGGTGTGTCGTAATCGACGTTGATGGGGAAGTCAAGCGAGTGCGTAATGCCACTCTGTGAATCAAACTCAGACCGTGACGATTGATCGATGCCCACGAACAACTCACCTTCGATCGGAAGAATAGCACCAAGGACGCAGGGTCCATTGGGATGCAACCGTTGACAGTGAACGGACGCGATTTGGCGGTGAGCAAGCGTGACACGCTCGCACGAAGAGCGCTTTCCGTACCATATTCAGATTGATGACGCCGAAGACCCGGTCGCTTTGGCGCTGAGTTGGACATTTTGACCTGTCGCTCGATCTCGAATTCGGAAACGCTTGATGATGTCCGCGCAAACGAACGACCGCCATCTGAACGGCTGCTGTCTGAGAGGCGACTCGCAGCAGAGGGTGTGGGAGAGCCCAGCACTGATCGCGGATGCATCGCAATAATAGAGGTAGAGATGTCGCTAGTGGTTGAGGAGAAGAGTGAGGAACTGTGGAACTGGATGGGCCTCTATTTACCAGCCAGAAACAGTCAGTGGCCAAAAAGAGCCACATCTAGCGTGCCGAGATCCACAGGACAACGGTGACATCGAGCCAATCACGCGCCCACAACGTGTCTGATCCATGGACAAGACGGGATGAAAGTACAGCAAGATATCTTTGGTAGGATTTGGCCAAACCGCTAGCATTTCCGAGCCAATGTTTCGCATTCGAGTGACGTTCCTGATCACATCTTTGGAAGAATATCTATAGCGGTCTTGACAATTGAATAAAGTTCAACAATTTGACTTCGCGATTTGAAACAGCCCGCAAGACTGAAAACAACGCGGCGTCAGCATGGCGATGTTTAAGTGAAAGGTAACAAGTTGTTATACGTACAATCATCTTTTGTCTCTGCAAAAGCTTCAATTGAAAAGTACAAAGCACCACTACTTCGGCTGATCAAGTCAACAATCCTATCAGCTGACACGTGCACCGACATACCAGGATCCTTTGTACAGCAAAGTTGCAGTAACACTCACTCCCGGTCATCCGCAATCGTTTGAATGATCGTTTTCATTTCAGCGCTTCTTGGCATCTTATATTGCACGTGACTCGGGCGGGATGCCGATGCCCGGCAGCAGTACCGTACTGCCACCGGCTACGTTTGCGTTTGCACTTTGTCCAAGCAAAAAAACATATTGCCACACGCTGCCTACATATATCAGGACTCGACAGTAATGTCTGCCAAATGTCTGCAGCTACAATTGAGCAATAAGCTCATCGCCCGCATCTTGAACAAAATGTGAACACGAGGCATCAGCAAGAGGTTCATAGCGCACCTGTGTACTGCACAGTTCGGCAAGCATCGAAGCGCTGACCACAGAGTGTTTCGGGAGTCAGGAAAGGCTGTTATTAGGCTAATCACCGGCACTTGCAAGGCCGCCTTCCACATTGGCGCACTGCCATCAGATAGCCACGATCAGCCAAAACGATGGACTAAAGGCACGATGCCGATGCTATGGCGGTGAACGCAGCCATAAGGAACTATAGCTGAATTGTGGCATGTCCACCGCAGACACTAAGGTCCAGTCGCGATCAGGAATAGAAGACGAATATGGATCGACGATCGAGGGGTTCACCAGCCGGCATACCCAGTGACTAGAGCCTGCACCTGAAACGTTCAACTGAAACGTCCAAGGGGCTTCCTCGTCCTACTCAGCGACACACTCAAAAACATATGGGGACACATACCAAATCTGCCATATATGAACCAACCGACCGTCCCCAGAACACCTTCGCCGTCCTCAATGTATCCAACGGGGGTCTCCGTGACCAATCATTCCTGTACGCACTCGTCGTCAGACACCGAGAACTGATCGTGGACCGATGTCTCCATTGGCAGGGGGAGATGGGGAATCACCGAGATCATCATGGGCGATTCGACCGGTGATCCCCAATTTAAAGAATCCTGGACCATCGTACCCACGGGTTTTTCTTAACCCAGATATGATACCGTCTACTTCTTTTCCTCCGCCTTATTGACCACGCCATATTGCTAGTCAGGGTCGCCTTATCTATGTTTCTTACCTCCTGCTTCCTATCACCAAGCAGCCTTATTTAGATGCAGGAGTTCGTTGTGCTTCCGCTCTATTTTTGCATCCAAAACTATGATACGGCCTGAGAGTCGCATTTTCTCGGAGGACGGCGGTGCTAGGAGTTCGCAATTCGCTGACGTTGCCGGACATATGCCTTGTGCAGGTCCATGAATGGTTTCAAGATCTTGTATCGTATTTCAACTTGACTTCAGTCCGCGGGGTTCTTGCCAGCTCTCGCGATATCGTGACTATGACCCTCAGGGGTAATGATTAGTCGTGCTTATCAGCATCAAGAGGCCTCGTTTCCAGATCACATATCCGGTGGGAGCGAACATGATCATGATGTTGATGCTGATGCTGCATCCGAGGAGTTGGTATATGTTTCGAAGCCTATGACGGCCCTCGGCAATTACCATTGATGATCTTCAATTGGCTCTGTTTATTTCTAAAGCCTTTGCCAAACAATAAACGTCAGGGAGCTTTGGTCAGGTCACCACTTGGTGGCATTGATTATGTGAAGCGAACGCGAGGCACGACAAAGATAAGTACTAGAAACACTTGGAGATAACACAATGAAATGTGATAAGCCGAAATGGGGCTAACCAAGAGCGCTCTACTAACAGATTCCGTTGCAGTACTTATCAGGAATAGTATGATACGTCACTTGAAATTCCTTGATCCGGGACTTGCGCCTTCTGGGCGCACATCTGTTGGTAGAGGGTCTTTAGCACTGGTGTCCTCGTGTTTTTCGTGCTCCGCAAAACCACCAATCATTCCCATCATTCATGCACATGACCCGATAGCACTCCAAGGACGGACAGCCGTCTGCTTCCAAGTTCCGTTCTTCTGTGGACTTCTTTCCTCTTGTCGATAAATCGGTGGTCATCACTGGCCCCCGTAGTCTCTTCCAAGTCTAGCCAGACCTATAGAAGAAGGAAGACAGTCCTTGCGCTCGCCTACAGTTAGCGGCCATGAATGCGACATACATGGCATCTATTTTGCACCCTTGGGAGGCGTAAATTACATGAACAGTTCTTATACCCACCACTCCATGAAAGTCGATATGAACCACAGAAGGAATCCAAGTTGGATCCGGTTGCTTCTGGTATTCCTGCCAACATCGTACGAGTGGATGGTTTACGCTCGTAATCTATTGTGGATGTTTTTCCTCCACGAAGATCGGGCTTGTCTAATGTTCCGTGTTCCGTGGTTGTCGATAAAAACGGCGATCATCAAGTCCGATTTTGGCTCCTGTGCGCGCGCCTACAGCCGGGCTACAAGTCAACCCGATACACGCAATCTCTTTTGCGCCTTTCGGAGGCGTAAATATGAACAACTACAGATGCTTGTTTCTATACCAAATACTCTCTGAAGTTGATATGAAGTCCAAATTAAATGAGATGACATCAAGAGATAGTGGGCTTGACTGTGGTGCGCAACCTTTTGTCATACACTACAGGACAAAATTCATCGAGTCTCGATCATCTGCCCAAAGTCTCCCGTATTCTAAACATAGTCTGTAGACGTATGCTATTGCCAAACCAAGTTAAGTCAATCAGATTGCAAATACGTCGCCGCAAACCTAGAACGCACCTTCCATATCAATAGTCCTTCCAATTGTTTTCCTCCACTGTCTGCCCGCACGTGCGATGCGCTGCAAATGCCGGTCGCCTTCCTGTGACCGTAGCGTGTGCATTGTAGTCAAGTTTGCAGCTTCCAGAGTCAAGGGCGTTGGTCCTGAGAAATATGCGTGGATGTTGTATATCTCGGCGTAAGACGAGGATAAAGGTATATAGTGCAACCTTGCTCTTCATTCAGCCCTGCATCCCAGTGTCAACTATTAAACGCACCATGGCTGCAGCCAATCCGTAAGGAATTCCCGCCACACAGTACTTTTGATGACGGCGCTTTCACTAGATAAAAGGGCCAAGAAACGTCCCGAGTAGCCCATCCCATCGAGATCGATAAGATATTTGTACGCCCAGTGCTGACCGAGAGGAACAGGTGGTGCGAAGCGGTGATTTTTTCGAAGTGCTTCCTCGCCACCAGGAAACCCGCCAGTCGTCGAGACAAATGCTGCATCCATGATCTCGGCATTTAACTGTCTCGCAGGCACGGTAGTAGTGATAAAGTTATTAGAGCTTGACGGGTCAGCATGGATGATCGTCCGATTTGCTGTTGCGCTCTCATGTGTCATGCGGAGAAATCTGATATGAAATATAAGAATCGCGTAATGCGGCGGCAAGTCCAGGAAAGAATTACCTGTGTCGTTGGTAATGCGACGCAAAGCCTGGGGGAGTGCTACCACCACCAGTGTCCGCACCCCGCCAGAAAATCAAATCCAGCTTTTCTTCCCATGGAGACTCCAAGTCATCGACGTCTTTCGGGTGATCACTCGCGGGATCGAATCCATAGGTGTACCTGGGATGTTGGTTGGTATAATAGTGGCTCGGAATCCTGATATCCAAAAACCCTGCGGCCTTCGCAGGCGATAAAACGGGGTAAAGCACAGGTATCGTGCGCCAGTCTGAGAAAAAGTAGCCGTGGGAGTAGTGAGCCCAAGGATACGAACAGTAATCAATGGAATCTTCGACGGTTGACACAAAGCTGCATTCGTCTCCAAGGGCTTGAGCGGAGCCAACGAAGACCTTCGAACTGTCAGCATTGGGATTACGGTATGAACTGTAGAGGCGGCGGGCTTCAGTGTCGGGAGGACACGTTCGACGATATGCTTCCCACACACTCCCTTGCCCCTTCCAATCGGAAGTGAATCCATGTCCAACCATGGAGGTTATTCCACCTAAAGCACAATTAATGCATGACTGCACATTTACCAATGTCATAGCGAACCTGACGAATCTTGCAACGTCATGTTAGGAAATTGACGGTGTTCCCAGGGCACCAAGATCCTGCCCTCGGCCTTCGAGTTGATAGCTAAATGCATGTCGGGGAGCTATATAGACCTTGATGAATAGATGGAATGGGCGGAGGGGGTTCGGCACACGCACCTTGTTTTGAAATTTCTCGAGCAAAGCCATAAACCCCAACGCTCTACGCCCCTGCTCTGAATCCGACTTGTCAATGGAGGTGCCTTGGGCTTTGCCATTTATGATGCGAACCAAATCGATAGACGGAAGTTCGCTAACCTGTAACATGAACGTCGTGATATGCTAGTTGAGGTAGATCACACTCACTTGGATAGTCCTCCTTCGAAATTCCACGGCCGACATATTCCAGAACGGTGCAAGGTCTTCATCAATAGCGTCAAACTCGTCCACCAATTTCACATTGTTGTCTTGCGCGAACTGCCACCAATCTCCAAACCCTTTGGGAGGCTCGCGCCCATACCGTTTCCTGTATTCAATTACAGCATCTTCAAGCGTCTTGCTTTGCCTTGAAAGCATATTCCTAAACTTCTCCTCCGCATCTGCCATCAACTTCGTTATAGGGTGTTCGGTGAATGAGTATGATTTCCCATCCTTGAGAAAAGGGAGCCACTTTGAGGAAGTCGAGAACCAGTTTGCTCGTGAACTTGAGTCTCGTTGAGAAGTGTGATCTTTGTGACCGGCAAAGAGGCCAGCTTGCATAAAAAAGAGGAAGACACAAGCTAGAAAGATCCAGCCGCGCCATCTCGTTGTCTGTGTTTCACCTCTGTTGACGGACCGCATTGGTGAGGTGATAATGAATCCCCTAGCAATTGAGCGCGTAGATTATGCTCAAGGTGAGACGGAAGTGAACATGGAGAATACTATAGCGGCGCTTCAGCGCTCTACTAGGTCGGGTACCCTGTACGTAACTGGATCATTGACACTGCGGGGTCCCGGTTTTGACTTCCATCTAGACTGCCAGCGCTCTTCAGTCTTGGATATACAAACCAATTCAAGAGATGGCCCCGTCTCCGCTCCACATGTGCGCCCACCTGGGCCAGCTGAAAATGACGCAGCACTCCTACACATTATCCCTTTCAATCACTTGAAACACCATTAAATATTCATTATCGATGGATGTTCAACTGTGCACAGACCCTAGAGTGCTCAAATGCACATATCACCACATTTATGGTGTTTGTGATGTTCACCCTGCGTTTGTACAGCCTGGAGATATATGAACTATCAAGCATATACTCCGCCTTACTGTCTCTAATCATTAATGGTCTAATGTTAATTTTCAGATCAGGCTGCATGAAGTCAGCCTGCCAAGCCTCGTCCCCTCAACCTTGTCAAGCCACATGCACCCTCAGGCCTCAGTAGTAAGTACCATGTCTAGCCTTACTCATTCCGCGTCAAGCCACCTGCGACCTCAGTGCTGTGGCATCATGCATTCAAGCCCCACTCATGCTGCACCAAGCCTTCCGTATGCTGCGTCAAGTCACAAACATGTCGCGTCAACACTTACCCCCACTTACCCATGCCGCGTCATGGCCGTATTAAGCCACATTTTGCCCAGTCACTGCTTCGTCACTGCTTCGTCAAGACTCATGCATGCTGCGCCAGCCCCTGCATGCTTTTCGTCCGGAAAAGACAATTAGTGAGATCATCATGTACTGTTTACACTTCCATTACTTGGACAAAAGGTAAAATTTCGGTAGCGTGGTTATCTTGTCATTATCTCGTGAAAACTCGCCCGTTATCTGACGTCTCTCCCAACATATCCCCGACAAAAATTACCTCTCAAGGTGCGGTGTCTAACACCATCGAACAACATTCATCCATTGTGGCATCTGCCACGCTGGCAGAATATGGTTCTGCCAATTCTGTCGGTAGAACTACCCACTAACTACCCCCAAACAGTTCTGCCCACGGCACATCATAACTGCTCTCGTCATCATCACCTCGTTAACTCCTTCCGTCTCTTGTGAGAACGTGGCTGGACCTTAAATACACGTCAATTCGCGGTATGATATAAAGCCAATAGTCTGATACTCTGAGAGAACCGGTCGTCGCTTGCATCCCCTCATACTTACTCCAGAACAAAATCATGGCAGAATCAAAGGTCTGGCTAAGTAAGTTTGCCACATTTGCTCATAGAGGGATGAGAATTCACGAATGAAAACAAGTTACTGGATCGTCCTCAGGATTTGGTCGCTCCATGACAGAACTCCTGTTGAAGAACGAAAATAGAGTGGTTGCAACTCTACGCAACAAAGAAGCCCTGTCGGATCTCGCCGAACAGTATCCATCTTCCCAGTTGTTGATCGTCCAGACGGATGTCGTAAACAGCTCGGAGGTGGCTGCCGCATTCGCAAAAGCCAGAGAGGTGTTCGGACGTGTCGATGTGGTTTTCAATAATGCGGGTGCGCTTCTCATGGGAGCGATGGAGTCCATAAGCGATGAAGAGGCCCGCAAGACCTTCGAAGTGAACTTTTGGGGTGCATCAAACGTGACGAGGGAGGCGATTCGAATGTTCAGGGAAGTGAACAAACCCGTCGGGGGAAGACTATTGCAGGTTTCCTCTCTGCTGGGTTTGGTCGGGAAATCTGGAATGTCCTATTATGCCGCATCGTGAGTGAATATGCCCATGCTTTATTTCAATGCTCACCCAATGGCTTTGGACAATAGTAAACATGGCGAGCCTATATGTCTCATGCCATAGCACTATCATAGCTCATACCGGTTTTCCAGCATTGGAAGGATTCAGCGAAGGTCTCGCACAAGAACTGAATCCTGCGTGGAACATCAAGGTTTAGTCAATCTGATCTCAATGCGAAACTCGAGCTAAAGCCCCGGGCAGGTTACCATAATTGAACCAGGTCCGTTCCGGACCAGGATGTTGACGGATGACATACACCTTGGTCTTGCCAACCCAGAGTTAGCCGATTCGAAACCCCGCCAGCGGGTAACTTTGGGAGATCCCGAGAAGGCGGTGGCGGTCATTGAGAAGCTTACTCACCTAGATGAACCACCGCTGAGACTTCCGCTGCACAGGAATGCTATCGCAGCAGGCAGAGAGAAGGTAAAAAGTCTCAACGACGACATGGACAGATACGAATCATGGTCGGAAAACGTCTACTTCACGTAGTACAGCTGACTCATAGTGCTTACTCCTGGACTGAGTCGCGAATATGACCCATGTAACACAAATGAGGCGTGACGCCCACCGTTCGATGCATATGGAACGCCGTTGGTATCGAGTGAAGATAACTGCCCTCGGCAGAAAGCGGCAGCACACTGCGGAGCGGTAAAGCTGCGCAAGGTCAGCCGTGCTCTGGATGACGTAGACGCTCGAGGCCTTTCGAGGAGGCGGACATGCGAGTGATCGGACGGCAGTTGTGGTGTGACCAATGAAATGGACTAGCAAGTAGTTTCCGTGGTGTTTGAACGCAGATCTACAGTGAGCCAGAAACTCCAGGCGGCATCAGGGGCATCTGACGAGCACAAATTCTTCAAGGGGCCGTGACCATAATCTGTGTTGGTTAACGTGCACAGTCGTCCTTCCGAGACATGAGGCAAAGGTACTAATTTCTTGGTCCGCGAGTCGAGATATCTGAGGCGGCGAAAAAAATATCACATACATGGGAGATACCCCAGGGCACAACCCCGGCAGGTCTATTGATACACCTTGGCTGAGCGCTGTAGATGGGTATCATGATGGTGGCTTCATACTCATCAGGTATTAAATTGCTTGGGGTAGGGTACCTCGGAGTCCCTTGGATGCTTGTCATAGCACAATTTGTGCCTGGCCCGACACGGTCTCAGTACTACTAGTACCGAGGTCCGAGACGTCTAACCGCTGTAACCTAACCAAGTGTCCGAGTCTCGGGTATAGGAAGCTGGGTACCTGAGACATACACACATTATCATGAATCATCATCGATGCATCATCTTTCATCATCTGTGCAGACCTGGCTCGTCCACGTAACTTCGCCGCCACGTGAAAAGTCAAGACAACAAAATGAGAGAGACTATGCTGTGATGTAAAGCCACGATCTGATTTATTGAGAGAACCAGTACTTCGTCATTTGCATCCCTCATACTCTAGAACAAAACCATGGCAGAATCAAAGGTCTGGCTAGGTAAGTCTTCGATATCTGCTGATAGAGAGACGAGAATTAACGAGGCAATACAAGTTACTGGATCATCATCGGGCTTTGGCCGGTCCATGACAGAACTCCTATTGAAGAATGGAAATAGAGTGATTGCAACTCTACGCCGCAAAGAAGCCCTATCGGACCTCGCCGAACAGTATCCATCTTCCCAGTTATTGATCGTCCAGATGGATGTCGTAAACAGCTCGGAGGTGACTGCCGCCTTCGCAAAAGCTAAAGACGTGTTCGGACGTGTCGATGTGGTTTTCAATAATGCGGGTATAGCTATTATCGGAGAGATGGAGTCCATGAGCGATGAAGAGGCCCGCAAGACCTTCGAAGTGAACTTTTGGGGTGCATCAAATGTGACGAGGGAGGCGGTGCGGATGTTTAGGGAAGTAAATAAACCCGTTGGAGGAAGACTATTGCAGGTTTCTTCTATGCTGGGTTTGATTGGGAGACCTGCCATATCTTATTATGCCGCATCGTGAGTGAGTATGCCCATACGGGATTTCAATGCTCACTAAATGACTCGACAGTAAACATGGTGAGCCCACCTGTCTGACACCATAGCAGTAGCTTAAACCGGCTCTTCAGCATTGGAAGGATTCAGCGAAAATATCGCACAAGAACTGGACCCGGCATGGAACATACAGGTTTGGTCGGTCTAGTCCCAAGGTGGAGCTCAAGCTAATGCCTGACAGATTACCATAATAGAACCAGGCTCATTCCGGACGAGGGTGTTCAGGGACGACGCAGTGCCACCTAGCGCTCAGCATCCAGCATATGCCAACCCAGAGTTAGCCTGCTCCAAATTTCGCGAGTGGGCGGCTTCAAATGTAGGGGACGGAGACCCTGAGAAGGCGGCGGCGGTCATTGAGAAGCTTACTCACCTGGATGAAGCACCGATGAGATTTCCGTTGCACAGGTTCGCAATCAGAGGAGGGAGAGCTAAGGCAAGCAGTCTCACCGAAACCATGGACAAATACGAATCGTGGTCGGAAAACGTCTACTTCACGTAGTATATAACTGATAACCGCAAGTTCTGTTAGACCGACCCGCGAGTTGCCCGCGAGCAACCAACTTGTGCAGTGATAGTAGTACTGCAGTCTGGAACTGTTAGATCGAATGTGACAAATTGTGACACATATGGGTCGTGATGTGTGACGGACATAAGATCAAAACTCACCACCGCTGAGGCTGCCGCTACCCAATGGCTCCAACGAAAACCAGCAAGGTTTCCTCCGTTTCCAAATCTTCTAAAAAACACGTTGCGTCTGGTGTGGGAGCGCCATCCCAACTTGCTCAATCGAGTCGTAAGGGGAAGAAGGCATGGCGAAAAAACATTGACATACACCCTGTGGAAGAGGGTCTAGAGAGTCTGCGTTCAGAGGAACGAGTCATTGGGTGCGTAAAATTCGTGTCTTGCTTGTGTCTACCATCTAATCATGTGCATCAACTTTGAAAGCTCAACGCTACAGAAACAGACAGACGACCAATTATTTGTTGTGGACACCAAAGGAGATGATAGAGGTAAGTTCTTGCAGGATATTTCTAGGTAAATTTATGAAACTATATAGCCCGGAAGGCGTTGCCGCGGTACTCTAAGGCCGAGTTGACTGCCACGAAAATACTTTCCCAACGATCTGCCATTCCTGCTGTGTTTTCTCGCCCAACAAAAGACTCTGTACTGTCACGATCAAAAGTTAGCAAGGCTGATAAGGAGCGCCTTCTCCGCATCGCAAAGCGGCCCAGAAAAGGACCATTTAATGCGGTCATGGATCACACAGAGTTTGGTGCAGGAAGTGCTTTAATCGATGTTAGCGCTGCTGTGAAACACAGTGGCTCTTATGACCCATGGATTGCCGAGGAGGTGGAAGAAGTGGCTGATGGATTAGAGCATACGAAGAAACCTAAGATCAAGGCAAGTCTTTCCTTCACGTCCCCAGGGATTTGCTGACGACACTCACAGCGCCCGGAATTATCTCATCCCCGCGATGTCATAGAGGTTCCCGCTGTGCTGGAGCCGCATCAAGGATCATCATACAATCCCCCCGCCGAAGCACACGACGAGCTCATTATGGAGGCATGCAGGGTAGAACGGCGTAGACAAGACGAAGCGGATCGATTAGCCGAAGTTCGACGCAAGGTTGCTGATGCACGTGCACTTGCTGCAGATGTGACGGAGGGTCTTCCACTTGGAATGACGTTGGACGAGATACCCCCAGACGATAGTGAACCAGCCATACAGCTGGATGCGGTTGTACCCAAGAAAACATCAGTACGCAAAACTAAGCAGCAACGAGCAAAGGCGCTGCGATTGCGCGAGGAAGTAAGCCTTTTTGTCACTTTCTTACCATCGTCGCTGAGCTTGCACTAGAAACAAGCATTGGCAGAAAAAGCGGCAAGAAAAAAGATGCTTGCCACGATACCATTGGCCAAATCTCTCCGCTCAACCGCGGAGAAAGTAGGCCAGCGACAAAATGAAGCGCGATTGGCAAGGCAGCTGACGCTGAAGATGAAGCTTAGAAAGGGCTTAGCTGGCCAGCGGCTAGGGAAATATAAGGTTCCCGAAAATGAAATCGAGGTTCAGATTGGAGAGGACCTGAGCGAGAACTTGCGAACGCTGAAGGTGTGTTTACTGTGCCAGTTTTATCGACATCGCTGATAGCCTTCTGTCAGCCTGAGGGCAACTTATTCCGTGATCGCTTCAGAAGCATGCAGCAGCGAGCTCTTATTGAGCCTCGCGTACCCATCCTGTGAGTATTCGCGGTAGATCTTGAGTGCAGTTTTTGACATCCTTTACCCTGTAGCGCGACCAGGCGAGCGAAGCTAAAAGAGTTTGAGAAGCATGCCTGGAAAAGATTTGAGTAGCTAGCATTAACCTGCCTTTTCCTTGTAACCGACCTTCAAATGTTGACGGGAAGCACTGCCGAGTGTGTGATGGTCATCAGCTGCATCTCATTGCGCAGCACCGTGTATTCCTTATGCTCAGTGGACCTGCGCCTGGGCTCATCCCTTCCACCTCTGCGGGCGCGGCTCGTCAGCCAGAAACGCAGAGGAAGTTCTACGTGGCGAGGTGCTTGATATAAGGTGTTGGGACGCCACCCAAAGAAAATTACAGCCTTTGTGCTTCAATATCGTGACGAGCGAAGACTTGGTCTTCCCAACATCGACACCCACTAGTCATTCACAATATGCGTTGAACATGCTTGCGAATGTGCAATGTACAAACTCCAGAACCTGTGCATCAAGACAATTTGATATACCGAATTCATGTCAAAACTTCAAAAACAATGGACACTGTGGGAGTTGAACCCACGACCTTACGCATTCACGGTTGCGAAGCGTACGCGCTACCAACTGTGCCAAGGGCCCTCGAGTGCTGTTTCACATACATACTATCATGTTGGTTGAATAATTACAGCATTCCAGAACTTCCAATTGACACTTGACCCCCTCCGTCTCCTACTCAAGTGTCCTTAGGGATGGAAATTGATTATATTGAGAACGAAATCTCCCTATTACAGCCTCCTGCAGTCCAGAGGAAACGCATTCGACCAGTGGACGATGCTCATCCTTTTGATCTAGACGCATACATCTCGGGATACTCTGGTATGATATCAAACACCCCTCTTGGTTTGGTGCTTAGATCGAGGCTTCCTACCCTTTAAGGTCGTACTGCATTTGACAGGCTTGTGCACATTATCTCAACATGTCCGACTTTGGCACCACAGGCGTTGAAGCTAGCATTCGCGCAGATCGAGGAGCTTCGCGATCCAACCCTTTATCAGACCGCCATGAATGCATATGATGTTGTGGCGGACCTGCCTGAGGTACAACTACCTTCCATTGGCGATGTGTGCTCCGTGAACACCGTGTGGTGTGAAGAGGTTGCAAAGAAGAATCAAGCGGAGAAAACGAAACTAGAGGTTGAGCTGAAGACGTATTCTAACAACATGATCAAAGAGAGCATAAGGGTACGGCCAGTACCTTGAATGTTGCAGAGGCACTATAATATCATTTATCCATCAGATGGGCCACAGGGACCTCGGTGACTTCTACCGCGCCGCTGGAGACTATACCCAAGCACTCAAACATTATACGAAATCAAGGGAGTTCTGCTCAACTAGTCAGCATGTTCTTGACATGTGTCTTTCTGTACTAGAGGTAGATTCTAGTTCATTGATATTGCTGTTCGGTCATTCATGCCTCCCACAGCTTGTGATCGAGCAACGCAATTATGCACACATATCTTCCTACGTCTTTAAAGCGGAAGGTGCACTTGATACGGCAAGCGCAGCAGCAGCATCCAACGCCGCTGCCGGTTCCAACAGCAGCTCAGTTGCGGCCCCACCTAAAAAGTCAGCAGAGCGTGACCAGGTGCAATCCAAGCTGGACTTTGCGATGGCTTTGTTCCATCTAGGACAAGCCAACTACGAGAAAGCTGCCCATTTCCTCCTGAAGATTGGTTCTTCGGATTCCCTTGGCGATTGGATTGGCAAGGCAGGCGAGATTCTCTTTCCAGCCAACTTTTGGTTCATGTTCCTCCTCTAGCTCGTCGCTCCCGGTGACTTTGCAGTATATGGGACTCTATGCGCTCTCGCCAGCATGTCGCGATCTGCAATCAAGTCTCAACTTACGGGAAACGCTATTTTTTCTGTATACATTGAACAAGAGCCTTACGTTCGAGACTTGATCCAGTCATATCTCTCAAGTGATTTTAAAAACGTCCTGGAACTTCTTGAGCGGTATTCGGCATGTTATTTCCCATATGTTTTAATGTCCATAACCCTGACTTATTTTTTCTCTGTCAGACGCGACACTACGTGGACATTCATCTGTACCCACATGTATATGACCTGACGAACCTCATTCGCAATGTTGCGGTCGTGCTTTACTTCCAACCATTCCAGACCATTCGCCTCGACCGAATGAGCGCCGCATTCGGCTGGACCGTCGAGGAGGTTGAGAAGGAAGTAGTTGCGCTCATTCAAAGTGGCCAGATTCAAGGCCGGGTTGACAGTCAAAACAAGGCCAGTAATTGTTCTCGATAGGTTCTGGGGGGAATTCCTGACATCATTCACGCTACAGATCCTGAAAGCGAGGAAGGTGGATCACAGGGCCGAGCTATTCGCGCATGCCATGAAGACTGCTGCTGAGATACAAAGCACAAACCGAAAGCTACTGTTGCGGATGCGTTTGTGAGTTTCTATGGGAATCATGCAGCTCATGCTCTGATTTGTCTTCGTAGGCAACAAGCAGACCTAGTGGTGAAGCCGCCAAAGTCGCGTCGTGAGCAAGATCGCGCGGGGGAGCTTTTGCAAGGCGATTGAGAAGCCATGAGATGGTGAAGCTACCGTACTGTATCACTATTACACGGTTTGCATTGTATCATTTCTGACTCTAGTAGCTACTGCGTAAGAGACATTAGCGCCCATATTGAGAGTATTTCCTGTGAGCTTTTGGGAATCAGGACGAATGGCATAAGTAGAACTTCTAGGAAGCCAGACAATTGATTTATTGAGATAAACCATGACCGGTCGACCTTTTTCACCCGATACTTCACATCGTCCTAAAAATTGGCAGGTCTATGCAAAGGAGATACAAAAATATGGCGGTGCCAATTTCTAGCACTGCAGAGATATGGTGTTTGCAGATCGCCGGCGCCTAAATTCTGCCACGGAACCTTTTAATTTGCGCAGTGTCAGCTTCACTTCGACTCAAGCCTTTGCCTTTGAGGCTACAGAACACAGTTACCGGCCCCCAACGTCTAATTGCTACATGTAATAATCACTCCACTGCCGCATATCTTCGCAGACGTTGCACCTGGATTGAAGTGTCCATCGTGTTCACGAATGTATTACTGAGTCGCAGCTCTTCAAACGGAGTTCACAATTTCAACGGTCAATGCAATGACCCGCAGACATGCCATCGTGCGGCTCTAACACAGCGTTCAGCTGGTCTCCCACCATTTCTTCTTGGTTCTAACGCGTGATTGTGCTGATGCGTGGCTCCGTATATAAGATGCTCGGTGAATGGTAAGTGAGGTACTGAGGCGAGCCATGAACCACTGCTGTCGAATCCTGAGCGAAGGTACTATATCACATATATACAATGTCCGTGCAAAGCTACAACCGCTTGTGATGGTGTCACGAGTAGAATACAGCTGCTAGACATCAGATAAACACAGAAGGTCGCGTGGAGATTGGAAGCACTCACCTCAACGGCACAGATGCTTGGTGGTCTCTGGTTTGTAAATATGTACCCACAAGCTCACCTCGACCGAGCATTTGTCCACACTCAAATGAGGTGCGAATTTCGAGGTCTGCCAAAAAAAATAGGCATGGACCACCGGGGAAACAGCAGGGGCGTCTACGGATGATGAGGGTCTCGTTCCAAGGAACGCTGCAGTCGACCTTAATCCCAGTGTCCCACTAATCATAGGGGGCGACACCATGGCATAAAGGCCAGCGGGCGTGCGGTCAGAGGGAACCGCCGGATTCATGCCAGCGATGACTCCATTGCGGAAATGTGAGAACTGGGAAATCGAATGATGCGAGGTACTACATGCCTTCCACTGTCCAGTGATACATGTTCGGGCCAACTCCCAAGCATTGTGCTGCTTCAGCAACCCTGCTGGTGACCAGGCAACCCAGAATTTGCAAAGATGCAGATAACTATGCAATAATTATCATGAGTGATTAAAGAAAGTCGTCGTGTTGTGGTATCTGATATAACATACAAAGTACTACTCAACCACGGATCAATGACATACCATATTTGACGAAGTTCAAACTCCGCCGCTCAACATCTCGGTGTGAGTTGCAAATTCCCGTATGGACCCCAGTGCCACTATTCCTGCAAGGATACACGAGTTCTACACCTTGTGTCCAGTGGAAATTTTCGAGGCTTCACTTTCCTCGCCCACTTTCGCTGTTGTACCGTGGGCATAAAAGAAAGAAGAACTTACAGGGAGAGAGGGGGCAAAACGCAGTTCACAACAAAGCAAGCAGTGGCAGGGGTCTATTACAATAGCCTCGTGTTCGGGTCAGTATGTACGCTAACGTACTTAGTCCGCGCTGCACCGATCATGACTGTTATCATTACGGGCCTCATTTCCGTCAGTCTCTTGTGCAGATACACGTCGCCTGTGAATGCAGTCGGTGATGCATGATGGGCCATAACGAAGCAAAGGTGGCATGCTGACCGAGAACTGAGTAATCGTCAGGATTCAGAGATTACCGTCATGATATAAGCCAACAGTTTGATACTCTAAAAGAACCAGTCGCCGCTTGCATCCCTTCATACTTACTTCCAGAATAAAATCATGGCAGAATCAAAGGTCTGGCTAGGTAAGTTTGCCGCATTTGCTCATAGAGGGATGAGAATTCACGAATGAATACAAGTTACTGGATCGTCCTCGGGTTTCGGCCGGTCCATGACAGAACTCCTGTTGAAGGACGGAAACAGAGTGATTGCAACTCTACGCTGCAAAGAAGCCCTGTCGGACCTTGCCAAACAGTATCCTTCTTCCCAGTTACTAATCGTCCAGATGGATGTCGTAAACAGTCCGGAGGTGGCTGCCGCATTCGCAAAAGCCAGAGAGGTGTTCGGACGTGTCGATGTGGTTTTCAATAATGCGGGTGCGCTTATCATCGGAGAGATGGAGACCTTGAGCGACGAAGAGGCCCGTCGGATCTTCGAAGTGAACTTTTGGGGCGCATCAAACGTGACAAGGGAGGCTATTCGGATGTTCAGAGAAGTGAACAAACCCATCGGAGGAAGACTATTGCAGGTTTCATCTGCGCTGGGTTTGATTGGGAGACCTGCAATGTCTTATTATGCCGCATCGTGAGTGAACATGCCCATGCATAATTTTCAATGCTCACCCAGTGACTTTGGACAACAGTAAACATGGTGAGCTTATCTATCTCATGCCATAGCACTATCGTAGTACCTCATACCGACTTTCCAGCATTAGAAGGATTCAGCGAAGGTGTCGCACAAGAACTGGACCCGGCGTGGAACATCAAGGTTTGTCAATCTACACTCAAGGTAAAACTTGAGCTGAAGCCCCGGGCAGGTTACCATAATTGAACCCGGTCCGTTCCGGACCAGGATGTTCACGGACAACATGCATCCTAGTCCTCAACATCCAGCATATGACAACCCAGAGTTAGCCGGTTCGAAATTCCGCCAGTGGGTGACTTCAACTCTGCCAGACGGAGACACCGAGAAGGCGGTGGTGGTCATTGAGAAGCTTACTCGCCTGGATGAACCACCGCTGAGACTTCCGCTGCACAGGGGTACCATCAAAGCAGGCAGAGAGAAGGCCAAGAGTCTCATCGACACCATGGACAGATACGAATCATGGTCGGAAAACATCTACTTCACGTAGTACAGCTGACTCGTATTAGTGCTTACTACGTGACACTTATTGGGACTTAGTAGCAAGTGTGATTCATGCAACATAATGCAACATAAACGTATGGAAAGCGAAGAGTGATCATGTCAATCATGCAGTCTGACTCATTAGCATGCCATAAGTGCGCGCGCTAGACTTGAAGCCGAAGAACCTACGTTTCTAATATTATTCCAAAGTATGAGCCAGCCGGATCATCCAACCGATCCTAGAGAACCAGTCAGTAAAGCCCTGAGTCGCAGTACTAAGTTACATACTATGTAAATTGTGAAACTTTATTCGACGTTGCGGTGCGGCCGACAGTGCCGATCAGCTACTTAGAGTTTGGACAAGGAATAAGGTCCTACCGCTGAGTCAATTTTTGGCGCTTCTCGTCAGATGGGCCACGTCCGATTCGGGGTCGTTATTTTCCAGACTGTCCAACAAGTATTGCTATAGCGCTGGTCCCTTCGGAACCGTAATGGTCAGGTTCTAACGGACGGCCATCATAGATTCATATTAGTTACATGCAGGCGCATTACAACTGACCGTTTACTCAAAAGTGATACGAAAACAGTAATGATCCTCGAGAGCATACTAAGACCAGTAAGACCACAGCATACAGCGGATATTGGCAATGTGATGGTCCGCGATGGTGATTGACGGGCCTGTAGTTTGTTATCGCAATGATCATGGCAGACGGAACCGAAGATGTCTGATCTTCCAGTAGATCATCCATGCCAGCATCCCGAGAACTGCCCCGATATGATGGAACCGCATAGGAGCCCGGCCCGAGTGAATAAATAAGACTACCATACCGTGAGGATGACAGGTATGACTGCAGGACCAAGCACTATTCCCCTGCGCCAGCCCATGAGGAATAAGCATGTTAAGTTATTTTCCCAGATGGATCACGCACTGAACGTAGTACTTAATGTACATCTGGAACAACTCAGTCCCGATGGAATAATGCCAGCGAATGTTTTCGCTCAACCAGGTCGACCTTCGCTTTGTGGAGCTTCGATGAAAGTCAATACATTCGGTTAGTGATTGGAAAAGGGATTTACTAGGCTATGCCCAGCACCCTGTCCAAATCGCGTAAGGTGAAAATCTCCGCACCTGTCGCCTGTGAATGCTAGTAGGTACGGTACCGGGTAGATAGGCTACATCCAAATGAGTTACGACAACAGAAGATGTAAGTCCAGGTCTTACTATTCATATGACCCTACAGTGAGCGTGCGCGCAGAAATCGAGCATGAGAATAATCAATACCGCGATGAGCTCAGCGCAGCAGACTCGGTCGGTACGGTGAGTCCCACACTTGTCTACTGCCAGCGGTAACAGAGGGAACGTACGGGTATGTTGGGAGGCTAAAGGGATGTTGTCTTCGCGTTGGTGGGATGACGAGAAGACTAGTCTCCCCTACCCGGAAGACCGTCGTTCCTTTCTTACATAATCTACGAGTGCACAACTCACCTTACGTTGCTCTGAACTTCTGAAGCGCCCGGGCACCATACTACTAGTGCTTCGTCAGGGCTGGCGTCAGGGTGAGCTTGGGTGAGCTTGGGTGAACCTAGTAGGTCCGGATCCGGGCCTGGTCGCGACCTGTGACATATCTTCACCATTGAATGCTCGACAAATTCGTGATACTTTATTTCCTCTGAACGTCCAACCTCGCTCCGCAGTTGGATAGTTTTGAATTTTCGTCTTCCACTTTCCCATTCTTTCCTTTAGTCGCTCGTTAACTGACTCCTTGCATTGATGTCTGATCCCTCAACTGTGGCGCACAAAATATTTATATTGACAAGTGCGTACCCGCTGTCTGAACGTTCTTCAAACGGATTGGTTTACAGTTATTAGCCGTGTTGGCTGCATTCGTGGTTCTCGAATATCTCTGGTGTTTGTCTAATGAAATCAAGCTGATCTGGCCGTGAGTACTTGTCCACATATTATGAACGCCAGCGATGATAATTTTCCTGATGAACAGGCAATTTCGGAAGAACACAGAAGCCAAGATCTTTATGCTGACCAGGTATGCCGGTTTGGCCGGACAGAGGTGGGCGGTTTGGCAACTCAAGAGGTCGCGCTCTCAATCATGTTGCTAGCTTCAACATCTGGTTTACATTTAGAATGTCCTCGGGGGTTCCCAACCATCCGGGAGCTTGCAGAGCATGGTACTCGTACCAGGCTGGGACGATCCAGTGTTTGCTATTTTCAGTGGAGTTACTACTCATGCAGCAGGGTACGCGGTTTTTTGGTCTTACTATGGGCACAACTATTTATGCTTTCTGCACGCCCTCATTGCAGTGTACAAAATGTACAAGAAAGACAAATACATCCTTGGCATCTTATTCGTCTTTGGTGGCGTGCAGTGTGCGGTCATGGCAATCACCGCTCGACTAATTGTAACTGGCATTCGTTATTCTCCTACTTGTGTCGTAACCGGATCCCATCTCAGTCAAATATTTGCCGGGTGAGAACTGTTGCACCTGTTGTACATCAAATCACTGAGCCGAGAACCAGTGTCTCGATAATTACAACCTACGTGCTCATCCTTATTATGATGCTATGGCGATACTTCAGAGGCTCCTCTGACTGGTCGGAAGCTTCACGTGCTTGGCTCAAACTTACGGTCCGCGACGGCAGCTGCACGATTACTGTGGTGGCAGGTAGGATTTGTATTTCCTTTTGTGCATAATATGCTAATCCTTATCAGTGATCCTTATCTTCATGAACCTCTTCAACTTCGGCGTCATCAAAACACAAATGACTGGAAATATTGTCTATTAGTAAGTCATGCGTGTACCGCAGGTTTCTCTGCTTACTTTGAATCCTCATTAGCGTGCTGCTTTCCTGGCTTTGGTTTGCTGTTGAGTCAGAAATCTCGGGCTGGTATTTTATTGCTCATTAACTTTATCAGGCTGGACGCATAGTTCTTCACCAAGAGCAACTCCGAAAAAGCCACGAGTCTCAGGAGGGTGACGCTAGCGATCCAAGTCTGTGGACTACCGTGATCGAGGTGGACCTTGATGAGTTTGAACCTTTTGATGATCCGATGCCTGTCCCGAGAACCCTTCTGACTTGAAGGTCGAACCGACCGAAGTCTCTACCTCACTTGACTCTGAGTCTGACGCAGGAACAAAGGATGTTGTTGACAAACACCTTTACGAGTAGGAGGACGACGCGTCGCTGTCGGGCTGCGCGCCCATATTTACGCATACGGAAACCGGCCTCAGTGTGAGGGTTCTGGCTCTAATAAATCCATTCGTCTTATGATACAATCACGAGTTCTGTAGTACATACTTGACATCATTAATAGTTTTCAACCTTTTGTTTATGAAACCACCTTTGAACTGAGATGCGCAGATAGTCACACAAGTTCTCGGAATGCAGGTATAATTTGAGTGCTACAATCGACTTAGTAGCTGCGCAAGAGTTGAAATGCGTCTCGGAGTACATATAAGACCACCTACTACATTCACAACCTTTGTCGAATCGAAAAGATTTGGCGTGACCGTCGCATCACCTACTAAGGACCAGTGTCATATCCTGACCCATAGGGCCAGCGGTTTAAGCCTGGAGCAATAACAAACAGCCTCGGATGATCAAGAACAATAGTGCAATGTTAGCTTGTCGTGACATTCTAAAATCAAGATGTACATTATCCGTCATCCTTCCCACTTCCTGTTATTGAGCTCACCCTTGTTAGGATTGTCTGATTTAGGAGTGTAATACCTAATGAACGTCCCTTATACTAGTCATAGATTACAGCAGGTAAGTTACATAGAGCATTCAAGAAAATATGGCAGACAGTCTGATTTACCCCACCGCCACAGCCTCCCCCACCTCCCCCAACCGCCACAACCGCCGCCACCCTCCACAGCCGCCGCCGCCGCCGCCACAGCCTCCACCTCCGCCTCCACATCCCGTCCGCAAGCACCAGCACCAGACCCACCACAAGCTGCACCAGTCGAACAGCCACCTGCTCCCTGCAAGCCTGATATCAGCTCCCTCGTTCTCCGAACACAACAACACTCACCATTGCGCATCCCAAACCTCCATTCACCACGCCTCCAGCAGCGGCAACGCATCCACCGGGGAAATAATAATACATCGGCACAGGATACAAAAACGCAATCCCGTGATCAACAGTCCCGTCCCTCCTCACTGCCCTCCCATCCCGCTCTGCCCGCAGCCTCCGCCTCTCAGCCTTGCGCGTGCGGTTCTCCCGGCGCCGCAAGCTCGCGGACATGTTGTGCAACGCAAATACGGCGTTGTGATCGCTTGGGTGCGTGGCAGCGCGTGCGTCGGACTGGGGAGGGAGTAGGAGCATGTTGGTGTCTTGAGAGGAGGAAGAGAGGATGCGTCGGAGCTTTTGGCCGATTGTGTCTCCTGGGAGTGGACACCCGCAATGCATGTAGGGAACATGATAGCGGTCCTAGAATTTCGAGGAGTTTTAATGGGAATATCGCATGTCAAGGGAAATGGCTTACGTTCCAAGCTCGACAGGTAAGGTCAAAGGAGGTCGCGAGTTCACCTTCTTCCACTTTATCATCGCTGAACAATGAACACTCATTATTATGTGTTCGCCAGTGTACTCGTGACAACACCTACTGATCAACATATCGCCCTACGAACGCAAGACAGTCGCTCTGATACCGACTTGCCATGAGCTGGTGAGTATGCCACCCGAGATCGATGTCGAGCGTGGGCACAAAGAACGAGGCAGGTGATTCCGCCATGAGGCTCAAAAAGCTGCAGAGCAATGTTCTTGTGTGGTCTGCAGAAGAAAGGAGAAAAGTACGGACGCGTGATACCGAGCTACGCAATGTTGCAGTGCCACTGCGTCCACCTCGCTCGCGAAATATTCTGGTTCGGTCCACCCAAGATCAACCATCTTCTTTACAAATGAGGCTTGTCGGAGGACCTAGATTCATCCATCAGTCCTCAACTCACGATCAATGTGGAGGATCTTCTCACAGCACCGACCAAATCAAGTGAAAACACCCTGTCGTCCGTGTAGGCACCCATGATCTTGGTCAACCTGTTCCTCGAATGAAAAAAACCTGTTTTTTGCAACAAAATTTAATGACATACAGTCTTTCCCTCACATGCTGTCTCAGCGCGGTGCGCATGCGCACAGCGTTATGCTGGATGTTCGTCAAGACCTGGCGCGCGGGATCGCTTGCCTCGTTCTTTTTGAAAAGAGTGTACGAGCTGAGCACGCGCTTTTTGATCGTGTCTCCGCGCGCAGTGTCGTGGATGTTACGTGATGTATGAAGGGTTCCGCTGCGTACATGAAGTTATATTAGCTGTCGTTCAAAATGTCTGGAATTGTAAGTAACGCGACACTCACGCCAAATATGTATCAGGCGCTGTTGGTTCGACTATATTCTTCGCGAACTTGTATAGGCCGAGAAGTTCTTTGTTGATCGAGTGAGCACATTCACACTCGACGCTAAAATTACTCTGGGCGTATCCCTTCCCATTAGGCTGCAGGAATGCTGTGCCCATTTGTCAGATTGAATTTCCATGTGAAACAGGCACAAGGTACATACGAGAAAGGATAGTACGACAACAGTGAGGGCACTCGATGGATTTGTGCGTGAGAACCGCAGCAGAGGCAAATGGGTCGTAGGGTGTTTTAGTACAGCGCTCCCAAGCGGAGACCGCGGTCATGCTGTGGTGCGTCGGTGGTTAGCAGATCGGGATTAGCCTGACATAGATTCAGCGAGCTGGGGACATTTGTACAAAAGTGTGGTGGCGCACAAGAAGTGTGGGGAAGTAATTGGTGAAATGGACGAGAGGTTTGAGCTTAGAAACGCGCGCGGTGTCTTCGGCATACCAGCTGCGGATGTGACCAAAAAACGTGAGGCTTATCACTCATGAGGAAATGGCCCACGCTTGCCTTGGATTCAGAAGATAAGCGTGCCATACCATAGTCACATCAATGGGTGGCAAGCGTTGCTCCACTTCATCAGATTGCTTGATTGTCAAACACCACCTCTCAAACCTGCGCTCCACCAGTTGCAATGAGTTACCAGTGCACACAGCAAAGCGTACGCTGAACGCTGAACTACGCACCGTTCAACAGCCAAATTGACGAACCATATCCAACGTTTCTCGTTGTCCGTCTCTAACCCTGCGACAAGACTCTCGCTGGCGGCGACACGCTGCTTAAGATGATTGAACGCCGCTAGGAGCTGAAGATGGGCCTTAAGCTGGTCTGGGCGGACAAGGTGTTGCGTGCTGCGTTGTCCAATGGTGAACGTCTGTGGAAGAGTATACTGTGGTGGTTCGGGCTCTGGCTGGGGAAGAGTAGTATATGGGGGTAGCTGATCAGTCATGTTGGTCGTTGCGTGGAAGTTCCTGGCATAAACGGAAGATAGATATACTTGGTATTACTTATCGTAAGAGGGGCGCCAATCACGGAATGGTGACATGCACAGCCTAGCACTCACTGAACGTTTCTGATGAAGGAGTCTCCCTTCGTCTAAGGTTTGCCTAGGGGAGACTAGAACGTTTCTACGACTTCGGGGAACAAGAAAACAGGGCAGTTCACGAGGTATCGATTGATGTAAACGTGTGTCATAAATTTTCTAATGGTTGGAATACAACATGAATATTTATTACCTTTTGGACCTTGACTCCTCCCAAACTTCTTGGCTGGAACCAAACATTCCTGCCACTTCTTGCACATCCGCGCAAACCAGCTCTATGTTCGGCCTCGTTCTCGAGGTTGGTAACGACCAGAGCAAGGGGTACCTGTTCCTGGCACAGGAATCCGTAGAATAATCTGAAGTGCTGTCGCATAGTGTTTGACACCCCTGCCACCCTTCATGCAGAAAAGCAGGCCAGGTTACACCTCCTTTGTTCTTGAGCTCGACGATGAGCTCGTGCGCCTTCACTAGGGCATCTAGATAACCCGCATTATTTATGGGCTGTCTAAGCGTGCCTGTATGATTGTGACTTAGAATATCAGGATCGTCAAATTACTACGTTCACGTTCACGCACCGTATCAAATGAATTTTCAAGCTGGGGATCAGATAACCTTATTCGAGAGTGCAGGATTTTGTACCGGAGGGGAACTCGGCACGTTGTTTCTCAGTAATGAGATTTATCAACGAGCTCTTCCCTTCGCCCATCTCGCCGAAGACGATGAAGTTCGGTGGTTGCGCATGAGCGGACCTTACGGATGCTGGAGGGGAGTGGCCAGCTCTGCTGGGTGCACGCGTCATGGGGTAAAAGAATATGGTGGATGCAAAAGTGGGGGGGTAGAACGACAGGTCTATGGTACATACACGATGACCCTATAACGAGCGCCATCATGGTCGAAATAACGCGTCTCTTTTGTGAGTCACCCGGCACCCTGCCAAGCGTGCCAATTTGACGCCCTAGACCAATGCTTCATCTTGATACCATCACTTGAGGTGACATATAAAACAACACGCTTGCGATACGCTCGCATGTTAGCTCATCGAAGAGAACCATCCAGTTTACCACGGGCTGCTGAAGAACTTCGATGCCTCACGGGCTCTGACAAGTGTGGAGAGGTGGACTCGGTGATCAACCAGGTGGCTAAGGGTGGCCTCATCCGACAGGCTGCCATAGAATACGTGCGTCGTCACGAGTAGTCCATGAGGCTTTCATTTGGAACATCTAGCTGGAAACCTGATGGAAGTCAGCATCTATGCTTCTCCACTATCGATATCGTCGGAGGATAGATCTGTCGTACGATCGTTTGTTGCAAGGTTTGAAGTTTTATCGCTCTCCCTTGAAGCCATTTTAAACGCTATGTAGTACTTATCAGAGGCCTCTGAGGTTGCCAGGGGTTGGGCCTTCGAGGGAGAGCCAGGAGCGTGCATGAATATTGAAGCCTTACAAGGCAGATTATGTCAGCGGATTTATGTAACCACTGCCAACACACTGCTACAGTGCTACTACTAGATTGGCAAGTTGAGTGAGCCTGACTGGTACCTATCCCCGCCTTGTAAATTCATTAAATGCACAGCAGCATCGCGCCCCTACTTTCTAAGCTGGCCTATTTTATAATATTTCAGCCTACGGATATGGTCATCCACTGCCTTTGAAAAGGCTTGAACTGCTTGTGGCTGAAGCTGAAGCTTCGAACTGAACTTACCGGGTCAAAGTTCAAACCCTAAACCTGAGTTGCAGGAAGTTGCAACTTGCAGCATCCATACTTCAGCCTGACTCGGAAGCGCTTATCGACTCTTTTAAAGAGGCAATACTGGGTTCGTTGTTCTTTACTTCCATCCGCCATCATGGATGAGTTGCATGCGCCGCCAAAGTTGTTCCCAGTCGACGCTAATGACACTTCTCAAGATACATGGTTATTATGGAAGGAAAATAAGGGGAAAAGCGTCGGTTAGTGAATTGTACTATCTACTGGGAGGCTATCCATCATTTGTGCAGATCAACCAGTCGACAGTTTGAATCGTTTTGCCCAGGGCTCATATTCCCGTGCATCTACCCCGTCGATCACGATCGATGAGAATGAGATAGACGATGATGATGAGCCCTTGTCCTCGCGAGCATTGTCATCCAAGGGCGATGAAACAGATCCGGCGACCTCTGCGCTCAGTACTGAGGACTTGGATGATGATCTGTATTACTCCGTACAATCCAATGATGGAGAAGATTATGTAAGTTAACTTTCCTCGCAGTCATCATCATGTGGGCTGGATTTTCCACGTTCTTCAGACAGATGTAGAATACTCCCTTCCGCATAACAATGCCCGTGACCTTGTCCAGTCGATCAATGGGATGTATCGGATCCTGGACTTGATCAGTGAGCAAGGAAGTGGTGGGCTAGGTGACCCCATTGTCCTTTCCGAGCCTTCCTTGGCTGATTGCCCCCAGTGGACAAAATTATCATAGCGCAGGATTCACTCCGTGCATTCACCAATACCATTTGTCCTGGCGCATACGTGTCCATGACGAAAGTCAACTTTAGCGCGTTAGATGGTTTGACTGTGAAGCCCGTTGGCATTTATGGGAGCAAAGATGAAATAGTGCGACTCTTGTCGTCTCTAGGTCTTGTCGACGACCACGTGTGAGATAAGTTCCAGTTGCAGATTAACATCCTAATGAACTTTTTTCTTGCAGTGCTGCGCAACTTGTCGCGAACCACAGCGAACACAGTGTTTCCACACCAAGCCTTCGCTCTGGACTTTATATCGTCCGAACAACTTGTGAAGCTACCTCCGGCGAACAACTGTTTCTTATCTACTGGCCTGAGGATGGCACTTGGGATGACTCAGCTCCTTCCTCCATGAAACGCAACCGTGTCACTTTCATGCGGTTCGTCCAGTCCTCCCCTCAGGAATTATTTTTTGATAAAGGGTTCCAGATACCTCACGAAAATGTGTGATCAAGTCACAGCACTCGTCTCCCCCGAACATTCCCGCTCTATTGTATGGAGCGAACAGGAAGACGACGATGCCTTGACGGAAATAGAAGAAGATCAAGACGGGTCCGATAGAATGTTCACGTTTGAAGTTACGAAAACAACCGAGCAGGAAGAAACCGTTAAGCCGTATCCTGGATTCAAGGTGTGCCCGATTCATCATTCCCAGTGTAATGCTAACAGCGGTGTGTAGGCTACGTCCGATCACATAGCCATGTCCCAGCCTCACCCAGAGGCAATAATGGATGTCGGATTGCATAAGCCTCGGTTGCTGCACGGCGAGACCACTCAAGGGTTCATGACAATTAGTTATCTACCCGCCACGCGGATCACCGATGTAGTAAACCGCAAGTCCATCGCTCGTGTCCAGTTAGGTGAATACTTGTAGGTGTTACTTTTCGTTGTCAGTTTCTTGATCTAAATTGATATGTCCTCAGGAAAAATGACAGTTTACGGGTGAACGAGAATCTGGATGCCAATGCACTGCGTCTTTTAATAGATGCAGGCCTTTGGGATCGCTTCCCGCAACTGTGTAAACAATGGCAGCAGGAGTCTGCCGATATTTCATCGGATGCTAGTGCTACCAAAGCGTCCACAGAGGCCAGCATCAAGACGAAGTTAAAGAGGCAGTCACCTCTTCTCACTCGCGTTTTTCACTGGACTTTGGTTGACATCATCGTTGAGAAATTTCCGTGAGCATTTGTTCGCATTACTCTTTCGTGTCTCTAACTCCATCCTTTCAGCACTTTCACGCGTGATTCCTTCCCTTATTTCATCAAAAGCGAACAGGGCAACCCTGGATCTCAAGGTATATCGTGCATGCAATCAATTCATCTGATAGTTACTGTCTGTCCAGATCCGGTCGAACCTGCCATCGTCCCTTCGTGAGTTTACTTGAAAAAACGTCTCATCCATATCTGATTCCATTCGATAAGTCCACTTACCAATGGCTCCTCTGAGCAAGAATGCTTCGACGTCAAAGGTATTCTTCTATGCTGTGTAGTTGCATCGTAGTAACAGGTTGTTTCAAGCTGTTATTAGGCTATACCCAGAAATAAAGGAAGAGTTCCGTCACACTGTGAAAAAGCTGCACATTGAGAAGATTGGGGATCGCAATTTCCAGACCTGCAAGGAACAGATTTACAGCCGACTTCGTCAATTTCCCGAACTCAACATGACCTCCAACACGAAACCCGTCCAGGAATCCTTCAGATTTATAGGGAAAGGTACTACTTCATATGGCCAGCCGAAGGGGTTGCCAAATAATTCCTTCAACTCGTTTGGACCCGGCTCCCAGTTCGTCGATAGGATGTTCAAAAACGCAAAGGCTACTTCATCTTGGCTCAGTGATGCTCAGTTCCTCGCTGAGTTGGATGGCATCGAGAAGCTCCCTAACAGTAAAAAAGTCGTCGCAGACACCAGGGCTGCTGCATTGGCGCATTTCAGATCACTTCTGACGAAACAAACCGCAGCTTTGACGGATTCTGCGTTGCGCATACAAATCGATACATGTCTGGCCCGGGTTCGTAGGGAAGCGGCCAGCAGTGAAGAGCAACGACTGGCCGAGTCACGAAAGAGGTTCATCGCTGAAATTAATGTTCTTTCACAGACAGGTCATCATTCGTAAGAGACTTTGCCACGTTTCTGCCTCACTGCTTTCATAAATTAGCAGGCACGCCTTTCTTATCGACGCCATCGAGGGTGGAGGACGGTACAACTATGGTGTGCCAAGCATTCTTGTCGGTTTTGAATGCCAATGACACGGTCTTTAGCGGCGTCTTCGCTACAAATAACTGGTTCAAGGGAATTTTTCGAGCAGCCAAAGCTGCAATTCACCGGTTCACCTCATGCAATTGACAGCGCAAGATCTACATTCCTTACAGCTCGATTCTAGTACGATTCCTTCACCAAAGTTTAGGAATTCGTACTCGTTCAAGATACCCCTTGGTGATTCAGTGGTGTATGTGCTCTTTGCAATTCGACACATTGATATAACTGACGCAGAGCTCCATCCTAGGAGAGCGCAACTTCTTCCAAGCGAAAAGATCTTGCTTGCAACGACTGATCGGTTTGGAAACCTGACGGTCTACCTGGAATATCTCACTACTATTGAGGGCGCCTTGGCCCACGGTCGCGGGAAAAAGCTGAACCGCGATAAGATTGGGGAATTTGTTCTCGCCTTTGATGAGTCGAAGCGTGTGCTTAGCGTTGTTGCCACAGAGAAGGTTTGTTCCCTAGGATTCTACTGGGACGAGCCTGATGAAAATGCAATCAGCTCTTGTTACACATCTTTGTTTATGATGACGCTCGTGGTTTCCAGGCCAGCGGCGGTGCGATCAACTTGACTCAATGGTACACAGAAGGGACCTCCATTAGTCATGCGTGTTTCATCTGCGGCAACGAAGAACTGATGCTCGTTGATACATTCGCACAGGCGAGAGTCTACTCTCTGACGACAATGCAGTTCAGGTCAGACTCGCGCCCACAACTGTCTGTTAAAGAGATCTAATTTATGCATCGCAGGCCGGCAACGCTCAATCTCATTCAGGTTCCAACGGCAGTTCACTCGACTCCAGATGGTTCTTGCTTAATCACGACTCATGTCCGTAGGTCTGACTTGAAACTAACCGCCTACCACTGGAGCACCTTCGGCTCAACGGATGGCATCCCGCTCGATATCGCTGATCTTCCATTGGATCAGCCACTGCTTCTGACGTCGCTGACTAGCCGGAATATCGTGCATTTGGTCACACTCGACATTGATACTCAATCATGTCGATCTATCGTTCTCGACATCACCCGGAAAGTGACGGAGTTCACATTCAAAGAAAAGGGTGCCCGAGGAGGGAATGTAAATTCCGAGAACGTCACTGCGCACAACTGTCTCATTGATTGTCACGCCGAAGTGTGGACTCGCTTCCCGGTTCTTCCTGCCGTTCAGCGAGAAACGATCACGTCGTCGAGTAGCAGGTGCCAACGAACATTGGCGTTCATTACGGATCGGGATCATCATCTCTTCGTGCCCCACTTCCATGATCTTATTTCAAACTTTGAAAGGACGTCGAAGAAGCCAACCGGAAATCTTCTGAAGGCGATGGTTGTCTCTGCAACAACATACTCCACTTTTTCCAATAGTCTCCTTGAAGGTGCGGCGTGGAGCGTATCGAAATTTCGCGCTGGGGAGTGGCTGGCGGAGTTCCTCTGCCTCATTCCTATCCAGATTGCTGTGACCAAGGAGAATCGTTTTGTTCCCCTCAAAGATGGGGTGTATTCTACCGAACTGGAGAAGTCCCTTCTCGGTGCGGATGTCAACCGCATCGTCGACTACGTGTCTTTTGGTTGGTATGAATCTCTATTTCAGTCATACATGGCCAGAAAGGTATGGATCGCACATAAATGCCTTGCGATTTATTGAAATCACGACTTATGCTGTGCCCTCAAGCCCGTCAAAGTTGTGTCATCTATGGGTGAACAATCGGTGGGGAAAAGCTTTGCCTTGAATCATCTCGTGGACACATCTTTCGCTGGATCAGCGATGCGCACGACAGAAGGAGTGTGGATGTCGGTGACTCCAACGAAAGATGCTCTCGTAGTTGCTTTGGACTTTGAAGGCATGTCGGATCAGTCATCATTGCGATATCATGTGTTGATACGCTCACTCTCAAAAGGTGTTCATAGTATCGAGCGTTCTGCTCAGGAAGATACCTTGCTCGTGCTATTCAATACTGCGATCTCTAACTTGGTTTGACAGCACTTTCATGATGCAGATGGGAGCTTTACTTCGTTCTATAGGTACTATTCCGGAACAACTTCGCCTTGAGCCGCGATATTACAGGATTGTTCCAGTCATTCCAGTCGAGTTCGACTGTCCTAGATCCAGCAGCCAACCCGAGTCTATTTCAATCAACATTGGTGATCATCATCAAGGTGATTTTCCACTTTTGACGGTTCACTTCGTATTCCTCAACTCGGCTACCTTTCAGGATGTCGTGGATTCAGACAAAGCAGAAATCACTAAAGAGTATGTTACCTACCATGTCTCAAGAATTCATACTCAAGTCGTCACTCAGGTTTGCTCTTAAGTTTCAGAAGATAGTCCAACACGAACAAGAAGCCAACTTCATTTCTCGCCTCCATGCTGGACAGTTGAATATAATCCCATGGTATGCGCATCGTTTCTCATGTCTACATACTGCTTTATCGTTTTTGTAGGCCAGTAATCGAGTCGCAAGAGTTCTACAAGCTGTTTCCAACCCTTAAGCGTAGACTGGACAAATAAAAACTGACACATAATACAGCAGGAGAGTTCCTTCATGTGATGAAGACGTTGATGGCAAAACTGAAGGTATGTCTGATTTGTGATACATTCTACGAGGCCATTGATTCGAACTTCTGCAGGCAAATGACTGGGGCGCTCTCTCACGTGCGTACTAAAGAATCAATAGTTCAGTTCACAAACAGAGCACCACAGAATCGATGGCCTCGCATCGAGCACAACTTCTCCTCGCCCTCTTGCCCAATGCTCTGGCATTTGGACTACAAGAGGTTGATCCTGACCCGGAACCATTGAAGGTGTGAAATACTTCTACTGTCTTGGTCTTTAATCCCATTTAACCTGGCGTTTATGAAGAACCTGGATAATGATGTCCCGATTGGCATGCCCGATACCTCATCTGAATTTTCGTTGGCGACTGGGGGACCGCAACAATCGTCTTTCCGCGAGGCCGCGCTGCAAGTCCTATCTCGTGCATGGGGAGACTATGATTCTCGCCATCATGTCTCGGAAGATGTTTGGATTGAGAATCTGACCACTCATCGACAGCCTGGTCAATTTGCGCATTTCCCACGTTGGCGAGTGGATATCGTCGAATGTCTCTCGCTTCCAAAGCGGGCAAGCTAGCATTGACGAGCTTATGAGAGCATTCGATAGTGCAACAGTAGACTTGAGGAGCAACTTACAGTTGTGCAAGTTGAAATGTGCAAGCTGCGAGCTGCTCTGTATTCAGAGCAGATTCCACGATGGACAGCACACTTGTCAAACTTCTCATGCTTGCATACATTCTTGCGACTTCTGCGCCTCATCTGGAGATACCAAGGCTTGCTCGATGTCGTAAGTGAACAATCTTAGTACTTGCCCAGTAAATGACTGGCATTTCAGAGCGGGGCATCCAGGCAATCATATGTTAAGCCTTTCATGATCACATCCGCACATGAACTCACATTATGTCTGCCTCTTCCAGATGCGTTGTTAATGCACATCTTTGTGGTCAGATTTGCAAACTATTCGGGAGACAAGGATGTCTGGATGAGTGTACGAAGGTGAGATAATCTTCACCGCAGTCAGATGGCCACTGAACTGGTTGTTTAGGTGATCGGGCACGCAGACGATGATCATCTATGTGCTGCTACTGTGCATGCCTGTGGTCAGGTATGTTTGACCCTTGAACAGACCTTTTTACGTGCTAGAATTTTGTCTAGCCCTGCGATCTGTCAAAGCTGACGTTGGCTGACGGTTCCACCCCACCTTGCCGCGGTACTTGTGGCATTCAAAGGTAAGTATGAGCTATCAACACCTAGCGCTACGTTTGAGATCTTATTTACCACAGTGACGTTGACCACGACCAACACCAATGTGATGCTCGACTTTGTTCTTTCCCCTGCCAACTTTGCAAGAGACTCTGTGCGAATACAGACCATCTTCATGGCTTGCAAGACGACGCTATTCATCTCTGCGGGTTTGTTAATATCATCCATGCCGCGTATTTTGGCGATTCAAAATTAATTTCAATATAGGGAAGAGCATTCGTGTTCCGGGCTATGCACTGCCGATGGCATCTGCGAAATTGAAACTGCGCCTCAATCGATTGAGGCGACGTTCACAGGAAGGCATGAGACGTTCCAGTACACGAAGGTGGCGTGCCTTTTTTGTTGTGGACATTGTCCGAGCTAACAGACGATCTTGATGCCCAGTACTCGCAAGGTATGTGTGCGAGTTATTTACCTTTCACACTAGTAGCGCTCACCCGCCCTTTAAACAGTGGCCAAACGACTGAGATGTGCTAAGTTGATACCAACAGGAGTGGTGGCCCATGACGGTCCACATAATCACAGTTTGGACAAAAAAGTGGTACACTTTTGCAGAGAGAGGTTTGGAAATTCCTTTCATTTTTGTGATCGTTCCTCATACTTTTTGTCATGCTTTAAGATGTGAGCACTGTAGCTACTATTGTACATTGCCGCTCGGTGGGTGTTGCAACATCTTAGGCAGTCACATTTCACAAACCATCACACCAGGTCACCCGCAACAAGAACATGAAACTAGACATGGGTCCATGTCCTCGTCACGATGGGCAGTGGATGGCCCAGATGATACGAGTCTCGAGGTCGAAGGTCGTCGCTTCTCTTCAAATGATGAGGGTGCACCGATGATGTGCAACCTTATCTGTCAGGCATTGGGCCGCCACATCCACATCGACTACTGTCGTGCCTCGGATGCCTCTGCTTGCAGAGGGAATAATGAGGTTCAGCATATTTCCAGGAGACTGGTGCCCAACCCGGAACGTGCCAAGGACTATGTGACACACAATCTCTTCTGGCGGCGAGCCGGTGAGTAATATGGCTGTGCGTATAACTGGGCCTACATAGTCCGCAGGCTTTCAAAGACCCTTATTCTCGGGAGGAGCAAGCCAATTTCGCCAAGTGGTGAGTTTTGAATGTTCGAAGTGTGGTAACGCAAATGAACTCGTACCCCTGTTAGTGACTCGATGTGCAGCGGTATGATCCATTCCTTGCTGTCCCATTGGCGATTTACTGTTTTTCCAGGGCCCGAGCACACTGCCACGACCGGGAATGCTGCCCAGCCATCCTATTGCACTTTGCTTCTGTTTCATCCGCTGGTGGATCCTAACAATGCCCAAGTCGGTTTAGGATATGTTTCCAACGACGGACATCTGTTTTCATGCAGGAATCCCGTGATCATGCAGCAAGCGTTCCATGTGTGAGTGGTCATGTGGGGTTCCGCTGCAGTGACATTGATAAATGTACAATTACTATACTCCAGAATCTTTGTGGTCGATAGGTACGAGGCAATTCTCGCGTCGCTGCGGTTGCTGATCATTAGCAGATCGAGCTCCATGACCATTAAGGATAGACGTCCCCTTCCGAACACGCCTGCCTCGGACAGAATTACACGACGCTGTAACAACCGGTTCGGTGCTGTGATGTCTTCGTTATATAGCTTCTGGTCCGCCCGTGCTACAGCAGTCGGCGGTCAACAAGGAACGCGACGCGACTCGTACAGTGTTATTCTTTTTCAGTCTTCCGTCACGAATGCCTTCGTGAACGATTTCGTCAGTTCTCCTGACCAATTACTTGACGCCGTGTTGCGTCATAACGCAGGTATAGGCACAAACTTCACTGCTGCAGTTCGGCAGGCCCAATCAGTCATGGAACAACACTGGAGCACAGAGAGGTGCGTCGATCTTAGCACGAAAGTGTTTCAGATCTTTAACAGTGTTTTCAGGAGCCCTGTAATGATATTCTTGTCGGATGGCGAGTCCCGTATCGCAGATCAGACTGTTCAAGATTTGTGCCGCTCCGCGGTTCGTCTCGGGTTCGTTGCTGGTTTTCCTTCCTAGATTGCCAACTTACAACATACAATCTAGAAAAGCATTGTCTTTCCACGCAGTATCATTTGGTCCAGATGGATCTTCTACCTCGTTACGGAGAATGACTCAAATCGCGCTTGACATTCAAAACAATGCTCCAAGAGATCCTTTGGCCCCAGCGGCAGCAACAGTCACGTCTTCATACACACAGGCCTTAGACACAGTAAGAGTATTGCAAGAACATGTCAAACATAATTAACCCGCATTTTGTTCTCTCCTTAGATACAACTTGCCGAAACGTTCTTAGGAATTGCAGAATCGCTCAGAAAGCCGAGAGGGTCTCTCATCCATTGATTGGAGGATGCGTGGATAAATTGCATGTCAGAAAAGAAGGTCAAGGTTCAGTGTACAATATGGCGATGTTAGCTTGTCGTGATGCTCTCAAAATCAAGATGTACAGTATCTGTCTTCTCGGACTTCAGTTCAAGTGTTTACGCTTACAGGTAGAGTGGATCAACACTCAGATCATTTGCGCGAGGGTACCGTATGAGACAGCCACAGGCAACCAGAGATAATAGGTACTACATAGCCTATGAGTATGACGCTCGTAAATTGAATCAAGTTATTATGTAGTCCTCATCCGAGTCGATCCTTTGAAGAAGCTGCGCCGCATCTTCCTTGCACAGCTTGCAACGTTTCGTGAGCATCTGCATCATCTTCTGACGACTCCTCCCTAACCCCTTGGCTGGAACCAAAAACTCCCGCAGCTTCTTGCACATCCGTGCAAACCAGCTGCCCACGTCCACCGAGCATGCCTCACTGCTTGCAAGTTCCTTCAGCATATTGTGCACCTTTTTCCTGGATTCATTGTATCTTTTTTCGTGGACGTTGTCGTGGCCCTTAATGGTGGTGATGCAGACCTGCGTAATGGGGACGATGCCGGACTTTTCGATATGTGCCTTGTTGCGCGTCCACCATTCATCCATGTCCGCCTCGTTCTCGAGGTTGGTAACGACCAGAGCAAGGGGTACCTGTTCCTGGCACAGGAACTCGTAGAATAATCTGTAGTTCTGCTGCATAGTGCTTGACACCCTGCCACCCTTCATGCAGAAAAGTAGGCCATGTACACCTCCTTGGTTCTTGAGCGAGACGATGAGCTCGTGCGCCTTCACTAGGGCATCTAGATAGCTCGTGTTATTCATAGTGGGGCTGTCCAAGCCCGCCTGAACGACTGTGACTTAGAATACCAGCATCTTCAAATCACTGCGTTCACGTACCGTATCAAATAAATTTACATCAAGCTGGGGATCAGATAACCTGATCTGATACTGCGTTGATTCGAGCGTGCAGGATTGTGTACCGGAGGAGGACTCGGCACGTTGTTCCCCAGCGATGAGATTTATCAACGAGCTCTTCCCTACGCCCATCTCGCCGAAGACGACAAAGTTTGGTCGTGCATGAGCGGACCTTACAGATGCTGGAGGGGAGTGGCTGGCTCTGCTGGCTGCACGCGCCATGGCGTAAAAGAATATGGCGGATGCAAAAATGGGGGGTGGAACAACACGAACAACAGGTCTAGGGTATATACATGATGACCCTATAGCAAACGCCCATCATGGTCATACCGCGCCTCTTTCGTGGGTCATGGCATCCTGTCAGGCACGCCAATTTGACGCCATAGATCAATGCTAGATCCTGATATCATCGCCTGATGTGACACATGAAATAACACGCCTGCGATATGCTCGCGCGTTAGCTGATCGAAGAGAATCATCGGGTTTACCACGGGCCGCTCTTCGAAGAAGATTCCCCACGGACAAAGTGTGGAGAGATGGACTCGGTTATCAACCAGGTGGTCAAGGGCGGCCTCATCCAGCAGGCCGCCATATACGTGCAATAGTCCATGAGGCCTTCATTTGCAACAGCAAGCTGCAAATCCGACAGGAGTTAGCATCGTGTAATGCGATAATTTCGTGAGAAATTCTACATACCTGGTCAGAGTAGATCGTCGCAAGCATTCACGAACAGCAGGAAATGAAGAAGCATACAAAGTAAACATCTACGCTTCTCCACTATCGATATCGTCGGAGGCTCCGAAGATACTGACATCAAACTTATTACAGGACAGTGTGGCGCGAAGGTTTGCGTTTTTACGTGACTAAAACAAAGGTCAACACAACACTTCGTAGAATAGGCTCGCTGCTCCTACTGGCGCCCACCAAGACAAATTGTGCTGTGGTATGTTTCGTTCAAATGGTCGGCCTTATATCTCTGCTATAAGCGCGGACAATCAGCAGCCTGCTGCAAATGTCTCAGACTCTGCCGCCGTTCATAGTTGCGTGTACAGTATGTTCACTTCTTCCCTTTCAACACACGGTGACAAGGAAGGTAGTATGCACTTTCCGAACAATTTACCGCCGGTGCAACTTAATACCCCTATAGCGGCAAATGAGCGTTTAACGGGAGGCTCTAAATCAATACTTCTGAACATCTGCACAAAGCATGTTGGCCTCACGGTAGTGGCTGGACGGGCAGTCATTGGCTGACGGTGAGCGCCAGGGTACAGAGGAGTCCCTGAGAGCGCCTGTGATATTGCAGCAGTAGCGCTGCATTAATTGGTGCATCCTGCCCTACTTTATCCTTTGGGCTGTACATGGCTGTTCTCCAGGAATAGAAGCAAAATGAACCTGGTGCATGTTACCGCATGTTGCGTAGCCTTCTCATTACTAGGTGACCATGCAGAATGAAATTAAGGCTAAAACTGAGATCACATCTCGCATCTCTACTAATGTACTGCGACATACTGCGACAATCCCAAGTGACGGTGTTACGGATCGTTACAAATGAGGTATGAGATATATCCAAGACACCGCTTTGTATGCGTCAGAGGGAAGCGACCGTAAACCAGTAACCATGAGCGTCAGTAAGAGTATACGTGCAATGAAGTATGTCACTGGTAAAATAAAGAACAAGAAAAATCCTATCGCTGTTTCGCCGAAATTGGTAGAGACAAGCAGCATGCACGGGACAACAAACAACGGCAAGCCTGTGATAATAAGCGAACTCACTCTCCAAGACACTTGCTCCAGGGGTGTAGGGAACTGGGAAAACCATGCGAAACAGTGCAGCCCGCCGAAAATGACCATCACTACAAGTCCGACAAGACTTATGATCTTGGCGTCTCGTTTGCGATTGAAGGAGATGGTAATTGGGAGAAATGTGGGAACCCTAAGAGGCTCGTAGTAGAGTTTCAGGTCATCCTGATGGTCCACAAGACCGCCCATCATGCCAAAAAATGGTCCGAAAAAGCGGTAAATCGGCGTGTCCCATTCTTGGCCTTGTTCTCTTAACTCATTTCGTTAGTGAGAAGTGGCACATTTAATATTGACGTACTTGGTGTTACAAGGCTCCTGAAGCTTGCATGCTTCATCCTTTAAATATACACGATGAGGACGCTGCACGTTGAGAGGTTTCTTCCACCAGAAACAGTAAGTGACGAGATTCAGCACGGCGAACGCCAGCGTGCCGACTTCTAGTTGTGTGATTGCCAAGTGCTCGATGTAACGGGTGATGTACTGAGTAACAAACCAGGTGATCTGTAAGATGAGGACTGTTTTCGAGATCATATCTCCTTTGCTCCTGTCTTCAACCTCGTCTTCAGTTATCTCTACGGCTTGGTGTTGATCGACACTCTCAGAAAGTACGAGCTCGAGAAGTTCGTCAGGCGCAAGGGTGTGGTGAGGTTTGTGGTTATGGTAGAGCATAAACCCGCCCATCATGGCAAAGAATCCATGGGTCCTACTCCACTTGAAACTCTGTCCTGCAGCGGAGATGTCATGAAAGAGGTAACATTCATGCATACAGATTGACTTACCTTTAAATACCTCGTTGTTAAATTTCTTTGCAACATTGCCCGCGTGCAAAAACTGCCGCATGGCCCATAGGATGACCAATTCTGGAGCAACCAAAGCAGCGAGCATGATTCCAGCACGTCGGCGTGCAACACGAAACATTGTTTCGTGAGGACTAGGGATGTTCGGATGAATCGAAGTCCATGTGCAGGCGAAAAGGGTAAGGATGCAACTCGAGATAACGCTATATAATGTGCGATATCCATTGCAAGCTGCTATGTCGTCCGGCGATAAATCGTCGGCATTGGCGGGTGGGAATGATGCGGAAGATATGGTGTACAGAAGCAGCAACATCGAAGTTTAGAATATGAATGGACACACGAAGAGAGCACCCCCGCACGGGTAACACAGCGCGAGGTTCTTGCCGCAAGACTCTGTATTGAAGGAATAGCTTTCGCAATGCGAAAAAACGTTGAAAAAACGTTGCTAGTATCTATGTAAGCAAAAACCGTGGCCAAATCATAGCACTCACCATGCTGCATTTTACCGTGCTTCTGAGACTGAGAATCACTCGAATGCGGCCGCAGCACTGACATACAAGGTCGATGCATGTAGTAAGATGAAGACCTGACGTAGCGGAGTGACGCTACCACGCATAAATCATTTCAGTGCGGGCAATTTGAATCATCTACACTGATCGGCGAAGTCATGGGGTGATGGGGACTCATCGCGAAAAGTGATGTCTCTGCTTTGATACGTCTGCAACCTTGAAGAGATGGTCAGTGACTGACCGTGTCACAATACTATTACCATACCTCTCTCCGCTAGCCAGGAACACAAGAATGTGAAGATAGTGAAACCTTGAAGTTTTCCACTGGACCGACAACCTGAACTTGCCTACATGGTCGAAATACAACCCGGGCCATCTGGAATTCTCCCTTCATTCATCTGGACAGACGCGGGGGACACGCTGGCGCAAAGCATACTAGTGTCAACAGAGTCTAGACCAAGTCACGGTCTTCTAGAAGCGTACCAAATAAGGTCACCGTGTCAAGTGCCCAACACTATCAAGGCTTAAATGACAATCAAGACCAGCCAAAACTTGTCCGACTAAGGGCGGCCAAAGCGCTGACTCCGGCGCATGCTCCCAAAAATTAAAAATGCTCATCGCCTCAGGCGTTCCTGTGGCACTACGTCAAGATCAGAATCGCCGAAAATGAAGGAGTCGTTCTTGCGGGAATGTCAGGGTCCACACGATGAAGACATGTGGATGGTCGATAGCAAGCAATAGAATCATTCTGCATTAAGGCAGTGCTCTGCAATGCTTCGAGGTACTATCAAACCCTGATCGGCACTGAGTCTATGATGTAAGTCTTCACTTCAACTCGAGTTCAACCATCCCAGAGCTGGTCGCTTAGAGCGCTCAAGCCTCGCTGAGTCTTCTATTTCCGCCTCATTCAAAGGACTTGAGCGCGTGCTGCATCCTTCCAGATCGTGGCCGACCCATGCACAAATGCTACGCCCCGGATGCCAAGGCTTGTACAGACTTCACTCAGTGTATTATAATAGACCTGCATGCACAACCTCAGTCGTGCCAGTCCCTCACACTTCCTATCATATTTACTTACTCTTAACCACAGCTTATCTCTCGATAAACAAGCCTCGCACTGGCCTCACATAACACGTCCATGTTAAATAAGCGTCGAGGCGGATATGTCTTATCACTAGAAGGTATATGTACCTCACATCATCCTTTGAATTCCCGTTTCTCACATTCTCGCGTGTATTTAGTCATAAATGGCATGAACCTGGCCATTCCATCTAATCGGACGCCCGCTGGCCTTTATGTCCTGGTTTCTACTCCTTATGGCCAGTGTAGTACCGCCATCAAGGCTGCAATGGCCGACTGCAGCGTTTCTTGGGACGAGACCCTCATCATCCGTGGCCGCCCCCTAATTTTTCCTCAATGGCTCATGCCCATCTTTTCCCGCAAATCCAAAGCAGTCCACCTCGAAATTCGCGCCTCATTTGAGTGTGGACCAATGCTCGGTCGAGGCGAACTTGTGGGTACGTTTAAGACGACTTTAGAACAATTGCTCGCACACGACGGACAGTCCGGTGAGTCCTCGCCTTCTGCAATGTTGTCGTCCCCCCTTTGATAGCGGCTCAGAATTATCACTGCCGGTTGTTAATAATCAACGCCTGTCAAAGACGTCGACAGCGCTGCGTATGATAGAATTACAGGCTGTCAATAATCAGCGACCATCCCTGAAGTTGAAAGCACGGCGTATCAAAACACCAAAACTTGTTGATTATGCTGCGGGCGATACTAGACAGGTACATTATCGACCCAAGGCCTCATGATCACTGCTAATGCAGTCAATTTTTAGAGTGAGATCGGTCGTAGCACCGATATAGCACGCGATGCGTACACTCTCTTCTGGAAGAGCAACCTTCGTAGTGATCTCGATAGCGCCATTGACGGCTTTCAGACAGTGCTTGACAAATGTCCCCTTGGTCATCCAGACCGTGCTGCAGCGCTCTCCAACCTTGCCCATGCCATCCTCTGTGGCTTCACCAAGAACATCTTAACTGATGTCGACCGTGCCATTTTCCTGTTCCGCTCCGCGCTCGCACTCCGTCCACCGGAGCACCCTGATCATTTGCTGTCCATTCTCGACCTCTGCCAAGCCCTTCAACAGCGCTACTCGCATAAAAAACGCCATGCTGATCTGTGCAAGGCTGCGGAGCTCTACCGCATCCTACTGCCCCTTTGTGTGGAGGGAAGCTATCTTCATCGAGTAGTATGCGACACCAACGGTGTAGTATATGTCATCGAGCAGTGCAATGCACTTCCTAGAGATCCCTCAGACGAGAGCATATCGCTTCGGCGAATTGTTCTTGACCTTTGTCCGCCACAACATGAACTTCGCACGCACTCATTGAACAGGCTTGCTGGAGACCTCTATGCACGCTTTGAAGGAAGAGGTAATATCAACCATATCTACGAGGCTGTTCATCTGTCGCGGGAAGCACTGGCTATATGTCCCGATGATGGTCAATTTAGCTTCCTCCTTAGTGTCTTATCTAGCACTCTCGCGCTCCGCTTCAATCACCACGGGGATCCTTTTGACCTTTACGAGAGCATATCACTCGATGTCGTACACCGAGAGACACTCGATTCGCGCTCGATTGCTTCGAGCCATCACAGCGGGGCGATTTCTCAAGCTGCGCACGCCCAAGCTCGATTGACTGGCATACCGGGATATGAACGGAGACAATCGCCATCACCATTGCCTCCACAGGCGTCATCGAGCAACCACGAAGTATGTGCCTTATTTCTTGAGCTGAATTACGCTTACTGATAAATGAAGCAGACCCGGCCACGGGAAAGAAATGTTGTCATCTTTGGCGAAAGCGGCTCAGGGAAAAGTTCAGTGATCAATGCAATCATGCAAAAAGAGCTCGCGAAGACATCTAGCGATGCAGCAGGGTGCACTTTCAGCTATCAACGCCATAGAGTAGAGATTTCCGGCCAGAGATTCGTCCTGTTCGATACCGCAGGTCTCAATGAGGGGACTGTAGGCACAGTGCCGGCGGCGAAGGCGGAAGAAAAATTGAAGGGCTTGCTACGTGAGCTCATGAGCCCCGGATCGGATGGCATTGGCCTTCTGGTGTACTGCATACGCAGCACGAGAGCTCGTCGTGCCCTTATTCGAAACTTCAACATCTTTTACTCTGCGATCTGCCGGAAGAAGGTCCCGATCGTCCTTGTTGTAACAGGATTGGAGAACGAGGTGGTCATGGAGAACTGGTGGGATACCAACGGAAAGGAATTCAAGAATCGTGGCATGCATTTCGAAGACCATGCATGCGTCACAACACTTCGCCAACACCCCGGCATTCCGGACGTCTTCAGTCGTCGTATCGCAGAGTCTAGCGACGCTCTGCGCAAACTTATCGTAAACAATTGCTCGGAATGGGCGGTCGACGAAAGCTGGTTCAAGCAGTCTTTCGCAGACGTGCGAAACATGATCAGCGACAGTTGGAATGGTGAAAAGCCTTCGCCATCCACTCTCATCATCTGCGACTCATCACTAGAAGAAGAGCTAGAGATCGCACCCTCTATCTATGGTGTCGTGCGGACGTGCCTTACACGCATCAGTGGGGAGACATACCAGGTCCATCGTGTCCCTCAACCGTCGGCTTCAGGTGTCGAGGAGAAGCTCGAAGGGGATCTTCTCATATATTACGCTCGCGTCGACGATCATTCTACGGCTCGCCAGAAGTTCCGCGCGTTCTACACAGCGTACCGCGGCAACATGTTACCGGTCGTCGTCGTGGTCAAAGGACTGAATGATAGAAAATCTGCCCATCAGTGGGTCGAACAATACATCATGCACGATGGCATAGGACGTCTATTTTCGGCATTTTCTCCTGCTAGAGACCTCAGAAATGATTCTGTGATGCGACAGGTGGAGCAGGAGTTACAGGATCTTATTAGACAGTCCTGTCTCATCCGAAGCGAGGAGAAAGGCGGAGGAAGGTACAAAAGCTTCGCGAGATTTGTTGGTAGACGTCGGCTGTGAGTGGACAAGATCTTATTTCGAGAGAGGAGACATCATTTATTGTATTTATGTGGTATTTAATGAGCTGTGTGGTCACGTCTCCTGTCGCTATTGCGCAGTTGAGAATCGAGGTGCACATCTCGGGCATCTCGGAGATGACAGGGAGATACCGGGCATTGTAGAGACTGTTGGCGAGTCCTGTCTCAACGAGCGAGGGGAGGCGCGCGGCGGTCCGTGAGTCTAAGGACTTATGCGAGTTGTGAGTGGATGAAGTTCCCAGATGCATTCTTGCTTTGTTGAAGGAGATCAGCATCGTCTATATGGATTTTACGTGATAGACCCGCCACTTACCGGGGAGAGCGTCGGTCATGTGACACGTGTCCCTTTAGCAGTTGGCACGTGGTCACTGTAGCCTCAGACAACTTGTCCGACGTTGCTGCCACCAGCGGCGACCAGCCTGCCAGTGTCCCACTTGCATAACTATCCGATGATCCTCACCGTGCTTGTTCCTGGGACAGCGACCACCGTGCAGTCATGGTACTCAGTGCATCAAGGGCTTTACAGCTCACCATCTCACAGTCGCATTTGGTGTCCGCTGGACCTGAGCTTGGCCCAAGGCCGGCCAATACCAAATATTGCACCTCTAAATCAGCATTCGTCACGCGTCCTTGAACTCGGACTAGTAGCAAATGTGATCACTTTATCCCCACACTCCCACCCAAGAAGTTAGCATTAAGGTGAAATTTGATATTCAGCTTATGCATGTGATATGCCATCTGTCGCATAAATCCTAATAACCTCCTAACCTTGAAGGATTTGACTTTTTCCTTCCTACTCACCGACTTTCATCTTATCCTAGCGTTTTAAATAATGCCAGTCCAAGTACCACTTATCACGTTACCTCGACTCCGCCTACCAGACCCTCCTTCAGATCCACCCACTCACCAAGACGTTGCAGGAGGGTGCGAGAGCGTTACCGCCCGTCCTGTATGCTGCGCCCTGCCCTGGTAGCACTACCGAGCTCCTAATAAAATGCTCTCAGCACTCTCGATCGGATTGTGCGACAGATGACGACCTCGCGGAAGCGCAACTGTATCTACACAAGGATGTGCAGCGCAACCACTGCTTGTCTCCGTGAAACAGTCGAACCTCGTACTACTGCCTGCGACCTCGAACTTATCTGTGCAAAACTTGTTCAGATTAATGAAATGGGAGAATTCCAGGCTTGAGTGTATGGAGAACATGCATGCCTGTGATCACGTTGAGCAGAGGCTCCAAAATACCATACAACAGAGGTTTTGAGCCCCTGCAGAGGTTCAACCGCACTGAGGAGTCATCGAATGAGGCTGCATACCAGGTATGGTAGATCGATACTTCAATACTTTGCTAATCATTGCTCATATTCACAACTTAGTCGTCTACCGGGAGCTGCACTTCCAGCGAATTATCGCAGTACAAAGTAATCCCGTTCATGTTGGGTGATGGGCCAGACCCACTATTTTTTTATCGTCTCTTATTCACATCGGTGACAAGTTCTCGATAGCTTCGATTGCCGCTTTTACGCGCCAACAACGACATTAACAACCTCACCGACCTTCAATTGGACCAGTATGTAGACTTGCTGATTCAAGTATTAGGGAGACGAAAACTTCTCACCTCCAAGCCTTTCTTGTTAGCCGCTCGGTAAGGCGTTGAGATGTCTGGTGTAGTCACGTCATGTTGACAACATTGACGTTTGAAGGTTTCTCTTAATCAACGCACCCATGCGTCCGAGGCCAGCTCGTACCATCCTGACTTCAGTCTGGGTACGCGCTCCAACTATGCCGATGCCTGGGCGCATGCTTCCAGCCCCATTCGCAGAAACGGATACGACAGATCCAGGTGACGGCAAGACGTATCATGACTGTCTACCCGTTAACAGCCCTCCCCACACCATGACCCGTACATCACGGCACCCGCCTCAGCGAGCAGATTGTCCATGTCTACCTACCGCCGGAACATAGTGTCGGTCATCGTCACAGTGAAAGGACTGAATGATAGCAAAATTGTCATCCAAAGATCCTGTCTCATTCGAAAGGAGAGAAAGGGGCATCGGTGGGGGCATTACCCTACGGCCGGTGCACACATCTCGAAAGTCTTGCGCGACAGAATGGTCCTGTCACCATGGACCATTTCGGGAAGCACAATTGAATCGTCCTGGGCGTGGCGAGTCGGTGCCGGTAAATCTACACGTCATAGACGACTATGAAGACGGTCAGTCACTATTCTGTGCACGGAGGCTGGAGCGCCCAAGAGTAATATTAATGACCGCTTCGCGACTGCTAAGAAGGAAGATTCGTGCTCAGCTGGAAAAAAACTGCTTACCGACGGTGTTTAATATCCACCACATCTTCTATGAAACCAACGACCCAGTTTGACCGTGGTTGACCGTACGGAAGGTAAATTAAATCCTGCCACAGGCTGGACGCGTGCCTCGTGCGAGCCATCGTTGTCGTGCCACTGACTGCTTTCGGATTGGTAAAAGTGCTTATCGCAGACACTATTGGAACAGACGCTCACACGTTTAGTTGGGCCACATCAAACCTCGTGTTGAGTCGCAAGGGGCCGGCAAGTCTTCAACACTGTGGAATCCCCTAAACGACCTTGAGGCTGCTGATAAGTAGATGGCAAGACATGCTGTCTCAGATCCCTTAGGTACAGGTTATGCCCTGGAGTACCAGACAGTGTCAGTGTATTCAAGGGTATACGCAATTCGACTATGACAGCTGCTCGTCCGGCCCTTGAAGCGACTCCAATCAGCACGGCATTTCATCGACTATTCGTGATGGCCGCACCTTCGTTGTACTTTGGGAGAGGCGTCAGAAAGAGCTCATAAATTTCACAGGCGCGCAACAAGCTCAGTGCACTGCCAACGCAGCTGAGTATCTGTTCGACTGGTCCGGGTTCCCGAGTTCATTGATCTGAGATCTGATCCATTGCATCATCCAGAATCATTCTAGAACGCTGTTTTGTATTTGATATATGACCCGACGCAATGCGGTTGCAATTTGTGGACTCGCCCGAGTGAAAGACTCGAAGGTCGAACAGATCAGAGTAGTAGTTATATAAAGCAATAGTGTCGGACACCACAATAATATACATAAATCTGCCGACAGCTTCTAGGAAATTATTTGACATTGTTGAAACCGAAATACTTCGGCTCCCAAGATTCAAGAAGACTTTGGGCCTTCGCGCGTATGCCAGCGCTGCGGCTCAAGCGCTCACCACGCCCAACCTGCAGGACCTCCCGTCGCTTCCCACAACTCATCGCAACCTCCCTCAGTCTCGAACTCCCCATGACCAGCCTCGCTAACTCAGCCTCATAAGTGTATCATCCGCCTGCCGAGTCCCGACTACATCTAACCTCTACCTCTAGCAGTCTCCTGCCGCCTATCTCACCCATTCCCACCTCCCGCAGCCTCGCGGCACATCCCAAGCCTCACCGCAACCTTGGACTGCCTCGGACGCCCCGGAACCGCATGCTGGTTGGCGGTGGTTTCTCCTCGCTGCCTTGCAGCCCCCTACACCCAACTCCCCCGAATTACTGTATAAATAGAATTATCAACTGCTATTTAAGTTTTATCACATTCATAACTTGTCTGTGTATGACTATGGACAGACATTAATGTTGGTACCTTAATAATTTTAACTACAGATGACTGAGACAAGTAGTAGTAGTAGTAGTAGCATCATACTAATTGATGGAGCTGCAAGGCGGGAGGGGAAACACACATTAACAAAGCCTTCACATGATGCCTGAGGACGCGATTGAGACCACTGAAGATGGAGGGCGGCAGGGAAAGGTGAAGGATGATAATAGAGGTGACGGCGAGTCGGCGACAATCAGAGGATAGAGGGTGACGACGGTGTTGGGGAAAAACTGTAACAGTCATGGTACGGAGCCAAGCGGGTTGCAAGCGGGTCCTTTCATTACGTTCTTACGTTACGCATCCTTGGAGAACGGTAACAAGAACAAGGAGTCACTACCGTCATAGTCACATGTGCACTCCTCACTCATCGCTCGAAAGGATCGCCAATGAATCAAACGTCGAAAACGCAAGTTTTCTATATATGTACCTTATTACTTTTACTCAGATCCACACGGGTCCCAGGCTCAGCCTGGCTGCAGTTCGTATCTTCGATGTTTCTCGAAATTCTCTTGCGCCCTGTGTCATTCTACGAACACCAGGCAAACCTGCGCCTCATTGGAATCAGTAAAATGACGCCCGCCAACGAAATACTAATAGTGAGCAGGTCGTTCGATGCACAACCTCAAAACCTCCTCCCAAAAGCATTCAGTAATGCGCTTACTTCTCTGCACGATCCTCTTTCTTGTTCGAGTCATCCAAGCCGCGCCTACTACCAATACAACTATTACTACTAGTGATAGTTCTGACTCGGCCTCATCATTGACCACCAGAACCCTATGGAGCATCGTCTCCAGCTGTGTTCTAACTATCTTCGGATGCGTGTATACTGCCATTCACCCAAATATTCCGAGTCCTAAGGACAGCCCCATTCGTATCTTACGGCGGCGACTTGGCATCATGCTGATGGCACTAATCGCTCCTGAGCTGATTGTCATATGGGCTATGCGCCAGTGGCTCAGCGCTCGCGATGTTACCATAAAGTTCAAGGCCTCAAAAAAATTTAGGGTGGATCCGCAGGAGCGGCCTGGAGGTGAGTCGTACCCTCTAACTTAGTATATGGTCCTTGGGCGACTCACTATGTATGTCCTTAGATGATGAGTCTGAATCACCTCTTGCGAAGGCCACAAAGTGGTTTAAGGCTTATTTCTTAGAGCAATCTGAAGGTAAGCCTGATTCGTGCTTCTCAAATCACACCTGACATTTGACTCGTGTGGATCACATTAGATTATGCGTGGACTCAAACGCACAGCTTCTTTGTGCTGATGGGTGGTTTCATGCTTTATGTGGACAGGGAACCCTACCGTACACTATCGCCTGACGACCTTCTCAAGCTAATAAATGACGGGCGTATTGATGCCCCTACCCTAACGGCAAAGCAGATCCGCGACCGGAGCAAAAAAAATCTGATTGCCAATGGATTGATCATCATTCAGGTGGCCTGGTTTGTTCTGCAACTCATTTCCCGTGCCGTTTTGCACCTCACAACCACCGTGATTGAAACGGGGACGCTCGCATTTGCGGTTTTGGATTTCCTCACCCATGTTGTGTGGTGGGATAAGCCTCTCAATGTAGAATGTCCTTATCCAGTATACTGGAAGTCGACCGAGTCAAAGCCAGAGGTCTACTTTAAGGAGTACGTCTTCGCCCAATCAATTCTACCGCTACTGATTATGTCTGCCTTAGTGTCCTCGAACCTGATCAACTCGCTACGTATGGAATCTGGACTCCAGTCTTCAAGCGACTTCTCGAAGTGATGGGCGGGCTTCCAATTCCCACATCTCGACACCTCCGAGTTCCAACATTTGATGGCAGCATAAAACTAAAAGACTCGGAGAAGGGGTATCTTGGGCTTGCTGGACTTCTTACGGCTATCATCTTTGGTGGCATCCATTGTCTGGCTTGGCTTTTTACATTCCCCACATATCAGGAGCAGCTCCTATGGCGTATCTGTGCCGCCGCTATAACTTGCACGCCTGTGCTTGCAATAATTATGGGTGCACTCTTGTGGTTCTTCAGTAATTTTTGGAACCACCCGATCATCTTTCAGTTGGCTCGTATATTATTCGTCACGTTCTACGCTGCATCTCGTGCTATTATCTTGATGCTTATGCTCACCACTTTACGCAATCTTCCTCCTGACGCATACGATGCAGTGTCATGGATTACTTTGGTGCCGCACATGTAGTTCTTGCTTATGGTACACTTCATAGTACATACCTTTGTAATTCCGCTTTCTTACATCAGGTGTGAAGACGCGATCACATGACCGGCACGTGTGCCATGACGCGAACTGAACAAACCAAACTTCGAAGTCTGACTCTAGTTGGACTTGCTCATCAACGAACCCGACATGGACGGCAGCGAAATAGGTCTGTTTGGTACTCTGCGACTGATGAAACGGACGACGAACGAGCAAGTAGCAGCATTCCCAATTGACGAGGAGACGGTTACCTTTGGACGCGATCCGACGTGCAGTGTCCGTCTCTATTATCCAGATATCAGTGCTCTGCACGCAAAAATTGTATTTCAGGAAAGAAAGGTGCGTAAACGGTTTATCTGCACTTGCTGGCACCGCTGGAATTCGCTGGCAGGCTTTCCTCGTCGTTCTTGGCGACGCTGGCCTCACCATCGACGGCTGCCCCGTCCTCCCATCTACCAATCCCTCCCTTCCCACTACAATCCCCGTCTCTAACAATTGCGAAATCGAAATCCACAAAAAACGTTTTACATTCTCCTACCCGCCCAAACAACTCCGTTCTCCGCTGTACAACATCGATTCACCAGCCAAACCCGACAATGGGGGCGGGGGACGAAGAAAATTACGAATGAGCATGATCCACAGCGCACAAGTGTTCACCCCTCGCGGAAAACCTTCTTCAGACCCGCTCGCAAACCTCCGCATCCTCCAGAGCCCACTCAAACAGTTCGTAGCATCCCCGTGCAAGCCCTCTGCGCTGAAGAACTCCCACGTCCCAGAACCAGACGAAATAGAAGAAGAGATCGTCCTCGTAGAGTCCAATACTCCACATGTCGTGCAGGAGGAGAAGGACCTTGTGATTTTGGAGCGTATCGATGTCCCAGCCCCTCCTCCACCCACCCCGCCTGTGCAAAGGCCAAGGACCAAGCGTCAATATGTACAAGACGCCGAACAGACGCGCTCGTCCCTCGTTACACCGTGCCGTACTGATACGGAGCGTGCATCGTGCCGTCATGGCGCGCGAGGAAGAGGAAGAAGAGAAGGAGGTTGAGAACGTGATCGTCGATGAGGCGGCAGTGGAGATGGGTGAGGAGCATGAAAATGAGGAAGAAGAAGACGAAAATGAAGGGAGTGCAGGCAGAGACCATGAAGAATCCGACGAAGATGGAGACTCAGACACCACCGACGAACCTACTCCTCAACCAAGCACATGGCGCAAATCTCTCGATGCTGTGCGTGCGCGTGTTGTATGGCCTTTCCGCTCGAGTTCCACCGCGCCCGAGGAACACGACGACGAAGACCAGCAAGATGAAGTTGAGGATAAAGAAGAAGACGAAGACGAGGTATGTCTTCCCTTTCCTTCCGTTTCTTTTATTGTCAAGCTTACCATAAACAACATCAGCATGCCCAAATGGACACAGATGAAGACGCACAACCCCCTCCCCCATCGTCTTCACCCGCTCCTGTGTACATCACACCCCAAGCACAAGCACACCTTACACCCGCAAGAGCGCCCCGACCACTGGGCTCATTCATGACGCCTCAAGTGCCTCACCCGCAATCAGGCATAGGGATCGGCCGCGGTGCGGGACGCAACTCCTTTGGTGGGGCATTGCGCGTGCCGTTACCCCCTGGGGTGTCTGCGCTTGCGCCGCCTGCTGCATCTTCTCTTGCACCGACGGGTCCTGTGGAAACGTGGGGAGGTGCGAAGAGAGTACGTGTCGAGCCGAAGTGGCGCATCGGGGACATTGAGGTGCGAGCTGTGGATGGAGTGAAAGAGGAAGAGAAGGCAGGGGTGGGACTCGGAAGGACACGGGTAAGCGAGGAGGAGAAGAGGGTGAGTACATGCGCTTCTTTTTGCGTTTCTGGAGCTCGGAGAGTCGGGAAACGACATGGGACTCTGCGATTTGTGTGGAATTTAGTGCTTCGCTCGAGTTCCCCGTAATACAGGGTGCATATATGCGTGCGTACGGGAGTTTGGCATGTCTCCTTTGCCACTTCCGGGCGTGTCGCTCGCCTCTGTTGACTTTCTTTTCTTTTCCTTACGCCATATCTCTGCGCGTCTTCTCACTAATCACTACCCCGTAGGCCATCCAAGAGCGCCGCAAATCAGCTCTCACTACACCCGATCCTTTCTTTGCACAGGTACCAGGGCTCAGGCGGTTATCTGTGGCACCTACCACACCCACTGCCACTATCAATGCGAGCGACGGGAACACGCAAAGAAAGCTGCCCTCCCTGCTGGATTCTGCCATCCGCATTGTCAGGGAGCGCAGCGTGTCTCCTACGAAGTCAGGTGAGAGGAGTACATCGCCCACCAAGTTCGGAGAGAGAAGTGCATCACCTGCCAAAGCACCCAGCCTCTCACGTCCTGCATCCCCCACGAAATTATTCACTTCCCCTACGAAAGCGTTTGAATCGCCTGCTAGGGGGTACACGCCATTCGGGCGCCCTCCGTCGCCTTTGAAGGCCCCGCTGACGCCACATAGTGAGGAAGATGAGGAGGACACGCGAAGTTTGTTGGATCGGATGAAACGGACTGTGGAGGAGATGAAGCGGCGCAGGAGTGTAGGTCCTTTCGGGGAGGATGAGCGGGAGCGGGAGGGTGAGGACGATGCAGAAGAAACAGCGGAGACTGAGCAGCGTATGGATCTCGAAGAGAACGCAGAAGGAGACGCCGAAGAGGAACAACAAGCAGGCGATGAAGAAGAAAACAGCGATAAAGAGAACGGCCTTGCATCCTCGCTCCGGGAACCCGAATGCTCCTCTCACCCTGAACCTGAACTCGAGATGACTGAGACATCCACACACATACCTGCACCTCTCTCGCCGACGCGTATTGCGCTTGACCTCGACCTCGAATTGGAGAGGACGCCACTGCCCCAGCTCACGCGCCCCACCTCCCGGGTGCAGCATAAGAATGCAGCGTCGTTTGCTGGGCCGCAGACGCCCGCCCTCGCGTCACTCAAGCATCTCTTCCCCCCGCCGGCACCGGTGCCAAGCACGCCAGCAGTGAAGAGCATGCGCTCACTGTTCCGTGGGGCTGGTAAGAGTGTGGGGATGGAGATGGGGATGGGAGAGGAGGTGTTGGAGGGTGTCGGAGAGATGATGGTTACGCCTGAGGGGTATCGTGCGCGAGATGATGATATGGATGAGCGGGAGGATTGTGGGCTGGAAGCTGAGAAGCAAGAAAACAGGAGACAGGTGGAGAAGGGGAAGGAGAAGGAGAAGGAAGAACCTAAACCTGCGAGAACTACTTCCCGAAAGACCCCCGTTCCCGTTCCTGCTTCTGGGCCTACCACGACAGCAGCCCGTCGCCGCACCACGAGGACTACTACGGCCACGGGGGCTACTGGCTCCAAGGAGAGGGAGCCGTCTACTTCCAGGGCTGTCAAACGTGTGGAGACGGCGCCTTCAAAAAGGATGCAGATGGTACCTCCCAAACGTGCAGAGAAAGAGAAAGAAAGGGCAAAGGCAAAGACCCCTGAACCAGAGCCAGAGCCAACACCCGAAGAAGCAGAGGCAGAAGATGAAGTTCAGGAGATCCTCCCTCTGCCTGCCGCACAAAAGAAACCTGCGAGAGCGCGTCTGCTTCGTGCGCGCAAGGATGTCGCAGCTGAGAACTCGGTATGCATTCTCATGCATGTCTGGTGGATAGCTAACGATCATGTGCGTCTGTTTAGGAAGAAGAGCCTGCTGCTGTGCCAAGGATACGAGACGCCAGTACTGAGCCCAGGACGCGCCCTGCTAGTACTGAGCCTAGGGTTCGTGCAGCTACTATTGCAACAGCAAGAAAAGCGAAAGTTGACGATGTAGAGACGGTACTTTCTCTTCCTTCTTCCTATCCAAACTTCATCCTCATCTTACTCCCACAGGTCCCAAAAACACGGGCAACCCGTAGCCGTGCCACCCCCGTCCCAGTGGCTCGTTCTGAGCCCGCAAAGGCGCGCCCACGAGCTCCTGCGAAGCCAAAGGTCGCAACCACGACGACCCGCGCTCCCTCAAGGACAAAAACGCGTAACGCAGAAGACGACGAGGATGCTGATGGGGATGACCCCCTCGATTCGATCGCGCAGCCCGAAGCCTCGGCTCCCGTACAGAGGGCGAGACGCACGAGGGCAGTGACAGCACCTGTGAAAGAGGAGGAAGTCGATGTTCCGGTTCCTGGGAAGGCGAAGAGTGCAACAACGACTCGCAGGCGTGCGGTGACAGCAGTGGATAAGGAAAATACCCCGTCGAGTTCGAAGGAGGATGAGGGTGAACGGAAGAAGGAGGTGGAGGTGAAGCGCACGACGCGGGCAACGAGGTCGCGAGCGTGAGGTTGTTTCGAATTTCTTTATTTGATTATCTGTTCGAAATTTCTCCGTGTGACGATTGTAATACCCTACTATGTATGTTTCAGGTGTTGTATATACTATGGTATACGTTCCTAAGACGAACAAACTACAGCTGACTATGCTGACTCTCTACCGACTCAGCTCTCGTCTAAATTCCGGAGCACTTCTGAGTATGTCATGTGCCGTCCGCCAGGAACATCTACTAGCACGTCCAATTTTTCCCAGTCGTCCTCGTCGATATCGCTGCAGTCATCCATGATAGGTATTACTTTTGGGTTGGACTCAAGGATCTCAAAGTCCCCCAGCCGGCTCTTGGCTATGTCCATGGTCGGTCAGCGCTTTATTCTCAGGCTATGATGAATATGATGCTCCTTACCTTTGCGCTGGCGTTTGCAGGGTAAAATTCGTGCATCATCAAAGAGGGAAAATATTGTGCTAAATGACACAGGGGAGAAATCCTCTGATGCGTCATATTCCTCAGCGTCGTGGGCATCATCGACTGAATAACCGTCGATCGCGGCTGCGCAAATGTGCCCCCTGCTCTTCCAAGCGGAGCCATCCCCGCGTCCGGGGTTTCGACGTAGGACGGTTCCATTGCTGCGTTTGCGGGAGTGCTGTGACATAGGGGGTTATATAGTGAGCGCCTGCCGATTATTATTATTATTCTACGGCATACCTTTTTTTCCCAGGCCTTGGCACTAAGAGGTGGCATGTTTGTACGGTGCTTAATAGGAGTATTGGCGTGTTGTCTGGGGAGAAGAACCTTTCGCTCAAGACCTTTATATTTGAGACAATGAGTCAATAGTTTGACTGGCTTTGACTAGGACTAGTCACACCCGGACGCCCGAAGTCTTATTTGCGTTCACGTCATGGAGCCGATCCTGAGCCGAGTGAGTCATTGGCTCGCGGAAGCGATGACTTGTGACTACCACTACCGTGACTGACAACTCATCGTTGATCACTATCGGATGCGGATTTACACAGCATAGCAATGACTTTTAGGAGCGGTGTGGAATAAAACCGACAATCTAATTAATAACTTCTGGTTTATCACTGGCAGGGTTGGGGAATGCGTCACAAAAAGCGGAAACTCGGTGACGCAAGTATCTTGAATGCAGGTAGTCTCACGGCTATTGAGCCTATGTCTGCATCAGCTCTGGCTCTGGTTGACCCGCCCGAGTAGAGTGACTCATGCGGCCAGGAGCAAATCTGTATAAACTATTTTGAAATTAACCAAGGTAGGTAAATTAAGACTTGAAAAGCAATGCTCACTGTCAGCCAGAACGTCATAAACGGCCGTCCAGAAGACTAGGGAGTAAGGATGAGATGAGATTAGAAAGTACTGTCCTACATAGAATCACTCCTCAATGGACATAAATTGGAATCAAAAAAAAAAAAAAAAAAAGGATGAGATGACAACTACAGCGGACTCCCTCACAAGTATTCCTCATGGCACAAAACTGTTGACATTAGCGGTACTCGGAACAATCATCATTGCAAGGACTCACGAAGGCGATAGCTAAGACAGCAGACATGCTGAGAATATCACCCACATGATCAAATCTTCGTAAGTGAAGTTTGCTTACCTAGTTGCAAGACCAGTCTCAATTGCCCAAAGAGTTAGACAGTCAGTGATACTGTGTGTTCTGGAAGGGGATCATTTATGTGAGAGACCATGGGATGATGCAGCTTACTGATGGACTTTTGTCCGCCTGCGTTCACGCTGCAGGAAATACAGCAGCCCAATCGTGATTACCAGATCGCAAACAGCGGCTGCAACGAGGGTCAGGATGATCAACCAATTTCGCGCGTTTTGTGCATTTCTGTTCGTGGAAACACCCAATGCCTTGGCTGCATTCACCAAAGTGCCGGCAAGATTCAACATGTTGAGAATGCCGCAAAACGCAGCGATCGCCTTCCTGAGAATTTAAGCAACCTGTAGATGACAAAGATCTGTATAACTAAGTCGTCGAATGGGTCGTATGTGAATCAATCGCTACTCACCTGAACAAGAGTGCTAATTAGAGGTGTCAGGATCGAGGATCAGAGAACATGGTTACACCAGCAGCATTCTCGCAATCTGTAACGGTCAATATCTACATCCGATACATGGTGCAGACGATATGTGCAAATATCAACATCCTTGGATGAGTCAGACCTTGAGATCGACATCGAGATGGATCTATACATACATCACGGCTGCCACCTACTTGAACATTAACTTCGACTATCGTCAAGGGCAGACATGACGCACCAGAATTTGAAATGTTCTCCTATCACCTAGAAAATGCTCACAGTAAGTGTGGGTTTGCATCCTGGAGCATCCGAACAAGTAGCTGGCGATCATCGATCCGACAACCGCTGGTCCAATAGTTATTGTGCTTCGATTCCTGACGTTCTGAGCACAAGCTTAGTGGGTCACATCGACCCCAAGTTATATATTTATGTGGGCATCGCATGCTGTGTGTAAGTGCACAATGATCGCACGTCTAAGGATGCAACGCGTTAATCTGTCACCAAATGGGCGCGCTATCATCAGCCGCAAAGGGGACAGAACACAATGTCACTAACGGAGGTCCGCGCTGCACCAGCCATATGACCCATCAAAAAATAGTCTCAGGAACGAAGAGCTTGACATGCGTATCATATACCAAGGAGATAAGTTAACGTAGGCCGCATCGATCGGCTGTGCTTGCCAAGGCGAGCGTCGTGGCTATTGACCGGCGTTGCCACAACAAGCTAGACTAGGGGATAATATACGAGCGACGACGGGAGGCCCTTTGTACTTAGGACGACGTAGCACCCAGTCATAGCTCGCGACCACCACAAGCCTAGCACCATGAGAGTAGGTGAGTCGGATAATACTTATTTGATGTTATTGAATTCGGAAGCCGCTGACTCATCCATGCGGATTGATTATCCTTTTTCTGACTTGATAGCTTCGAATCGCGTTGATTGCAATTTATAGTACATACTTGTCTCTCGAACAGGATTCGCCCCAATGTCTCAAACATTCTCGGACGCTGACATCGAAGAAGAGCAAAAACACTTCTCTAATGTCATCACAACATTTCAGCAATATGCCCAATACTCGGCAGGTGTTCAGATCATCATTCGCTGCACTGTCCTTATGATCTACTTGCTTATTATATTTAGCTAGCGGCCAACAACAGACGACGAAAAGACATTTACACACTTCCTCAGGGTGACAAAGAACTTCTCGATAGCCTTGGGTACCGACAAAAACTTCAAGAAGTCGATAGAGCCATTCTCGTCAATGCAGAATTCTTGAAGCTGATTGTTGCAAAACCCGAGATCTTTGGTCATGATCTGGACTCTCCTGAAGATGCAGATGAGAATAAGGCTGGTTCAGGCGTTCTGTACGATCATTTGCATGGTTTGTACATGAACGAGACAGAATTCGATCTGTGCCTAACGAGTGTCGATGTCATGCAGGTGACATGCATTCACATTCTCATAGTCACCCGCATCACCACCACAGCCACTCGCATAACCATGCAAATGCCACTCCAGATCCCAGACCTGGCAGTAAACATCAGGGAAAGTATAAACCTACGGACTTCGACATGGACAAGTTGCGGAGCACTCTGAAGCAATTCGTACGAGACTGGAGCGAGGAGGTAAACAAACGATCCTACTCCTTTTCGGCGTACGTAACTTGGCTTTGCATCACAGGGTAAAGAGGAGCGGGAAACGTGTTACACGCCAATGAAAGACGCGCTTGTTGCGCATTTCTCGGACAAGCCATCTCCGGAGTCAAGGTTAGCTGAGGCTCTAATTTTTCCTCTTGACGACGTAGATATACTATTTTGCTAGACAAAACATCCGGGTACTCGTCCCTGGTGCTGGCCTCGGCCGGTTGGCTTATGATGTTGCAAATTTAGGTTGGCCGAGTTCAGAACTCGCTCTTCTAAATTATACTTAACGGTCTCCTAGGGTTCGCATGTCAGGGAAATGAATTCTCTCACTACATGCTTCTAGCATCGTACCTTATTTTAAACAGGTGAGAAAAGCAGATTTATGAGTGTACTGCTAAACATACGATTTCTGGTCACAGGACCGACGCTATTGGACAATACACCATATATCCTTACATCCATTCTTTCTCCAACATTCCTAATCGTGAAGCAATATTACGCCCAGTGAAGGTTCCTGATGTCCTTCCCTCGGCCCTACCAGCCGGCTCGAATTTCTCCTTGGTTGCGGGTATGATTATTGATAGGTCCTTTGAGTATTGTGGCTTCTCAACATTTCAGGCGATTTCGAGGAGATTTATGGAGCAGAATGCGAGGAAGGCGATTTAGAACCACAGGCGGGACAATGGGACGCGGTTCTGACGTGTTTCTTTATTGACACCGTGCGAAGTCGTTTATACCCTGGTGTATTCTGATCTAATGAAGCTGTTGCAGGCAAAGAACATTATCAACTATCTTCGTATAATTCACCGGATATTAGCACCCGGTGGAGTGTGGATTAACATGGGTGAGGGCGATTGCCTTGTCTGAGTTCTCCCTGCTGATTACATATCAGGCCCATTGCTCTGGCACTTTGAAAATAATGCGACCAACGACCCTTCCGTAGAACTTGATCTCGAAGAAGTCAAAACTTTGGCTCAAAAGATCGGCTTCGTGATATCTGTAAGTCCATATATATCGGATTTCGTTGTGTAACTCTGACGAGGGCGATCGGCTATCAGAATGAGCGAACTATAGGCACGACATACACAAGTAATTCCCAGTCTATGCTGGGATACGTTTACAGAACTGCTTTCTGGACGGCGACAAAAGCTTAATTACTGATAGATGCAAAACGAGTGCTTCTCTCGTTTGTTTAATGACGCGCATTGTTGTGGTACAGCCTAACGTGCGGCAGATAAAAATGTAACTTCGGTTAATGTCGGTTCAGATGAACTTCATGAAGTGCAAGATACGTACGTGTATCTGTCGTCATCTCACCTTTAGTATTGGCAGTCATCTTAGTCTCCCCTAGGCAGACCAAATAGAAAGAAGATAGTCGTTCCTTTTTAAGTCATCTTGTAATTCTTAATATCCTCGTCGGTATCCCGTGCCTGCCCATCACGCATCCACCCGCTCCGCTTTGATGTTTTGCCGCATCATCGTCTCTCGCTTTTGATTCCTCATTCTCTGGCTCTCTCTGATCCCAAAACCATCCCGAAAGATGCTCTGAGCCTCCTCAAGACTCAGCCCAGCAGTCTCGGGAAAGAAGAACAAGCAAAATAGCCATCCCAGTAGACACAACCCTGCGTAGAACCCAAATGCGCCGGCGGGAGTTATTTTCGCCATGAGGGAGAGGTATGTAGAGCCAATGAGAAGGTTGCCAGCCCAGTTCGTTGCAGTCGAGAGCGATGTGCCGATGCCACGGACTGCAAGAAGTGTCAGCGCTAAATTCATATGTACGAGAAACAATGATGTGACCTTCGAGACCGAAGAGCTCGCCTTGCTGCCACGGAACGTTTCCCAAGCCCGTTGCATACGATGCGACAAAGATGATCATTGAGAGAAGGACAATCGCTGACCATGTTTTGGAGTAAGTCGCGCCAGTGACTAGATCGCCACCTGTATGCAGCGTCATATCTACCAAATCAAGTCGGTCATCTTAAGCGCCCCATACTGTGAGATAGAACACGTACAATGGAACGCGATGCTGGCAAGGGTGAGGCCAAAAATCATACCCGGCGCAGAGAACACCATAATCCTCCGCCGTCCCACGATATCAATGTATTTCAACGCGATAAGTGTGAAGACGAAATTTGTCCCACTGACGATGAGCCCAACCGCTGTCGGCTGGTTAAACCCTATCTCCTGGAAGAGTGATGCAGAGTAGTACATGAGCGTATTGAATCCACAGAGTTGTTGGAACGCTTGCATGCCGCATCCAATGACTTTGCAACGTGAGTACAGCAAGACTGCGCGAGCAATGGGTATGCCTTACTCAGTGCTCTACGGTTTACGGGAACGGTGATCATGGAGTTGAAGCGCTCGAAGAAGGTTGTGGAGTTTGCGATGTCGATACTCTGCTGCACCGATGCACGGAGAACTTGAAGCTATGAGGTGGTTCAGACTATTTACCAATGCGAGACCAACAAAAGCACCAAAGATACCTGTAAATCAATTTGTTTAGCCGTGGCTTGCGAGTAGACACGTTCCAAAACTTTGTGCGCAGCCTCTATGTTGCCCCTCCGGATAAGTATCCTGGCTGATCAATGTTAGCCGCCCCGCACAAAGGACACGGCGAAACCATCACAGAGCAAGGTAACTCACGACTCTCCGGCAAGAACGCCAAACATGCCAATTGAATCCCAGCTGGGACTGTACCAAGGCCAACCATCCACCTCCAACCACCACTCACATTTTCAAAGCCTGCATCAATTCCATAAGCAACGACCTGCCCGAAAGTGATCATCACAACGTTCAGAACGACCATGCGTCCGCGCAAACGTGTGGGCGAGAGCTCCTGTATATACAGAGGTGCGATGCATGATGCAAGACCCACGCCGATGCCGATGAGAAACCGGCAACCGATCTGGTGAAGTTCAAGTTGCGGGTCAGTTTGCGGCAAATAAGACAACGAGTGTGTATAGAAAAGGAAGCATACCATACTCCAAACAGTATGACACACTGCTTGCCCGAGAGCTCCGCCGACAAAGATGATGTCCGCGATGCCAAGGACGGGTCGACGGCCCGTCCAGTCTGACATAGCACCTGCTGCAAGGCCCCCCAGTAGTGCACCCAATGTGGTGGCGGACGTGATGAATTCCTAGAATGACGTAGTCAGTAGTTATAAGTTCATGACTCGAATGGGGTCTTGCACATCCGACTCACCTTCTGTCCATCCGACAACTGAGCTGGCCCAAGATCTCCTTTGATGGTGACTAGAGTACCAGATATTACACCAGTATCATAACCTGTTTACACATCATCTAGTCAGTCATTCACCATCTCGAAAGTGAAGTGCGCGACCCATACCAAACAGTAACCCAGATATGGTACAACAAGCCACAAGAAGCCAGACAAACCAAGTCGTGCGTTCCTCGACCTCAGCTACAACGGCGTATTGCGAACCATCCCCAGCTGCGCTTCTTCGAACCATTTCATACAACTCATCTGGCGTGCTGTCTTTCGTTTGCTTCTCGTCGAAAGAAGGCTGAATCATAATGGATTCAATGTAGGCGTCAGCGAGTACGCTGAAAATTTCTAAAACACGTTCTTATGCCTGCTCAAACGCCTGGTGGAGTCAGCTGAATTCGTGACATGGTTTCTATAGCCTAGGTTCTACTATCAAACAATATTTTTTCTCGTATTTGATATCACGTGGGGTTGACGTGGGGATATGGCTTGTGGGAATCATGGGGTTAATGGATAACGGTGAAGAGGCTTGAAGAGGACAGCCGCATCAGTATGCATCATGTAGGCTACGTACTCGATTACTATTGGTGAGGATCTGACTGTGTCCGAGGTGCTCATTTGTGTCAAGATAGGAAGAAGCACAGGAGATCTCCGCGAGACCTCATACCACCATCTCAGTCGAAAACCTCCCCCGCGAGTCGGACATTATCGGTCCGCGACATACTTAGTATCATCCGAATCAGCAGACACGACACGAGTCAGTCTCCTGACTTTCCTCCACTTCGCCTGCAGATAAAAGGATTGTCCATAGCGGCTTCTGGATATCCAAACCCACATAGAGGCACCCAGTGACCGGATCGAATCATGTCAAAATCCACGAGGACACATATTTTCGTAACAGGGGCTACTGGTAGGTTCTTGCTGGTCCGAATCTGACTCAACTGACCGTCAATTGAAGGATATATTGGCGGATCTGTTGTATCTGCATTGCTAACCAGACCTGATACATTTCAGATAACTGCTCTCATTCGCTCTCCCGAGAAGGTCGCGTTGTTCAATAGTCTCGGCGTCACAGCTGTTGTTGGCACCAATAGCGATTTTGATGTGCTGACATCACTTGCCAGCGAAGCGGACGTAGTCTTATCCTGTGTCTGTTCTGAATCTCAAGCTTCCGAAGTCAAGACATAACTGAACACCCGAGATATATGTAGGCTAACGCCGGTGACCTTCATGCGGCCAGAGCAATCCTCTTAGGACTGAAAAAGAGGCACGAACAGACTAGGGCCGTCCCCATTCTCATCCATACCGTGTGTATAGCCCATGCCATTTCTCCACTACCTTCAAGAAGTGACACTAATATTCAACTTATCAGTCTGGAACTGGTGTCCTGATAGATGATGCCGCTGGGAACTATGCTACGGATAAAATATACTCCGACCTAGACATCCCAATGATCGAGTCGCTACCCAAGACACAACGGCATCGCGAGGTTGACCTCGAAATAATCGCTGCTGATAAACAAGGTAACTGATGATGCTTTCCCTGTTCAACTTTGTTGACTATGTGAAACGCGTGAACAGGTTACGTGCGGACGTATATTATTTTGCCTTCAACAATATATGGCATTGCGAACACACCGTTGGTCTCACTTGGCATTCAGAATCCGTACTCAAAGCAAATCCCGGCTCTCATCAAAGCCAGCCTTGACAGAGAGCAGGGTGGAGTTGTCGGAAAAGGGCTGAATCAGTGGCCCAACGTTCATATCGATGACGTAGCGACGCTTTACACGTCCGTTTTTAATGCTGCGGTGAAGGGACCAGATGAAACAGGTCATGGCCATGAGGGCTATTATTTCGGCGAAAATGGAGAACATCGCGTGGGTGAGATCTCTGAGATCTTGGCGAAATTGTTGTATGAGATGAAGCTGGGAGAAAGTCCTGAGCCGACGGTCTTCACTGACGAAGAGCTGCAGAGGTATTTCAGGGTAAATCTTCAATGCCGTCCGTTATCCCTATGTTCACTGACGAAACAATCATTGATAGGGTCCCCGGACTCTGGGAACAAACTCTCGTGCGAGGGCGGAACGAGCCAAAATGATTGGGTGGAATCCAGTGCATGCCATCGATAGCCTTTGGGCGAGTCTCAAGCCCGAAATCGAAGCAATAGTGAAGAGGCAAAACGCCTAAGCTGGGGATTAATTATTCATTCCTAGGGCATGTTCACGGGGCACTGAGTATTTTGCATATTGAGATGCAAGGATTTTTGTGAGGCGGTGTCTTTGTTTCGAGCTTAAGACTGCTAGCTTGGCGCAAATGTACTACTGCTTGCTCTGCCACGGCCGCAGGCTGGTTCTATCGAAAATCTCCCCTGCGGGATGGCCCATAGAAATCGTGTGGCTGGTGAGCAGTAGCCGACAACGGATTGTTGCACCAGTCTCATCTACTTTGGTGAACCACGACACGGCCTGTCCGGACTCCAGATGTTCTTAATCTACCTATACTTTGCGGGCAAGAAATAGCGTTACGACGGTACCCTGTGACATGAGTTATCCCAATTCATGACAACCAATTAGCATTATTTACACCGCTCTTTTTAACGTGTACGTATCATGCTACGTGCATTTATGAACTTGCTGGCGACAGCAAACACATCAGACCCAGCGCTAAGACTCAGGAGGCAACGGGTTTACTCCAGACTCACCTTTCCCCTCAAAAGCATTGCGCATATGGAAGATCTATGTAGCAGCATCCTTCACAGGAGCAATCTTCATAATCAATTATTGTGTAGTCTGGTCCACACAAAAACAAGAACTGGTTATCGTGATTATGACCTTCAATCTGTCCGCACTCCGGTTCATCTGTGAGTAGCCATAAGTATATAGACGCCCGCACGTCGAGAGCTCGCTAGACTGCAAAGCACTCACTAGCGTGGGCGCAGGGATGGCCAATGATCTGTGCGGTAACTACCGTGCCAGCGATTGATGTGGCAGACAAGATCATAGCGGTGAGTGAGGTGAACTTCATAGTTTCAATTCAGGAGAAGGCTAAGACCTGATGGTGTGTTTGCCAAATTACTATTGAGTCGAAAACTTTGATGGCCAATTTTATACACGGGTGGTGTAGGGGGGACAAACAAGAGCATCCATCTACCTGTATATCCGCTCACATATCATCGGATGCTCAGTGACGAATCAAATGCCTACGCTTCGTAGCATGATCTCCTTCAGAGCATCGGAAGTACAGCCTGAGTCACAGTGCTCCGAGGTTATGATACCTCTTGACGTGGACAAATGAGAACCAAATGAAGTTGAGTTGGCAAAAATGCCTAAATTTAGGATCACTCACTGGTGTTCATCGCTGGGGCCAGCACACGGGGTACGGAGTATTTAGCGTATTGAAATGCGGGGGTTTTAGCACGATGGTACCTTTTCGTTCGAGTTCGAAGCCGCTAGCTTGACTGCATGCGCTGTAGGCGATGGTTCAGAAATCTCCTCGTGGCTTCAGCTTCAAGGCGAACTGCAGTGGATTGTTGAGTTGGTCGTGTATCATTGACAATGCCCTCTTCTGGCGCCACGGCCTGGTTATAATTTGCAGGGAAATGCCAGATTGAAATGGTGCTCAGGTCCATCGCGAAGATAGATCGATGGTGGATCGCAGCTGTAGTCACCGGTGCTATGTTCACCAAGCAACTTGAAAAGTCAATTGAGAAAGTTATGGGGGACCGTATTGGGCTTTGATTTGAGCGCCCAAAGAAAGTAAGTCTTGTCTAAGGTTAGGGTTACATGTTATTGCCCTTGCTTTGAACTTTCGCGTCGAAGGCCAACCGAAGGCGTCGCAGAATCCAGATCTTCACTCTTTGCAGTTTAACATATAAACACGGTAGGCACCAATATAAATGATTTCTAGATTCTCCGCTAACCGACGTCGTCTAACCAGGTCCACGACGAAGAGAGAGCAGTCGATGCTGTACCGTTTCAACTTTCTGAGAGACTCAAGCAGCTGAACTTGGCCTCTCGTCCGAAGATGGCAAGCGCCTGAAAAAGGCTAAGGGAGTGTGAACGGTGAGAGGTGATATTCTGAGGGAGCCAAGTCGAAAAGTGTTCAAGATTCAGGATGGTGCGTGCCCTCTGCGGATCCCGGGAGACTCGGACTTCAAACGAATTGACATGAATTTATGCCAGACGTGAACGACGAAGTTAATGTGGGAGGAGCGAAATTTTGGGGAACCAGAATATTCCGCTGGGAGGTGCCAACTCTCGTCAGAATGTAGCCATGCTTGACGATGATGGGAAGGTGGCACCTGGGACGAAATGATACAAGTGCGTCTTTTGCATTCTAGACCGACTTTCGAAATTGGCGCTGATAAGATCCTAGATACTTTGACCGTGCAACAGATCTTCCAGGCGTGCGCGAACTTGTCCACAGCAAGAAAGAAGAGAGGAAGAAAATCAAGGCCCTGCATGTTTTGGCGACTTCGACGATAAGCGTCAAGCAGAGGAAGAAGGTGTATCGCGTCTATAAGTAGACCATTTCATTTCACATTTATATCCTGCGGGATGGCGAGATACATATACGAATGTCCTGTCAAGAAACGGACGTTGGTGAACTTTGTGAACCTAGCTGAGTCAGTAGTGCGAGAACCAAAGGAAAAGTGGTTGAGATTGACGGCGAGTTAGGAATTAAATTCCGAATGCGGTTGCGGTCCTTATTATAAAACTGCTCATAACTTCGGGAGGACATTGTCTTTTTGTTGTCTTACATCATCGCGATGACATGGGGCAGGATGTGAGCAAAGGCGGAGGCGGCGAACAACGGGAAGGGAGGTGCCACGGCAATGTAAAAGGCAGGCACCATATGCAATAGATGGTGCGGAGACTACGAGTGATCGAGACTGAAGTAAAGATCGTGATGGAAGCAAGTACTATCAGCCGCATTAATGTTGTGATGGAGGGCGACTCTGATGGTAGGGCTGCATCATGCGGCGAGCAGACAACGCTTCCCGGGACTTTCCGACAACTCCAGACGTTAGCTTTAATGTGCATGCGTCCAGTCTGCGTAGACCTCATGGAGACCGGCCAAATACCACAACCTCAAGCTCCAAGTCACATCTGAGACTTCGTTTCACTGACTTCTGAATAAACCGAGTCCTCCATCTTAGCGTAGAGTCGCGATGATTCTCGGACACCAGCATGCACCGGCCTAGATCGAGTACTTATTCATTTCACTGACGGTAGATAGATATTTCGCCTCTGCACCACACGGTAGATCTAAGTATCACGTCATCATGCAGATATCTGGCTCACCATCATCACGATACACCCTTCTGCGGAAAAAGGAGAAGCCGACCCCAGAGCGAAGATATACGTTTGCGGGACCTGGCTGCTCGGCGCCCAGGATTTGCAACCTCGCTAAGTGCGCATCGAGAATGTAGCGGGCTTCTATAGCCTTCCCTGGTTGATATTATCCGACGGTTCGGTTCTGCCGTTGCAGAAATTAGCTCCTCTCTGGCCTGACATCGAATGAACGACAAGATAACTTAGACATGGCTGTATACCTGCTGAGCGCACGAATATTTGGATGCAATGACACCCTGTCGAAATTTCTCCACGTCCCCATTATTCGTGCGGACTCGGACACGTGCTCTTGTCGTGCACGAAAGCTCTTAATGACCGATTATTTTCCGCGGGTGTTCTGTTATTCCATCCACCAGAGTCCATCTGCCTCCTAAGGACCGAGGCCGTTACCTGCATGCGATCGTCAGTATGGTTTATCCGTGCCCTTCAGCTTCCCCAGACAACCATGAGCAATTCGGTCTTAGAGTGTCTTTTTGCTTGAAGAATCTGCATCGCCTGCAAGACAAGCACGTAAGCATATCAACAAGCAGCGTTGTCGGATCCGTAAATTCAAATAAATAAGGACGCGTCGATTCACATGCTGACACAAAGTATCCAAATATTTGTGATGCCTTGAGTGTATTGAAGCGAAGCTTGGGCTATCATGACGTTCGACTCCTGCTTGTGCAAGCTTGACATGATAAATTCGAGGGCTCACCGAGGGTATTGCTCTTACAGTAAGAGTAAATAGAGGCATGTACGCCGAAGAATTTCCGGGACGAGCGCCACGCCCATATGACTCAGTGATTCGTTTGCCAAGAAGAGGCTGACAGCAGAGGATTGCAGATATCGGGATCCCATCGTAACCGTGACATACCTGGCAGATGACGCACCACATCTACCCTCCCTCTTATTTTCTGTCTCTACTTCCCTATGCGGTCCGCTAGAGTCAACATCGGCACTTGTGACGCATGAAAAGGTCGCCACTGAATAGACTGTCCGAAAACGAATCATATAAAAGTGACGCGAATGCTAGCAACATTTATCGCTTCACGATTCGGCGACCCATCGCCGCAAAAGATTACAATGTGGCGTTTGAAGCACACCGCTCTTGTTTCTGCGCTTGCGGTAGGCAGTGTTTCTGGTTATGGCTTTCCTGATTGCAAAAGCGGACCTCTAGCAGACAATGCAGTCTGCGACACCGCTCTTGACCCCATTACGCGTGCAACTTCCCTGGTCAAGCTGTTCACTGTTCCAGAACTGATCGATAACACTGCCAACACGTCCCCTGGAGTTCCTCGTCTCGGTTTGCCAGCGTACCAGTGGTGGTCAGAAGCCTTGGTGAATATGAACCCTGCTCGGAGCTTGCCGAGACTGACCTGCTTTCGTCCAGCACGGAGTAGCATACAGTCCAGGTGTCAACTTCTCGACATCGGGCGAATTCAGTTATGCAACGGGGTTTCCCCAGGCGATTCTTATGGGCGCTGCGTTTGACGATGAGTTGATCAAGTCCGTTGGAAGCATTGTGGGCATGGAGGGACGTGCCTTCAATAACTATGGGCACGCGGGTCTAGACTTCTGGACACCAAATATCAATCCGTTCAAAGACCCTCGATGGGGTAGAGGGCAGGAGACGCCTGGAGAAGACCCGTACCACATTGCCCAATACGTCTACAATCTCGTGGTTGGCTTGCAAGGAGGTCTCGACCCGGAGCCTTACTACCAGGTCATTTCGACCTGTAAACATTTTGCAGGCTACGATCTCGAGGACTGGGATGGCAATCTTCGATACGGCTTCAACGCAGTGATCACTTCTCAAGATCTCGTGGAGTACTACCTTCCCTCATTCCAGAGTTGCTATAGAGATGCCAAAGTCGGTGCTGCCATGTACGTGACCTCCTTGCACAAAATATCAATGTACTGATGTGGCAGCTGCTGATGATAATAGGTGCTCGTACAATGCTGTCAATGGTGTTCCTTCTTGTGCAGATACGTACTTGCTCCAAGATGTCCTCCGCCATTTCTACGGCTTCGCGCAGGACCGATGGGTATGTTTAAAATTATTGTGCCTTCATACATAGTTAATTGATGGCTTGCGAACAGATCACGGGTGACTGTGGTCAGTAGTATTCGATTACGTGCCAGGCTTCAGGCTTTATAATCAAGCTTCACTCCTTAGGTGCCGTCGAATCTATTTACTCTCCACACAACTACGCGACCCCTCAACAAGCTGTCGCAGACGCACTCAAGGCAGGTACCGACCTTGATTGTGGCACCTTCTACGGAAAGTGGTTGCCAACCGCATACAACGAGTCTCTCATCACAGAAACCGACCTACGCCTAGCTCTGGTTCACCAATACGCCTCGCTCGTCCGGTATGGCGCTTTCACGTATCACGATGTTCGTTCACTGATACGATGCTTCAGCCTCGGTTACTTTGATCCGGAAGATCAGCAGCCTTACAGAGCATACGACTGGAACAACGTCAACACTTCTCCTGCCCAACAGCTTGCATACCAAGCTGCTGTGGAGGGTATCGTTCTCTTGAAGAACGACGGTACTCTGCCGTTCTCAAGCAACATCAATAACATTGCTTTGATCGGTCCGTGGGCCAATGCAACCTGGCAGATGGAGGGCAGCTACTTCGGTCACGCCCCCTATGTCATCAGTCTCGTCATGGGTGCAATGGAGGGTGGCTATAACGTCACCTACGTGTTGGGCACACATATTGCATCTAATGACACCAGTGGATTCGCTGCCGCTGTTGCAGCTGCGAAGGAAGCGGACGCTGTCATCTATACCGGTGGCATTGATATGACCATTGAGGGTGAGGCCCTGGATCGCTACACGATCACTTGGCCCGGCAACCAGCTCGACCTGATCGCCGAGCTTCAGACTGTAGGCAAGCCTCTGGTTGTGGTGCAGTTTAGTGGTGGACAACTTGATGACTCCGTTCTCAAGTGTAATGCCTCTGTCAGTGATCAGTTCTCTATTTCCAGTCAAATTACTAATAGTTATTTTAGGTCAATGCGCTCGTTTGGGTAGGCTATCCAGGCCAGAGTGGTGGAAAGGCTGTGTTCGACATCCTCAGTGGCAATGTCGCACCTGCTGGGCGCCTTCCTATCACGCAGTACCCAGCAAACTATGTCAACGAGATCCCCATGACAGATATGAACCTCCGTCCCAACGTCACGAGTCCAGGCCGTACCTATATGTGGTACACTGGCATGCCCATCTACGAATTCGGGTATGGCGAGCACTACACGACATTCTCTTACGAGTGGGCGCAAGCCCCCGCAACTTCATATAATATACAAGCTCTCGTTGATGCAGGGAAGAGTGCCACATACTTGGACATCGCACCGTTTGCTACGCTCTCCGTCCATGTGACGAACACCGGAAACAGTATGTAACTTGGAATCTTTCACGATCAACCACCTCATTTCCTTCTCTTCAGTGACATCTGACTATGTTTCGCTTCTTTTCGCCAATGGCACGTACGGAATCGCTCCCTACCCTAACAAGGTTCTTGTCAGCTACGCTCGCTCTCACAGCATTGCACCAGGCAACACCGCAAGAGCTGAGCTACCGATCACACTTGGTAATCTTGCGAGAGCTGACACCAATGGCAACTTCTGGCTCTATCCCGGCACTTATGAGCTTGCACTCGATACCAGTAGAGTTTTGAGCGCCAAATTCGAACTGACGGGGACTGCCGCGCAGCTCACTTCGTTCCCGCAAAACACCATGACCTCGTGACCTCATACACCTCATACACCTCATTCTGCCGAATTCGACATGTTTTGTTACGTTCACATGGTAATTTTGACGATTATCATGCTCTGAACACTATTTCTTCACCGCGGGCAGTTGACGAAATGGAATGTATTGTTAGATGGGGCGGTGCGGCGCAAGAAGTCGCATTCATCAATTTAATGAACATATGGAGTACTCCCTGGACTTCATTGATCAATTATCTGTACATCTGGTTCCAGGTGTCGGCGAGAATCAGCAAGAACCGCCACAATAACATGGTAAATATGTTCTAGTCGGGATAGTCTGCGCTGTGCTGCTGGTTCGATGCTCTTGCTGTTGTTTCATCACGAGTTCACCGTGTGCAAATGTGCTCCGGCCCTTTCCGCGACCTCGGAGGCAATCTAGTCGGAGTTCGTCAACAATTGCAGAGCTCTCAGAACGTGCTCTTTCAAACCTTTGGGATCCTTCGAAAGGTCTCAAGAGGGTCGTCGAATCTACCAGGACGCATGTTTGTAACAGGAGCTACTGGTAGGTTATTGCTGGTCGGAATCTGACTCGACTGACTGTCAATTGAAGGATATACTGGCAGATCTGTTTTGTCTACATTGCTATCAAAATCTGATACATTTCAGATAGCTGCTCTCATTCGCTCCCCTGAGAAGGTCGCATTGTTCAATAGTCTCGGCGTCACAGCTGTTGTTGGCCCGAATAGCGATTGCGAAGCGGACGTAGTCTTATCCTGTGTCCATTCTGAACTTCAGACTTCCGAGGCAAGACATAGCTGATCGCCCGAGATATATGTAGGCTAACGCCAATGACCTTCATGCAGCCAGAGCAATCCTCTTAGGACTGAAAAAGAGGCACGAACAGACCAAGGCCGTCCCCATTCTCATCCACACCGTGTATATAGCCTATGCCATTTCTCCGTTACCTTCGAAAAGTGACACTGATATTTAACTTATCAGTCTAGAACTGGTTGATAGGGTCCCTGGACTCTGGGAACAAACTCGCGTGTGGGGGCGGAACGAGCCGGGTGGAATCCAGTGCATACCATCGACAGCCTTTAGGCGAGTTTCAGGCCCGAAATTGAAGCAATGGTGAAGAGGCAAAACGCCTAAGTTGGGGATTGCTCATTTATTGCAGGGCATGTACACGGGGCATGGAGTATTTTACATATTGGGATGCAAGGATTTATTGTTGCATGGTAGTGTCTTTGCTTCGGATTTGAGACCACTAGCTTGGCGCAAATGTACCACTGCTTGCTTTGCGACGGTCGCAGGCTGGTTCTGCCGAAAATCCCCCTGCGGGATGGCCCAATAAGAATCGTGTGGCCGATAAACAGTAGCCGACAACGGATTGTTGCATTAGTCTCGTCTGCCTTGGTGAGCACGGCCTGGTCGGGCTCCAGAAGTTCCTAATCCATCTATACTTTGCAGGCAAGAAATAGCGTTACTACGGTACCCTGTGACATGAGTTATCCGAATTCATGATAACCAATTAGTATTATTGACACCGCTCTTTCTAACGCGTACGTATCATGCCACACGATTCCATGTATGAACTTGCTGGCGAAAGCAAACGCATCAAATTCAGCGCTAAGACTCGGGAGGCAACGGGTTCACTCTAAGCTCACCTTTCCCCTCAAAAACATTGCGCATATGGAAGATCTATGTAGCAGCATCCTTCACAGGTGCAATCTACATAATCAATGATTGTATAGTCTGGTCCATACAAAAACAAGAACTGGTTGTCGTCATTATGATCTTCAAGCTGTCCGCACTCCGGTTCGTCTGCGAGCAGCCGTAAGCATACAGACGCCCGCATGTCGAGAACTCGCTAGACTGCAGAGTACTCACTAGCTTGGGCGCAGGGGTGGCCGATGATCTATGTGCTAGCTACTGTGCCAGCGATTAATGCGGCAGACATGATCGTAGTGGTGAGTGAGATGAACTTCATAGTTGCGCTTCAGGTGAAGACTAAGACTTGATGGCGTGTTCTATTGAATTGAAAGCTAGAGTTACCGTCAATTTTATATACGGGTGGTGTAGGGGGCACAAACAAGAGATCCATCTTCCTGTGTATCCGCTCACATATACGGTTGTTCAGTGACGAAACAGATGTCTACGTTTTACAGCATGATCTCC